>CM070712.1:54098717-54521345 GCA_036346275.1 Otatea glauca | reverse complement strand
CGATCGGCATGATCATATAAGCTTTTCGGCAACCCATAAAATATATTGTATAAATGGGAAATAATGAAAGAATAGCTTAGTAACATCCTATAGTATTTATGATGCCATAATATGGGAAAATATTCCAGTTATAACATGTGTAACATATAAAACTTGTTGCCACAAATACCTCAAAGACCACAAACTGCACTAAAACTGTAACACTTAAGTCTTTTCGGCAATCCGTAAAGTATCTTGTCCAAATGCAAATTTAAAGGAAAATGGTTCAGAATCAAGCTTTAGTATATATACTACCATATTCTGCAAAAATGTCTTAATCATAACTTACTTTGTATCTGAATCCTACTTAAACAAAAACCTTGAATGTTTACAATCTGCGCAGTTTCAGAATCACTTAAGCACTTTCAGCAGCTTGAAAAACAACTCGGCTAAACATAAATTTTGGGGGAATTAGTCCAGAATCATACCTCTATATATGGAAGAATGAATTAAGGAAAAACATCTTAATTTCAAATTGCTTGTGATATAAAACTTGCTAGCAAATACCTTAAATGATAATGTTGCTGGAGTCGTGTTGTATGGACAAATGAGATTGGAAGTCTTAAAAGGAAAACATCTGTTAAGCAAGAATCATCACCTAACCAAGTAGTATCAACCAATAGCTTTAAAATTCCAGATCCACCATGTATAAATCACTTCCATGCATGAACACTTAAAGCTAAGTACTAATTAAGAGAAACCTTTCAACTAATGTTTTACTTTCATCAATCCAAATAATTTTAGCATCTAGAATCCAAATAAGTAGATACAAAGAGACATAATGAAGGTCCTTGAAATCATAAACCACCTCATGTAAGTTTATAGCTATAGTATATAAATAACCAACAAGTGAAAATAACTATTTCAAACAAAGAACATCTCATGCATTAAATCCTAATGAAAATGTTATGTAAGTGACAACTTGGGAACTCAAAATCACCATGATATTCTTGGTAAGTTTTAATTTGGTATTTACATTTGATTTCTTTTTGCCCCATTTGATATGGTGTTATTTGCTTTTGTCTCGGTTCTTATTATTCGATGAGTAGATGACGGTGTTTCATATTCGATTGATAACGACATCGACTACGATCTGGATTATATTCCAGAAGAAGAGCAACCAGGCAAGCACCCTCCTTTGATCATTTTGATCCCATATTTGCAAAGTTATGTTGTTTTATCAAACTATATGCATGCGTGTGTGTTTTAAACTTTCTACATTGTGGGTGATGGTAGCTAATTCCAATTGTATGTGTCGGGGTTTCGAGTCACCGGCAAGCAAATTTGTAAGTCTAAGGGGCTGCGCGCTCCCTCTCCTTGAATGGTTAGACCTAAAGGCCCAGGATGTATACTAGTTCGGGCTGAATGTCCCTACTCCAGTTCGTGTGCTGTTTATCGTATTGCTTTAGGTGCAGACGACTGCACAGTGTTTACAAGCGGGAGCTGAGAGCTCGAACAAGAGAGCCTGCATTGTCTATTCGTGAAGGTCAAAAGAAGGGAGCCTGAGAGACCATCCAAGTGAGCGTGAGAGAGAGAGTTCTAGAAGACCCTGCCTCCCTTTATATAGTCGGAGGGGGCAGGCTACATGGAAAGTCGAGAGAGGGAAGGGTGAAGATCTCTACGCTAGCTCTCACCCTTGGTCTCGGTTGTTGGTCGATCCTCTCTTCTGCCCATACCGGGTTGGTGGGCTCATCGAGTAGATCAGTTCGCTGCTTCATTGGGAAACAACGCACCTGCCTTCTGTGAGCCTGACGGGTGCTGAGGCCATATTGTGGCTTCGGTGCTGCCTCGGGAGGGAGCGTATCTCCGTACTGTGCATGATCGGACGATGACACTAGAGTCTTGACTTTAGCAGCCTTCGTGCTGTCTTGGGAAGGAGCCACTCGCCCTCTGTCGGCGTTTCGAGCACTGGCAAGTAAATTTGTAAGTCTTAAGGGGCCACGCGTTCCCTGTCCCTGAATGGTTAGACTCGAGAGTCCAAGGTGTATACTGGTTCGGGCCGAATGCCCCTACTCCAATTCGTGTGGTGGTATTGTATTGCCTTTAGTGCAAATAGCTACACAACGTTTACAAGAAAGAACTCATCCTTCCTCTTCTTCTCTGTCTGTGCCCGTGTGTGTTCCGTCTCTCCCTTTTCTCCCCTTTTAGGGGCTCCTGCCCCTCCTTTATATAGTAGGAAAGGGCAGGTTACATTTGGAAAAGGGGAGGTGGCCTATGCTAAGAGCTTCGGTCCTTCATTCTGGCGACTGGTCGCTGCCTGCCTTGCCCACGCTGGGTCGGTAGTCCCGTTGGGCAGGGCAGTTAGCCGCTTCGTCGAGAAATGGCGCACCTGCCTTCTGTGAGCCTGACGAGTGTTGACGTTGCAGTGCATAACGTTGGTACTGCCTCGGGAGGGAGCATGCCTTCGTATTGTACGTGACTGGTTGATGGGACTGGAAGCTTGACTTCAGCAGCCATTTATGCCATCTTGGGAAAGAGCCACCGCTCCCGTCTGATCCTATTCGATTGTCCCGTCCGCGGGCACGCGTAAACCGTAGTGGAGGCTTTGACATGTGGCCCTTGGCGGAGGTTGCCTTAGTTTGGTCGGAGTCGGAGGATCCCAACCCGCCGTGGGGGTCGGGAGCCTTACTTGGTCGGGGATGCTCGTCCTGATCGGTCGGGGAGGGGCGTCCTTTGTGGTCCCACGGGTTCTTTGGTCGGTAATGGGCTTGAGGTAGCCTGCTTGTTACCCTGGGCCGTTGGGGTACCCCTGGTATGAGTATTCGTCACTAGCCCCCGAACACCCGAGCGAGTTCGTCAGATACGGTTGGGGGTTGATCTTGGTTTACGAAAGGTAACCGGGCCCGACTGGTCGGTCCGACCGACTGGGTCGGCGGGTCTTCGCCAGGTGTGCCCTAACGCATCCGACGACTACCCCGGAGGTTGGTCGGGGGCATTCGAACCGCCGGAAGCTTTTAATTGCTTCGTTGCGCGCGCCGCGTATGGCTTGGCGCGCCTTGACCGTACGCCTTCTTGGCTTCCTCGGGTTCTGGTGAAGGGCGCTTCGTTTTCCTGTGCTCGCATTTATTTTGGAGACGTTTGATCTCCCTCCGTCTGGGTATATAAGGGTACCACCGTTTACCAGAACAATTGTCCCTCAGACCAAAGTTCTCTTTCGTAATCCTCGAAATGGCTTCGAGGCATCCACTAATCTTCAGCTTTGGCGATGATGTCGAGGTAGAGGAAGAAGATCCCATGGCCGAGTTCTGGGCTGAGTGCGACCAGGCGATGGCTGAGCTCAGGGAGGAGGAAGAAACCGTAGCCCGAGGTATCGCCGCCGTCGACGCGCTGCTCGAGGCCGTTCCAAGGCTCAAGGTGGTAAGGAGGGCCCTCTTAGAGGCGATGGCGCGTGCCGCCGGCGAATAATCTTGCGGCGGTGGAATCGACGCACGGTCCGCCGGTGTCGCGGCGGAGAGGCGCCGACGGGCTCTGGGGTTAGTAGCCACCGGTGAGTGCACTGACGTTGCATTGATGCTCAAGATATGATACTTGGTGCAGAAATAGCTCCACCATATCTTGTAGTTTTGAGTAGTGTTTGAGCCAGCCAGGCACCTCATGTAACATTGTAAAGTTCGAGCCTATTGGCCTATAACGAAATCTCCTTTTCCTTTATGAATGTCTTTGCGATGAGTTTGTCTCAGGCGCTCTTTTCGACAAACCCGGCCCTCGAGAACGGGTAATCAGTAAGTGATCGCTCTTTCCTGGGTAACGACTAGAACGTCGTAGCTAGACCATGCCTTGGTCGGCAGGGACGATCAGATGCCTCTCCGTGAGGTTCGGGTGTCCGAGTGCTCGTTTAACGTCGTAGCTAGACCGTGCCTTGGTCGGCAGGGACGACCAGATGCCTCTCCGTGAGGATCAGGTTTTCGAGTGCTTGTTTAACGTTGTAGCTAGACCATGCCTTGGTCAGCAGGGATGACCAGATGCCTCTACGTGAGGTTCGGGTGTCCGAGTGCTCGTTTAACATCGTAGCTAGACCGTGCCTTGGTCGGCAGGGACGACCAGATGCCTCTTCGTGAGGTTCGGGTGTCCGAGTGCTCGCTTAACGTCGTAGCTAGATCGTGCCTTGGTCGGCGAGGACGACGGATGCCTCTTCATGAGGTTCGTGTCCGAGTGCTCGTTTAACGTCGTAGCTAGACCGTGCCTTGGTCGACAGGGACGACCAGATGCCTCTTCGTGAGGTTCGGGTGTCCGAGTGCTCGTTTAACGTCGTAGCTGGACGGCGCTTGTTGAGGTCGTAGCTGGACGGCGCTTGTTTTACGTCGTAGCTAGATGGGGCCTTGGTCGGCCGGGACGACCAGATGCCTCTCGGGAGGTTCTGGTGCCCGATTGCTCGTTTAACGTCGTAGCTGGACGGGACTCGTTTTACGCCGAGGCGGGCGGTGCTCTTTTACGTCGAGGTGGGCGGGGGCCTTGGTCGGCGGGCGACGGATGCCTCTCGGGTGGTTCTGGTGTCCGAGTGCTCGTTTAACGTCGTGGCTAGACCGTGCCTTGGTCGGCAGGGACGACCAGATGCCTCTTCGTGAGGTTCGGGTGTCCGAGTGCTCGTTTAATGTCGTAGCTAGACTGTGCCTTGGTCGGCAGGGACGACCAGATGCCTCTTCGTGAGGTTCGGGTGTCCGAGTGTTCGTTTAACGTCGTAGCTAGATCGTGCCTTGGTCGGCGGGGACGACGGATGCCTCTTCGTGAGGTTCGGTGTCCGAGTGCTCGTTTAACGTCGTAGCTAAACCGTGCCTTGGTGGCGCAGATCGACGGATGCCTCTTCGTGAGGTTCGGGTGTCCGAGTGCTCGTTTAACGTCGTAGCTAGACCGTGCCTTGGTCGGCAGGGACGACCAGATGCCTCTTCGTGAGGTTCGGGTGTCCGAGTGTTCGTTTAACGTCGTAGCTAGACCGTGCCTTGGTCGGTAGAGACGACCAGATGCCTCTTTGTGAGGTTCGATTGTCCGAGTGCTCGTTTAACGTCGTAGCTGGACGGCGCTCGTTTTACGTCGTAGCTGGACGGCGCTCGTTTTACGGCGCTCGTAGCTGGACGGGGCCTTGGTCGGCCGGGACAACCAAATGCCTCTCGGGAGGTTCGGGTGTCCGAGTGCTCGTTTAACGTCGTAGCTGAACGGTGCTCGTTTTACGTCGTAGCTGGACGGCACTCATTTTACGTCGTAGCTAGACGGGGCCTTGGTCGGCCGGGACGACCAGATGCCTCTCGGGAGGTTCTGGTGTCCGAGTGCTCATTTAACGTCGTAGCTAGACGGCGCTCGTTTACGTCGTGGCTGGGCGGCGCCGTTTTACGTCGTATTTGGACGGGCCTTGGTAGGCGGGGCGACGAGTGCCTCTCGGGAGGTTACGGTGTCCGAGTGCTCGCTTAACGTCGTAGCCGGACGGCGCTCGTTTTTGTCGTAGGCCGACATTGGGCATCTCTCCGAGTCCTCGTCCGCGAGGGTAGCCTGCGAGGAGTGGCCGTTGTCTATCCCATGGGTATACGCCCCGTCCGCAGGTGTGGGACCTGGAGGGGGTGAGCAGCGTTTACCCACGTTGGTTTGAGCAGCCGTGCTCGTGGAGCGAATTAACGGTGGTCCGAGTGGGTCTGGGAGGTCTGCCAAGGGAACCCTTCCGAGCGGGCGGTCCTGCAGTAGGTATCCGCCGTGTGGGGCGACCCATAAAACCTTTCTTTACTCGATCCGTGTCGGACTGCGGGTCGTCCATGACCCGAGCACACTGGCCGTCGCCATCGATGGGCTCCTGGGAGAGTGTGAAGTGTGGTCTCGGACGCGAGTTTTGGCGATTGGGCCATCGGCCAGCCCAACTGGAGGCCCACTGGGGGCTCGCCTCATACTCGCCCCTCGCTCAATTTTCGCTGGGGCGGCCTTATGCCCACTTGGTGGGACCAGCCTTTAGAACCCACAGCTTTCGGCTGGGCCCCTGGCGTGAACCATCGAGCTCTTGCCATTTTGGGGCCTCTCGCACGTGCCCCGGGGCAACCGTCCTGGCAAAAAGGCGGAGACCAAGAGGTCTCAGGATGCGCGGCCCGAGGCGGTGTCTTTACGATTCTTGCGGTTTTGTTAGGATTAAATGCAGAGAGGAATTAGAAACAGGGCATTACCTAGCACGGCAAACGAGGGCGTGCGCGACGCCTCACGCGAGGAGGTGTCTGCTTGATTGGCGCCCGTTCGGCCAGGCGTCTGTTTGGCTAGGCGTCCGCCCGCCTCCTATAGATAGGGTGCGGGGGCATTTGAGCAAACCCCTTGCCCTCGCCTTCCCCGTCTTCCCGTATTTGCCTGACTTCCCCGTCCTTCTTCCGCTAAGTGCTACTTCGCAACCATAGCCGCTGGGGCGTAGGCCGTAGCACTCGGGTCGAGAGGGTTACCGCTCGGGAAGGACCTAGTGACTGATCGGGTCACCGACCCGCATAAGCGCGTGAGTTAGCTGTGTTTGCGCGGGGGAGGAGTGTTCCCGACCGACCAAAGGTCGCTCCGCTCGGGCACTTCCTTCTTTCGCTAAGTGCTACTTCGCAACCATAGCCGCTGGGGCGTAGGCCGTAGCACTCGGGTCGAGAGGGTTACCGCTCGGGAAGGACCCTGTGGCTGGCCGGGTCACCTACCCGGTGGCGCCGACCGAAATAGCTGAAGCGGGCGCCAGCAGGCAGCCCCGGCGTCGCACGCGACTGTGTGCTCGAAAGGAAAGGTAAAGACGATGCAAGGAAAAAGGAACTTAGGGATAGAATCGCCTTAACTTTTCTATGTTCCATGTGTTAGAGAGGACGTGACCATCCGCGTCCTTGAGTCGAAAGGTGCCGGGTTGAAGAACCTCCACGACGGTGAAGGGGCCTTCCCAGGGTGGCGAGAGCTTATGCCTGTCTTTGGTGGTGCGGACCAGTAGCGGGACTAGTCGCGCCGTTGAAGGATCGCCCTCGAACCTGACGGTTGTGGTAGCATCGTAAAGCTTCTTGATATTTGGCCGATTGTAGAATGGCCACATCGCGCGCCTCGCCGAGCTAGTCGATGGCGTCTTGTTGTGAGATGAGCCCCCGAGCTTCGTCGAAGGCTTGTAATCTTGGGGCACCGTATTGCAGGTCGGTTGGCAAGACAGCTTCGGCACCGAATACCATGAAGAATGGCGTAAACCCGGTCGCACGAGTTGGCGTGGTCCGCAGGCTCCAGAGGACGGAGGGTAGCTCGGCCACCCATCGCCCCGCGAAATGCTTCAGTCGACTGAAGATCCGTGGCTTGAGCCCTTGGAGGATCATGCCGTTCGCGCGTTCGACTTGGCCGTTAGTCCGCGGATGGGCCACGACTGCCCAATCGACGCGGATGTTGAAGTCACCGCAGAACTCGAGGAATTCCTTTCCCGTGAACTGCGTCCCGTTGTCGGTGATGATAGAGTTACGGACTCCGAACCGGAAGACGATGCCGCGGAAGAAAGTGGCCGCCTGCACCGACGTGATGCTCACAACCGGCTTGGCCTCTATCCACTTGGTGAATTTGTCCACCATGACAAGGAGGTAAGTAAAGCCCCCGGGCGCCTTTTTGAAGGGCCCGACCAGATCGAGTCCCCAAACTGCAAATGGCCATGTGATGGGGATCGTCTGCAAGGCCTGAGCTGGCAGATGCGTCTGCCGGGCGAAGAATTGGCATCCTTCGCAGGTGCGTACAATCTGCTCGGCGTCGGACACGGCGGTCGGCCAGTAAAAACCTTGTCGAAAGGCTTTTCCTACCAGGGACCGGGGCGCGGCATGGTGACCGCAGACCCCACCATGGATATCGGCAAAGCATTGTTTCCTTGGTCGGCCAGGATGCACCTCTGGAGGACTCCGGAGGGACTCTTTTTGTAAAGGTCTGGCCCGACCAGGACGAAGGATTTCACCCGACGGGCGAGGCGCCGGGCCTCGGTCGGGTCAGAGGGAAGCGATCCGTCCGTCAAACGGTCGATGAAGGGCTTCCTCCAGTCGGATTCAGTCGTTAACACGCTGCGGTCTGACCCGGCCGGATCTACGCCCGACCGTACGGCGATCGGAGTAGCCGCGCCCGGCGGGTCGGAAGACCGCTCGGCCACTGGGTCCATCCGGACAGAAGGCAGCGGAAGGTCGCAGACGAAGATCCCAGGGGGGACTGGCTCTCTGCTGGAGGCAAGATTGGCTAGGTAATCGGCCTCACCGTTGTAGCGTCTGTAGCTATGGTGGAGCTCGAAACCCTTGAACCGTTCCTCGAGCTTGCGCACTTCTCGACAGTACGCGGCCATCCGGGTGTCTCGGGGCTCCGCAGCCTTCATGACCTGGTCGACGACAAGCTTGGAGTCCCCGTGGACGTAGAGTCAGCGAGCGCCGAGGTCGGCAGCGATCCGGAGACCGTTGACGAGAGCCTCGTACTCGGCGATATTGTTGGTCGCATCGAAGAGCAGCCTGATCATGTATTGAAGTCTGTTCCCGAGCGGGGAAACGATAACAACTCCTGCGCTCGCGCCATTCTTGGTATAGGATCCATCGAAGTACATCGTCCAATGACGGGGTCTTGGAGGCCGGTGGTGCTCGGCTTCGTCCACTCGGCGACGAAGTCGGCCAGGGCCTGCGACTTGATCGCCGTTCGGGGAACGTACGATATGCCGTGACCACTGAGCTCGAGTGCCCACTTGGCTATCCTTCCTGAAGCGTCGCGGTTGTGGATGATCTCGCCGAGTGGCGACGTGGTCACCACGGCTGGTCTTTGGTCAAGTAGTGGACCAATTTTCTCTTTGTGATGAGTACTGCGTAGAGCAGTTTCTGCACCTGCGGGTACCGAGCCTTGGACTCGGAAAGCACCTCGCTGATGAAGTAGACCGGCCGTTATATCTTGAGCTCACGGCCTTCTTCCGCTCGTTCCACCACGAGGGCCGCACTGACAACTTGGGTCATGGCGGCGATGTAGAGGAGCAGCGGTTCGCCAGGTGCCGGGGCAGCCAGGACTGGGGATGAGGACAGGAAGGCCTTCAAGCGGGTGAGGGCCTCCTGAGCCTCCTGGGTCCAGCTGAAGCAGTCGAACTTCTTAAGCAGCCTGTAGAGCGGCATCCCGCGCTCGCCAAGGTGAGACACGAAACGGCTCAAGGCTGCGAGGCATCTGGTTAGCCTTTGGACCCCTTTCAGGTTGCCGACCGGGCCCATCCTTGTGATCGCCGAAATCTTCTCCTGATTGGCCTCGATGCCGCGCTAAGAGACGATGAAACCGAGGAGCTTTCCCTTGGGGACCCCGAAGACGCATTTCTCGGGGTTGAGCTTTATGCGGAACCGCCGGAGATTTGCGAAAGTCTCTCCTAGGTCGGTGATGAGGTCGTCAGCCTTCTTGGTCTTTACGATGATGTCGTCGACATACTCCTCAATGTTACGGCCGATCTGGTTGTTGAAACACGTTTGCATACATCGCTGGTATGTAGCGCCCGCGTTTTTTAGACCGAACGGCATTGTCACGTAGCAAAACGAGCCAAACAGAGTGATGAAGGAGGTGGCGAGCTGGTCGGACTCCTTTAGTGATATCTGGTGATAGCCCGAGTAGGCATCCAGAAAGGAAAGGAACTCGCACCCCGCAGTGGAGTCGATGATTTGGTCGATGCGGGGCAAGGGGAACGGATCCTTGGGACATGCCTTGTTCAGACTTGTATAATCAACGCACATTCTCCATTGCCCATTCTTCTTCTTCACAAGTACAGGGTTGGTGAGCCACTCGGGGTGGCGCACCTCTTTTACAAACCCTGCAGCCGAAAGCTTGGCGATCTCCTCCCCTATGATCCTGCGCTTCTCTTCGTCGAAGCGGCGCAGGCGCTAGACGACCGGCCTTGAGCCTGGTCGGATGCCTAAGGAATGCTCGGCGACTTCCCTCGGAATTCCTGGCATGTCGGAGGACTTCCATGCAAATACGTCGTTGTTGGCGCGGAGGAGGTCGACGAGCGCGCTTTCCTATTTGGCGGGGAGCGTGGCTCCAACCCGCACGGTCTTGGTCAGATCGCCGGGATCGATCGCAACCTTCTTCGTGTCCTCGGCGGACTTGAAGGATCCCGCCCCCGACTTGCTAGACTCAGGGGCGGACTCGGAGGCTTCCTCGGAGGTTGGCGAACTTCGGCGGACGCGATGACCGCCGAGGCTACTTCGCAATCGCCGCTCGCAGTTGTAAGCAAGCTGGAAGGACGAAGCCACGGTGATGACTCCTCGCGGCCCGGGCATCTTCAGCTTGAGATAGGTGTAACTGGGGACCGCCATGAACTTGGCATAGCACGGCCACCCCAGGATGGCGTGGTAGGATCCGGGAAATTCCACGACCTCGAAAGTGAGGGTCTCGGTGCGGAAATTTTCCGGTCCTCCAAAGGTGACGGGCAGGTCGACCTGCCCGAGCGGTTGGGCCTGCTGGCCAGGGATGACGCCGTGGAAAGACGCCTTGCTCGGTCAGAGACTCGAGCGGGGGACCCCCATGGCGTCGAGCGTCTCAACATAAAGGATGTTGAGACCGCTGCCACCGTCCATTAGCACCTTTGTGAGGCGCTTCTTCCCCACAATGGGGTCGACCACAAGCGGGTATCTCCCGGTGCGGGGCGTGGTCGGGTGGTCGATCCGTCGAAGGTGATCGGGACTCACCACCAAAGATATTAGGGGCTAGCTGGTGTGGTGGTATGAACCACGCGTAGGCGAGCTTGAGCCGACACTTGTCGGCGTAGCATGCGATCGCCAAAGATCATGAAGGCGCCGTCGGGTTACGGGAACTCGTCGTCGCCATTTTCTCTGCGGCCCGTGGGGCGGGACCGCTTCTTTCCTTTGCCCGCGGCGTCGTGGGGTGCCGGAGGAGAAGAAGCCTTAAGACCTCGCGATCCGTACTTGTGTTTGACGGGAAATCCATGGTGTGGGCACGGGCTGTCCATCAACTTTTCGAAGTGCTCGGGAACGACGGCCGGTCGCGCCTGCTGGTTGGCAGGGCGGTCGACGGCCGCGACCACTTGGACCTCGCAAATCTGTTTTTCGTGCGCCTCCGCTTGCCGGAGCGGTGGAAGGGACTGGCTCGGACCACAGGTTCTTGCTTAGTATTGCCATCTTGAAGATGGCCCCACACCTCCTCGCGGAGGCGTGGTTGGTGGCGATGTCGAAGCTCCTTGGTGGTTACGGGCTTAACGCAAACCCGCCAGTGCACCAAGGCCTTGCGGGAGAGTGCGTAAATGAAACGCCCCACGGCGTCGGCGTCGGAGATGTCGAGGAGCTCGTTGCATTGATGGGAGAATCGCGGATGTAATCCGGAGAGTTTCTCCGGCTGCCGCTGCGACTCTTGAGTCCCAGAGTTTCGGGGCTCTTATAAGTGCCACGGAAGTTCTGACAAAAAGGGTCTTGAGTCGGCCCAGTTCCTCGATGGTCTTTGCGGGCAAGTACTGAGCCGAGCTCGAGCCTAGTCCGCGAGGTAGATAGGGAGGTATTGGATGATGAAGAGGTCATCCGTCGCTCCTCCCGCCAAGACGCGGCCGGTAATCTTCGAGCCATACGCCGGGGTTCGTGGCCCCGGTGTATTTGGCTATGTTGGTCGGTGCCCTGAATCTGGCGGGGAAATCCGCGTGGCGGATCCCTTGACAGAAAGCTCGTGGTCCCGGACCATCGGGGCTTGGGCTGCGATCGTAGCGGCGTCCGCTGTCCACAACACGCGAGTGGGCGGCTTCGTCCACCACTTTTCTTCGCACCTCGAGGGTGGCGCGGACGTCGTAGTCGTCGCCGAGGCGCTGGCGCACTGGGGTGCGCGAGGCGTGGGGTTGTTCTTGACGTGCCGCTACCTTTGCTGGACCCAGCCGGGCCCGAGGGGTGGTGCGGGTCCTGCGGCCAGAGGTGGCGCCCGAATGGTGAGGCCGGAGGCTTGCATGTCTTTGCCGCGACGCGCTCCACCAGCCCCAAGATTCGATGCGTGGCTTTGGCCTCCGGTCGTCCGGCTCGGGAAGGCCTCGGGCGACATCGCGGTGCGACCACGTTCGACTTCGCCTGAGGAAGAACCGAGGCCATCGATTCCTCCACCACTTGTGGCGTGTCGGCGTGCGCGCCGCGCGCCGCCAAGCACCGATGGGGCTCGGGCTCGTCTGCTCGGTCGGCTGGAGCTTATCGAGCTCGGCCCTTCGGTCCTCCAGCTCTTTACGTTGCCGCTGAAACTCGGCGCGACGAGCTTGAGCGCGCTCGCGCTGGTATTCCTCCTCCTGCGCCTTAGTGCGTTGGATGGGAGCCCCCGTAGCCGCGGGGTTACGGTCAGGTTGACCGTGCCCGCCATGTTGCACTCACGAGAGTGCCGTCTGCGGGGGGTTTGCTCCGTGTTGGAGCTGGAGTCGTGGCTGGAAGAATCTTCCAGCAGCTCGTGGACAGAGGTTGGCATATAGCCGGCCATAGCCACGAACTGTGAGCTCATGGGAGGCGACGTGGTCGTCCTCCCGAGCCCTCGGGTGCCACCGCCAAAGACGGCGGGGCGCTCGTTGGGCTCCGGCCTGGGGCCTGCAGGGGGACCTCAAGCCAGAGGCCGACGAGGTTGTCGAAGATGGAGCCCTGGCTTCCAGCGGGCTTCTGGTCTCTGACGGCGACGGGACTGAGCGCGAGCTCACCCGTTGGAGTGGCGATAAAGTCGAGGGAGTCGAAGCGGATTCGGCCCCCCGACGTAGACACGCCGTCGCCGGTGAAGAAAGCCATCAGGGAGATGAAATGGGAATCCGGAGATGTCGATGAAGACGCGCGAAGCCCCTACCTGGCGCGCCAACTGTCGGCGTTTCGAGCACCGGCAAGTAAATTTGTAAGTCTTAAGGGGCCACGTGTTCCCTGTCCCTGAATGGTTAGACTCGAGAGTCCAAGGTGTATACTGGTTCGGGCCGAATGTCCCTACTCCAGTTCGTGTGGTGGTATTATATTGCTTTTAGTGTGAATGGCTGCACAGCGTTTACAAGAAAGAACTCGTCCTTCCTCTTTTTCTCTATCTGTGTCCGTGTGTTTTTCGTCTCTCCCTCGTCAGGGGCTCTTGCCCCCCCTTTATATAGTAGGAAAGGGCAGGTTACATTTGGAAAAGGGAGGTGGCCTATGCTAAAGCTTCGGTCCTTCATTACAGCCATCGTCACTTTGCCTTGCCCACGCCGGTTGGTAGTCTGTTAGGCGAGCGATTAACCGCTCGTCGGGAAATGGTGCACCTGTCTTCTGTGAGCCTAACGAATGTTGACGTTGCAGTGTATAACGTTGGTTCTGCCTCGGGAGGGAGCGTTCGCCGTGTTATGCGTGGTGGTTGATGGGACCGGAAGCTTGACTTCGCAGACCATTTATGCCATCTTGGGAAAGAGCCACTGCTCCGTCTGATCCTTCGATTGTCCCGTCCGCGGGCACGCGTCAAATAAACGGTGGAGGCTTTGACACGTGGCCCTTGGCGGAGGTTGCCTTAATTTGGTCGAAGTCGGGGGATCCCGATCCGCCGCGAGGATCGGGAGCCTTACTTGGTCGGGGACGCTCGTCCTGATCGGTCGGGGAGGGACGTCCTTTGTAGTCCCACGGGTCCTTTGGTCGGTAATGGGCTTGAGGTAGCCTGCTTGTTACCCTGAGCCGTTGAGGTACCCCTGGTATGAGTATTCGTCAGTAAGTTTTTCAGATAAAATTTGGCAAGTCTGTAGAACTGCTAATGCAGCACCATCAGGAGATTCCTCAGGCGATAAACTCTGTTTGCTGCTCGGGTGGCCTCGCAGCAACTCTCTGGTGATCGAAAATGACTTGTCGTTTCAAGTTATGTCTCAGCCCAGTACATTAATCCCTCGTGGATCAGTCACCAAAAAAAGGCTAAAGAACAAGAACAATTAACAAAGTCTACCCATGTATGTAAGCTCCCTAACAAAATTATTCCAGGAAATTACAGACCTTCCTTTCAGTGGAAGATAGGCAGTAGGCTAACAAAACTGTTGTATTCTCTGAGCTCAACTGCAAGACGCCAATATCAAATGTGAAAACAATATTTTACTTGTTGTCAGAGATGAAAGATGAAATACTTGGACATCTCCTTCCGAAGCAGAAGGAACTTGAGGTTCATAAATAAGTTCACAGTGAAGGTGAGGACTTTGAGCTTTATTCCTGCTATAACCTAACCTTCTTTGCCTTTATCCGCTTTGCAGCCATGTAAGTCACAGCAGCAGAAAGTGTGTAACTAATAACAGCAAAACACAGGAAGTGGTCATTAGACACCAACAAGGAAATAACATCCACATCTATACCATCAAAGAAACAATGAAGTATCTAATTATCATCTGAATGCATTATTCAAAATGAGAAATTTAGCGTTTCAATCAGAATGTTAGATAGTGAAAGCAGCACGTAATTTTGTGAGTCAGCACACCAGTATAGTGATATCAATGCACTACCACGGGCTATTTGTAAAGGGGAAAAAGGCAATTGCCAAACGACGTAAGGTGGATTTATCCAAAGCAAGCTAATCGCTCGAATATAGCAACATAACCATTCATTATTCGAGTATAAGATGTGCATACCTTATTACTAATTTAGTTTCAAAGCTCTCAGAAGCAAGAAGTTTAGATTCACGATGGATGAGCAGTTCAAGTAAGAAAAGAAATAGAAAACAACTTTCCTATGTTCAGGCCAAATATGGTTGGAAAGATGTCAGATATCATGGTTGGCAGTGATGAACTGTCAGACTCAAAGTCAACCAATAACAGCAATGGATTTGTAGCGGCAATAAACTTAAAAAGAAATTGTGAATGTCAGATACAGTCAGAAATTGCGCTCAAACTTTGTAGATGCAAGCAGTAGTTCCTGTCAGAAAGCCTAATACTTCTAGTACTGTAACATACGCCGCCTGAGATTGCCGCCCAGCCAGCCGGCCCACGTATCACTTTTTTTTTTTGAAAAAAGCCCTCCGTAAATTTTAAAATTATATTTATATCTTTCCACCGATTATTTTGCAAAAGAGACCCCATAGTTTCATAAATTCGCCGACGGATCCTCCGCAGATTCGTAAATGAGCCCTCCACTGTTTTTTTTGCAAAAAAGGACTCGTGGTTACGCAAATTCGCCAACGGCTCCTAGCCAACCAATTTTTAAAAAAACCTCTCAAGAAAGTCGCAATTAGTTTAGGCTCCACCGTTTTTTTGCAAAAAGGACCCATAGTTTCGCATATTTGCGAACGGATCCTAAGGACCTGTGTTTACGCAGATTCGATTATGACTCCTACCCAGCATATTTTTTTTAGAAAAATGACTCGTAATTATACAAATTTGTTGACAGCTCCTAGCCATCCAATTTTTTTACAAAAACCTCAAGAAAATCGAAATTAAGTGGTTCCGCATATTTGCGAACGGATCATAAGGACCTATGGTTACACAAATTCGCTTACGACTCCTACCCAGCATATTTTTTTGAAACCCCCCAAGAAAACCAAAATTGCGTTGTTGTTTTTTTTTAAAAAAATGACTCGTAGTTACGCAAATTCGCCGACGGCTCCTAGTGATCTTCAAACCGCATACTTACGCCTCTTGTTTAAAGGGACGCTAGCTGCACAACGGCGAGAATGCTACTGGGGAATTCTTGCTTAACTAACACCGTAAACCTTATTTTTTGCAAATTTAGTTTTCTCATACACGTATTTATAAATTTGCCCTCCCTCTCCCTGCAGTCTCTAAGGAGCGCAGAAGCTCGCTGGCGCCACAGCTGCTCATGCAAGTGCGGGAGCAGCGTGAGCCCCCGCTGCAGGAGAGCTTCTGCGTTCCCGACCGCGACAGCGGTGCCCGCGCTCACATCCACCCTCGCGCTTTTGCCCGCCCGAGCACAACCGTTCCTTCTCGTGGTCGACCTGTTGCTCTCGCACCCGCGCGCACTGTCCTGCAGCCGGCATACTCCCATGCTCACCGTGCGCGGTAGGGAGCTTTCACGCTCACCGAGCATGGCAAAGAACATGTGTCGCCGCTGTGCTTTTCGTGATGGAGGGGGGCTAATTCTAAATTCGTGCACGAGAAAGCAAGATGTACAGAAAAAATGAGGTCGAGAGCTAGATAAACCATGAATTCGCTATTATGAGCTGCAGACGGAGGTGCGTGCCATCAGGCGGACGGGCCATCGTAACCTAGTGCGCTTCCTTGTCTTCTGCCACGACAGCCCGGTGTACAGGATGACTGGTTCACCGTCGGCGAGGATCGTGGCCGAGCCGGACCGGCAGCCCTTTGTGTCGTAGGGCTTGGTCCGGTCTAACTCCGGCTCGAGCCGGACCCAGTTGTTGAGGTCCGTGGAGACGGAGTGTGCCCAGGTCTTGTTGCTCGGGAGCGCACTGTAGGGGTTGTACTGGTAGAAGAGAGAGGTGGTACACGCCCTTGTAGTTCATTGGCCCTGAATGCACCATTATTGTTTGCATCTACTATTATTGTGAACTTTCGATTGATCTTTCTTGTGCGGAGATATAGTTAGGAGAGGCATACATACCATTTGGATTTGTAGTGTTGTTGTGGCAAATTTGGAACAAGTTCGATGTTGCCACAATGAGTGAGAAGACAGGTTAGTATCTCTGAATCAATGTTCAGTTGCAATGAAGTGAAGTTTCAAACTCAGTGGTTCAGTCAAAAAGGCTTAGTGGACACATTTCAGACAGCAAAACAAAGAAAAAGCGCATAAAATCGGGAAAGAGAAGTTTGTGATTAGTGATTTGGCACTAGAAGATCCAAGAAACAGAGAAGAACCTGAGATCGACACATACCGTTGATCCAGTTCTTGTGGGGCTGGAAATGGTAGGCAGTTCTGTATTTCTTGCTCACAATAGAGGAGACCTTTGCAGATTGTGGGTACATGAAGACTCTCTGAGCAGCCTCTGCTCCTGCATGACTAAAGAATAGAGTATCCAAACGAGGAGAAAGGGCCAGTCATGCCGAAGCTGAAACATGGGGGATGGATGGGAGACATGAACAACAAATCAGGAGGTGAGAAGGGCGAAGAAAGCTTTTTAAAGTCCACGGAGCAAGTCTTATAAAACTAGAGTAATGATGCTTAGGTTGGCTCAATGAGATTCTTCAAGCTATAGTTTCCCTTTTAGTATTGTTCCTTCTTTTATTTTGAACCATTTCGTATGGATTTTTTTTTAAAATTTTAAACCTTGTTTTGCAGAAACATTACATATTCACACATTCAAGCGTCAAATCTTATTAGAATTCAGACAAACTTAATCACATTTAGTACTGTCCCTTGTGAACTCCTCTAGGGACAAACCCGTTTTTTTTTTGCTAGACTTCACTTGGAGTTGGAGCTTAATGCGAAACGTTTTTCATGATATTGCTACAAAGCAAGGTTCTGAATGGAAAATGAACAGCAAGTGGAAATAAAGTATTTCTTTAAATACTTTGAAATCCTCTTTGGACCAACCTAAGCAATTATTATTACTTTTGTACTACTGGTCACCTCCATGAAGTTAACCAAGTCTTCTCATCTCACATCCCATCGCCCCAATGCTCCAAACTTGGCCTCACTGGGCCTTTCTCCTCTTCCTTACACTTTTCTCCTGTGAATCAAGTCTTCTCTGCAGACATGGAGTAGAGGCCACAAAAAGAGTCTTCCTGTATCCACAGTCAGCAAAGGTCTCCTCTATTGTGAGCAAGAGATACAGAACTGCCTACCACTTCCAGCCTCCCAGGAACTGGATCAATGGTATGTACTGTGTATGCTTTCCTTTCTACTTTTTACCTGTTGACTAATGGCCGTATCAGATCAAGAAGTGTATATTCTCTAATTTGTTGTGGTTTTCTTGGTTCAAGAAAAACAACCGATCTAATTAGTTAGTATTTTGCTCAACTGGAGAGATTAAACTTACTAGGTGACCTTAATTTTGTGTTCATGTTTCATAATAAGAGAGGGGAAAGGTAGGTCGCCAACTCATTACTTGTGCAACTCTGTTGCAGAATGTTGCATACGATAGGTGCTCACATTTACGGCGCTGCAGACAGCAATGTTTAGACCAGCCACCATGGTCAAAAACGGATATTTTCCCTATGAATCGCACGCGAAAAAGTTTGAAATTTTTTTAATGTTGAGTTTAACTAGTTTATTAACTAGTTTAAACAAGTTTGAACTGAAATTCAAACTAGAGTTGCCTTTTTTATGGTAGTTTGATTGTAGGTATGTGCTAATTATATATATAAATCAACAAAGCATGTGATCTAAATCTATTTAAAACCCTTGAATTTGAGTATATTTTTTTCAAAGGTATACGTTTTATTTGAATTGTTATAGATGGGTATATACCCTAAAAATGAAATTTTAATATATATATTATGTATATTTTTTTAACATACTCCTTTTATGTGAGTATATGAATGTATTTGCAAAATACACTAAAAACTAAGGGCTCCCTTACAATTTTTGGATATGGCTCATATTGGAGTATCTTATAATTAGTGTATGCCTATACCCAAAGTGATAAATGAGTATTTCAAATTCATTTAGGTGGTATATCAGATATAGGAATAACTACTCCTAAGTGTAGAAGATATTTTCATATATATATATATATATATATATATATATATATATATATATATATGTATCCTTGCAGCGGTTTGAAACTTCATTGCAACTGAACATTGGTTCAGAGATACTAACCTGTCTTCTCACTCATTGTGGCAACATCGAACTTGTTCCAAATTTGCCACAACAACACTACAGATCCAAATGGTACGTATGCCTCTCCTAACTATAACTCCGCACAAGAAAGATCAATCGAAAGTTGACAATAACAGTAGAGACAAACAATAATGTTGCATCCAGGGCCACTGTACTACAAGGGCGTGTACCACCTCTTCTACCAGTACAACCCCTACAGTGCGCTCCCGGGCAACAAGACCTGGGCACACTCCGTCTCCACGGACCTCATCAACTGGGTCCGGCTCGAGCCGGCGTTAGACCGGACCGAGCCCTACGACACAAAGGGCTGCTGGTCCGGCTCGGCCACGATCCTCGCCGACGGTGAACCGGCCATCCTGTACACCGGGGCAGACGACGTGAAGAACCAGGCCCAATGCGTCGCCTTCCCCAAGAACCGGTCCGACCCGTACCTGAGGGAATGGACCAAACCAGACGACAATCCGCTGATCCAACCGGTCGGACCAGGCTTGAACCCAAGCCAGTTCAGGGATCCGACAACCGGTTGGATCGGACCGGATGGACTATGGAGGATAGCAGTTGGTGCTGAGCTGAAAGGCTACAGTGCGGCACTTCTGTACAAGAGTGAGAATTTTGTGCGTTGGACTAGAGTAGATCACCCACTGTATTCATCCAATGCCTCCACCATGTGGGAGTGCCCGGATTTCTTCGCAGTATTGCCCGGCAAGAACAGTGGGCTGGACCTGTCCGCAGCTATCCCGAATGGCGCCAAGCATGTCCTCAAAATGAGCCTAGATAACTGTGACAAGTACATGATTGGGGTTTATGATCTGAAACGTGATACCTTTGTGCCAGATACTGTCCTAGATGACAGACGACTGTGGTCAAGGATTGATTACGGCAATTACTATGCTTCGAAGTCATTCTTCGATTCGAAAAAAGGCAGGAGGATCATATGGGGTTGGACTAATGAGACAGATAGTTCGTCCGATGATGTTGCAAAAGGCTGGGCAGGAATCCATGTAAGAAAATCTGCCTCTAATTGGCTGTACTATTTTTAGTATTGAATTAATGATTTAACTGATTAAGCATATCAGCATAGCATATGTATCCTCATTTGTTATTACATTTAGGCAATCCCCAGGACAATTTGGTTGGATGGCGATGGCAAGCAATTGCTGCAATGGCCAGTTGAGGAGATCGAGTCCCTTCGAATAAATGAAATCAGCCATCAAGGAATAGAGCTGAAAAAGGGTGATCTATTTGAGATTAAGGGAACTGATACTTTACAGGCTAGTTTCTTTTTCTTACACGCATATTTTGGTCTTCCGTAGAAACAGCTTTGACTTCAACAATGCACCATGTCAGTTAAATCTGTTTGGTCTTGTGATAACTAAATGTATGGATCAGACAAATTTGTTGGCCAAGAGGTTGATATATATACTGAGGTTTAGACGTTTCGGTATGTTTCTCGGCTCAACTGTAGCTAATCTGGCACATCATTTTCTTGAAACAGGCAGATGTGGAGATAGATTTCGAGCTGACATCCATAGATAAAGCTGATCCTTTTGATCCTTCCTGGCTTTTGGACGCCGAGAAGCATTGCCGGGAAGCGGATGCATCAGTCCATGATGGCCCGGGGCCATTTGGACTTGTTCTCCTGGCCTCTGACAATATGGAGGAGCACACTTCTGTGCACTTCAGGGTTTACAAATCACAGCAGAAGTACATGATCCTTATGTGCTCTGATCTAAGAAGGTTAGTGCTTATGGTTTTGCTTTTTTTTTTTTTTGGTGTTCTCTAGAATGTCCAGATCAATTGACGTCTGAAAACTCCCTCTCTATTCTGCATTGCATTAATAAGCAATAGAGTTTTCTTTGCTTTGTACAGGTCGTCCCTGAGACCAGGATTGTACACACCAGCATATGGAGGCTTCTTCGAATTTGACCTTAAAAAGGAAAGAAAGATATCTTTGAGAACTTTGGTGTGTTGAGAAGCTTTGCCTTTTTCTGTTCTTCATGCACTCATGTAAGATGCTCTAACAGCAATGTCTCTGCCGTGCAGATTGATCGTTCGGCGGTGGAGAGCTTCGGCGGCAGTGGCAGGGTCTGCATCATGGCCAGAGTTTACCCAGTGGCGCTTGTCGACGGAGGCTCTCACATGTATGCGTTTAACAATGGCACTAGCACGGTCAAGGTGTCACAGCTCAAGGCATGGAGCATGAGGAGAGCGCAAGTGAATGTGAACAAGGGATGAAGTACTTCACAGAACAGAGCAATGCTAATTGACCTGTGAAGAACTGAGTCACTTCATGATTTCAATGTTTAACACTTCACTTTCTTCTCTTCTCTGATTCTCTCTCTCATTCCTCAGCACTCCTTGGTAGAAACAAAAGAAATAAAAAAAATGTTAGCCGCTCACTTCCTTGACCTCCACTCTTCTAATTTACTACTTGGTAGAAAGGAAACAGATATTATCGTAAAGTACTGGCAATCGGTAAACAAGTACAGTACTTTTTTTATTGTTAAACTGCTAAGGCATTCTTAATTATCATGTTCAAGCACGCTGATGGTCATTTATATGCTGCTTGATTCATTGACTCATCTTGTGCACAATCCACATGGTTGCGGTTCCGGTACCCTATGAAGTACATGCATCCGGAGAAAAAAAAGCAAAAAAAAAAATCTTAAAAGAAGTTTCAAGAAGAGCATTTGGCAAAACTAAAAAGCTAAAAAATAAGGTGAAGGGCCCATCCTCGAACTGGAGACCATTTAATTCTTGTATTGTAGGTCATTTTCAATCCCTTTTTTTTAAAAAAAAAATCTCATTTTTTTTTCACAGTTCCAACAGGAAGTTATTCAATGACTATTGCATCTTATTGGAAACATTTTTTACATTTGATATCCGTAAAGGATGGTGAAATTCGATCGTGCAAAAGGGTGCTCTCTCGATGTAGTTCCACCGTTCCAGTTTCAAAGCGGGACAGGAACAGCTTTTAGCAATTTGATATAAATGACGAATACATGACATCTCCATAAATTGAAATGCGAAGTTACATGCTACAAATGCCTTACCAAGAATCAAAGATACAAAAAAAAATACTGACCTTCTAAATTGTTTTCAGCCGATATATTGATGATCCAAATAGAAACTACCAGTGCAAGTTAGATACAAGAGAGGTAATTCATAACATCAAAACTACAACACTGAACTATCAATACTGCTAATTCTGGCTCAATAAATCGTCTCTTACACTCCCTGGTTTAGATCATTTGGCATACATATTAATAGCAGCGTAGCAAAGAGACTCTTCTGGTTTACAAGGCATCGTCTAACTTATTTCGGGTTCCTCAGAACAATGATGACTGAATCCCCACGGAGGAACATCTTGCTTATGAACCTGTCCTTGTTCACGGGAAGAGCCTTCTTCTTGCCTTTACCAGTCTTTGGAACCTGTAACAAGAGCAACAGATGTTACTGAACAGTGAACACAGCAATACAAGACAGGGAAATAAAACAACAGTTCGGAGAATATGTCACATGCCTCAGTCCACATCTCCCTAACATTCTCAAGAACCATGTTGCAATGCCGATCAAATGCCCTCACACGACCAAGTAACTTTTTGTTGTTCCGGCAGTTGATAAGCACCTAAGGCAGAAGAGAGCATACATTATCAGAAGAATGACTAGCGTAGAAAACATACTGCAGTAGTGTAAGTGCTTAGGATGGGCGGCTACTTCTGTGAGTGACACCTAGTGATCTACTCCTACATATTTTTTTTACAGAGTAGATGAATATAACCAGTGTGCTTGCAGCAAGCAAAGTCTTAAGGTTACAAATGTGCAATTTATATCAAGTTTGTTGCCTTAAAAAATTACATCAAGTAAGCGGAAATATTTGATAATATAATTATAACAGCTATCAAGCAAAAAAGCCAATAGCTTCCTTTCCCAATCCATACAAATAATCGAGATTAACGGTGGATGCATCGGGCCAAGCCAAGGGTTCATTAAGGCTACACATTGCAAAACGAGCTATCATATCCATGAGTAAATTAAGAGCAAAGGATACAACGTTGAGTGAATGAATTAAACAGCCAGTAACTCATCTTGCAGCAAACTCAACCATTCCAGTCACTAAACAGACTCACATAATGAACTATATAATATATATCAAGCCAACTGGTAATAACAAAAATAATTCCAGAAACTCACAATTTAGGAACCCATATGATATAAGACCCATAACGGTAGCACTGTGAAGGTAGTAGCACGAGGAACCTAAGATATGGACATATCATAAATACATACTTGCACTAGTCAAAATACAATGCAATACTGACTACTGAGACAACTGCATCACTTCCTAAATTTCAGCTAATAAAAGGCAGAGCATGAGACATAGTTAACTAAGAAACATAGCTGAAACAGGACAAAGGCTACTACAAAGACAGCCTTTGAAATGCAACAGTCACACTAGGACAAAGGCTGCAAGGGAACTATGCTCAGTTACTCACATATTGCGCAATGATGCAAGCATTAGTAGCAAAGGCAATTGAGGAAACTACAGCACATTCACATAAACAGCCCGCGAACACTCAAGTTAACTGGATTTTAGCTAACATATGACCAGATAACACGATGAAAACACCAGCGGGTGTATAATTCAAACAGAGCATCAATGCGGAGAGACAGTAAAGAAGACATTGCACACAGTTAAACTGAGATCTCAATAGAAGAACTCCGCCAACCTGGGTATTGTTCTTGACGCTCATCATCAGCACAGACAGAGGCCCCGTGCTGAATTCCTCCTCCTCCTTCTTTCCCAGCTTCAAGAAAGGAGATAATAACCACAAAAGGAACCATGTTAGTACTCAAGACAAACGCAAAAGCTGAGAACAGAAGGCCTCTAAAAGGCACATAAATGGAGGGAAAATGCAGCAACTTTTGAGAGACCAAGAGCTTACATTGGTTTCCTCCGCCATCGGGGCGACGGCTCACGAAGCAAAGCCGGCGATCTGCATAACGAGAAACCAGATCATTATTCACTAAAAAGAGAGCTTATAAGCAGCAATTCTGAGATCCACACAACAAGAAACCAGTGGTTAGACGAGCTGTAGCATCATCTCCAAGAAACAAACCAACGGCGCAAAACCCTAGATCTCTTCGCGCCCAGATCGAGAGCGAGCAAGAGCAGCAAGGCGCGAGCAAGTGACACAAGAATCAAATCGAAACAGCGGGATTAATCGCCAACGTTTGCGGAGCCAAGAGTTGGGAATCGTCACCTGGAGGACGGAGGCGAATCGGAGCGGCGAGACGGCGGCGTCGAGGACAAACCCTAGATAGAGGATGGAAACCAAGGGAGGTAAAGGGTTTTTTCTGGACGGGAGATGTTTTGCGGAGTCCCCCTTGGATTTTACTCATCTTCCCCTTGGTATTTTTTTTTCCCCTTTACTTTGATAGCACAAATGCACAAACGGGAATGGTATTTTTTGCGATGACCACCTGTACTTGTGTGGAATTAGGCTGGCATGCGGCCCATGTACTGCCTGTAAATGAGCTGTCCAAACGGGCCGCCCGGCACGGCACGGCCCGTTTAAAAATGGGCACGGCATGTTTAGGTCCCACCAGAATAAGCAGGTTGTCTGTCTTGCTACGTGCGAACCTCCGGCCGAGCACGGCCGTCGACCTCTCGGTAAAATCTTGCGTCTTGGCAGCCTTGCTTAGCCGAAAAATTTGACAAAAAAATAAAAAAAATTACAAAAATTACAAAAAATGGGAAAAAATTCAGAAAAATGGGAAAATTTAGAATAATTAGAAAAACTCGAAGGATGAACAAAAACTTTTTAAATATATATATAAATTAAGAAAAAGCTAAAATACGAGATAAATTCTAAAATGAGACAAATAATTTGAATTAAATAATGAGCTTTATTGATGTTTGGTCATACGTTAAAAACTTTGCCAAGTAAAAACTCAACACGAGAAAACCTTGGCAAAGAAAAAAGAGTACGGCCTATAGCTCAGTGATACAATAAAAAAGTGAAGATTACAATTATTCTTCCTCATTATCTAGATAAAGATTTTGAACGTCTCACCAACTCAATATTTTCTCGCAGTATGTTGAGCTCGTTGATCGACTTGTTCCCAATCTTTCACGATGGAAGTATTTCCACCATCTCACTAGTCGACTTGTTCTTCTCTCTCGATCATTCTTCCGGATAGATGGCAGCAGACTCAAGAAACCGTGGAGACAGGCTATAACACATCCGTGCTATTATGGAAAGCACCGGATATATTATCTTGTGCTCGTGCCACCACTGCAAAATACTGAAGTCCTCCTCTTCACTACAAGAATCGGGGAAAATTCGTGGGCGAAACCCACAATTTAAGCTAAAACCCACAATTTAATTTAAATTGTGAGCAAACCGTCAATTTAGTTCACGAATTTAACTCGACGAAATTAATTAATTAAATTCGTGGGTACCCATGAATTTAAGTTAAATTCGTGGGTTTCTTCCAAGCCCACGAATTTAATTGGGTTTCTGAGTTAAATTCGTGGGTTTAATAAACCCACGAATTTAATCTGTTTAAATTCGTGGGTTTATTAAACCCACGAATTTAACTGTCATTTTTACAAAAAAAAATATATATTATCCAAATGTATGTATTTATATATATGTATCGCACTCAATACATATATGTATATATACCCAAATGTATGTATTTATATATATATATGTATCGCACTCAATACATATATGTATATATATCCAAATGTATGTATTTTTATATATATATGTATCGCACTCAATACATATAACAACTAAAGAAGAAAAGAAAAGGCAAAAATAAAATTGAAACTAAAAATTGCTAAGCGAAGAATAAATAAGATCGTCTATTTTGTTCAAATCTGATCAGAAACTGTAACACAAAAGACAAACTCCACAATGAAGTTGAAGCGAACGAATAATTAACAAGCGAGACACTAAACCTATTACCAAGACTAAAATATGAAACCAACCTTTTAACTCTTCAAAACCGTCTTAAAACTAAGTCTCCGAATGTACAAAATTTCGGCATGACCTCTCTTGTAAATAGGACATCCACTCAGTGAGACAAAAAACATTTGCGATTATAATATATATCAATCTCTCAAACCGAAGGAGACATTCTAGCAGATCCTTAGATAATCCAATCACACATCCAACGGCAATTTGTAAACTACGCAATGACGTACAACACATTACAACCACAATAGATACAATCCACGTCCATTAAAATAAGTCCATCACAATAAGTCGATCACAACGTATCCATCACAACAAGTTATAAAGTACAACAGCTTATACACCAATCGAGCTCACAATGGAATTCATGCCTCGGGGTTGTTGGAGTTGTGGCGCTACCACCACCATCGGCTACCGTTGAGGATGTCTTCTATGATGTCGCCGTTAGAACGTCTTTGGGCGTGACCTAAAACCCGCAAGTTCAAGATTAACTTAGGTTGTGCTACAAGTAACATTATCTTGATTCACATGAATGTCAATATGAGAATATCAATAGTACTATTCAACCAAGACACAATATGAGAATATCAATATGACAGTCAAGCTAAACAAGAATAGATACTATATATAAGAACTACACGCGAACTAGTCAAGATATCTTGCAATAATCATATGAACATCAATCTCATATTCAATGAAGTATCAAAGTAATACTCTCTAGTATTAACATAAGGCCAAGATTACAACTAAAATTATTTAATTCAACTTCCAAAGACCCTAATTGCATCACTGAGTATTCAAAAGATAACAAACAGTGAAAATAGTTCAAAGAAGCAATAAGAGTTTTGGTAGTCATTTTAAGAGTTCAATATACAAAGTACAAATATAAAGCATTCTACAAGGATAAACAATCAGATTGTATATGGGCAAACAACATTCTACAAGGATGCCATATAAAGCATTTAAAACATAAGTTCACAATTGAACAAGTTGTCTTAAGATAACTTTTCAATTCCAAGAAGTCAACACAATATAAGGTTCGAAATCAAAAAGTTATTGACAGAAAGAAAAAATCAAATAGCACGTAATGGGTTCATAATTTGGTAAACCATCACTTATCTACAGAGCACAGTAATGAACTTTCATAAGCACACAAGTTAACCTTTCCAAGTATGAACATTGAGATGATTTGTGCAAGGTTTAAGAAAGAGTTGCCTAAATATCCTAAAATCAACTCAGTTGTGCATTTCAACAAAAATTATCACTTTTGCAACAGATTACTAAGATTGATATATACTAAAAGGATGAACTAGATTTCCTACGGAAGTATATGTCCATCCGTTGCACACGTAATCTCATATTCAATGAAGCATATGTAATCTCATATTCAAAGAATGAACTAAAGTTCCTACTAAGCATATGTTCCTAAATTTGAGCAAGAGAAAGGAAGGGATGGGGCGGGTAGCTCACCAAGTCATCAAACTCCACAACAAAGTTCAAGCTAACGAAAAATTAACAAACGAGACACCAAACCTACTACCTCTACTAAAAGACCAAACCAACCTTTCAACTCTTTCAAACCGGCTTAAAACTAAGTCATTGAAATGTACAAAATTTCGACATGACCTCTCTAGTAAATAGGACATCCACTCGTGAGACAAAGAAACATTTGCGGTTATAATATATATACCAATCTCTCAAACCAGAAGGAGACATTCTAGCAGATCCTTAGATAATCAATCACACATCCAAAACGGCAATTTGTACAAGAATTGACAAACTTAGCTCGTGTCGCAAACTTATAATATTTTCGACATCCATACATGTGGTGTCGCCCGAGGTGGTCTGCAGGCCCACGGGTTGAAGTACATAGGCATTCCTTGGCTTGGCATAGGTGGTGGGTACATGTAGAACGGGTTTGGAGGTCGGGAGCCCTGTAAGGTATAGACAGTACATCATGCCACATATAAATCATTCATTCAAATTTTAAATAACGAATTGAACTGATCCATCTTTACTTGTGGTGCCTCTCCTGTAGAAGGTGGCGCGGCGGTGGCTCGAGCGAAGCGCAGACAAAGGCGAGGTGGGGCGTCGGCCGCCAAGGCGGGAAGCGGCGTCTCGGCGACCGAGCGGCGACAGCGGCCAGCGAAAGCAGTGGCGAGGCGAGCCGGCGCGCGACGGGCGGGCGGTCGGCCGGGCGGCGGCAAGGCATGGCCCGCCGGCGGCCGAAGTCTCGGCGGCCAGCGGGCCAGCGGCCGGTGGGGGCGGCCGCCAGCGGTGGCTCGAAGCGCGAACAGCATGGCGAGTGGGGCTCGGGCTGCCGGCGAGGCGGGCGGCGTCTCGGCGCGGCGGGCGATACGGCAGGAGCGAGGCGGCGGCGGCGCGGCGGAGCGCAGCGGGCGGGCGAGCGGCGCAGGCAGCATGGCCGGCCGGCGCGGCGGCGAATGCAGGCAGCCAGGCAGGCGGCCGGCCGGCGGCGCGGCAAGCGAGGCGGCCGGGCGGCAAGGGCGGCGGCAGTGGCAAGTCAGGCGATCGGGCTGTGCGGCGGACGGCGGCGGCCAGCGGCGAGCACATGGCGGTCACGCCAGTATGGTCTCGGCAGCTGAGCTGTCGCAGCGCCGGGAGGGCTGGCGCAGCAGTGTGGCGAGCCGAGCGGGCGCTCGGGCGGGCGAGGCGGCGGCCGGGCCAGCGGCAGTGTGGCGGCTAACAAGGCTAAGCGAAGCGAAGGGCGAAGCGCGGCGAAGCGGCGCGGGCGTAGCGGCGTCACAGCGTGGCGCGTGGCAAAGGCGTTATCAAGCGCGCGTGGGTAGGGTTTTTTCCGGTTAAATTCGTGGGTATGCGGGCCCACGAATTTAAAATTTTAAATTGTGAGTTTTTTTGGCGACGATTTAAAAGTTTAAATTGTGGGTATTTTTACCCCACAATTTAAATGTTTAAATTGTGGGTAATTTTCGCCCACAATTTAAATGTTTAAATTGTGGGTTTCATTTTGGCCCACAATTTAATTAAAAACGTGCGTTTTATTCAAACCGACGAATTTATTTAAATAAATTCGTGAGTTTTTTTTGGGCCCACGAATTTAAAAAACCCACGAATTTTTCCCCGATTCTTGTAGTGCTTCCTTCTCTTGGTAGTTGACAGTGTCGCTGTTGAGATAGGCAGCTAGCTCCCCACCACTTGATGTGTCCGCACTTGTCGTTGATGTAGTTGAACTCCTTGAGGAAGAGCCACATGTGCCCCATATCTTTCCCCACGCGGTTTTCTTCTTACTGCTTGTGGGTCTTTGGTGGAGGTCACGCATGCGAACTCCAAAGAAACTTCCGATCGTACTTATCATAAACTTGATTAAGTTAGCACAGACATTGAAAAATAACTAAAATAATCAAGACCTACCGCATCACTTAGAAGTGAGAGAACATTATCAATCCCGAATTTTAGCTCTAGGATCTAAAATAAATGCAAATGCATATAACATAGGAATTTCTTGCCAATATTTTAAAAATTTAGTTTTCATAGCATAAACGACTTCTGCAATATATTATCATTTTCGTGGCTCTTTAAGTGGGTAGCAATTTCTAAAATATGATGCATAATTAAAGGAGATGTTGAATAATAAACTCGGATAAAGCAACAAAGGAATCAAAAAAGTTCTAAAATGAAAGCAAGTATTTAGCAACATACCAATGTTATACTGTGAGTACCGGTTGACCATCCTGTATGACGGTGCATGTTAATAAAAATGAAAATGTGCTCTCATATGGTATGACATTCTTAAGCATCAAGTAAGTAGAGTTCCATCTAACAGGCATATCCAAACCAAACTTACGCGACGTACATTCATTGCAATACAATAAGTTTTATATGTCGCTACTCGTTGATTAGAATGAGTTAAGAAAGATATTGCGATTTAAAAGGTTCAATATCTTTGATTTAACCTCTTTAAACCAGATTTAACTATAAGATTAATAATATGGCAAGCACAATGCGATGTAATAAGAAAGATTCAGCATATGAGTTGAAAGCGGAGTAAGTATGTTCATGGCAGAAGTATTTGCGGAAGTATTATCTAATGTTATTGCAAAAATCTTATCATTAAGTCCAAAATCTTCCACAACTTTTACAATACAATCAGCAATATTTTCACCAGTATGTGCTACATCAATTAATTTGAATCCTATAATTCTCTTTTCTAGTTGCCAATCATCGTTTACATAATGAGCAACTACACTAAGGTAACCCTCTTTAGCTCTACCACTCCATATATCAGATGTCAAAGACACAGAAAAAGTACAAGTATTAAATTTTTCTTTTAGCTTATTACGACAATTATTATAATATTTAATCAAATCTCTAGTTGTTGTCTGTCTAGAAACTGCAGAAAATCTAGGATTATGAGCGGTCCTAATAAAGTTTTCAAACGCAGCTGACTCACCAAAGTTTAAAGGAAGATCTTGAGAAGCGATTAAACGACAAAGAGATTCACGAGCTACCTCAGGATTGTAGTCCCGATTCGCATCTGCATCACGGGGTTGTATCGCAGATCGTCGCCTCGAAGCCATTCCGCTTTTTTCTACATCGAAGATGCCTCTTCAAGTGCCCCGTTCCACCTGAAGATTTCGCAGTTAATTTATGCTTGCAATATTTACAAACAGCATACCTGATTTGGACGTCGTTTGATATCTCAAAAATCTGGTCGAAATCTTCCCAGACTCCCGATGTACTGCGTCTTGCTCTTTTCGCCCCGGTGCTTGCCGACGCAGTAGCACTTGTAGAGCCTGAAGATGGCACAGCTCCTGCAGCTTCTTGACATATGATGCAAGAATCTCATCGGGTGAAATACCAAATCGGAAGTCGAACGACGGAAAATCCTCGGCTCCATAAAGCAAACTACAAGAAATAATGACGCTATTAATACTAAAATATGATTTAAAATACTAACAAAATAAAATAATAAATCACAATTATCACCTTGATTTCTTAATGACGGTTTAATTTGGATTTTGACAAAACTATTTTTAATTTTGCCAAATTACCACTAAGAGCAAAAGAATTTCCACAAGAGAATGATTAGAAGAGAATGCAAGGTTCTTGGTGTAGAAATGAGGAGGCAGCGACCACCTATTTATAGTAAAAATTTAGGATTTTTCTGAATTTTTTCAATTTTTAAATCTGCAACGACTATAAACGGCTATTTTTTAAGCGGGCCTAAACGGGTCGGACCGTCTTAAATCTTGGGCGGCCCCGCCAGAACGCAGCCATGTTGCGTTTACCGCCGTCTTGCGGCCCCGTCAGTGTCGCCCTCCCCAAGCACGAGATACAGTGTGTTGGGTCAGTCTGCGCAAGACGGCCGTTTAGCTACCGGCCGTCTTCCGCGCCCACGATAACGGGCCCGTCTTGCGCCCATTTGGCCCTACCTGCTTGGACGAGTCTACCGTAATCATACCTATACTAACGATGGAAGAAACCGCACGCTCTAGACGTTTTGAGCTGGAGGGAGCCGGCTCGGCTCACGGCTCGAGCCGAGCCGGCCAAATTTTTTTACATCTGGGTCCTTTTCAAAAAAAAAAATTTACGTACAGGTCCTTTTTCGGGGAAAAAATACGATCGGGTCCTTTTTTCGAAAAAGATTACATATTACGTCCATGCCCTTTTAGCGTTTTTAGGAGTAGCGCTCGGGTCCTTTTTAGGAAAATCGAAATTACGTTTAGGTCCTTTTTGTAAGAAAAAAATCATGTCCTTTTTTTAAAAAAAAAAATGCATTGCATTTATGTCCTTTTTCCGCTTTTCTAGCATTACGTTTAAGCCCTTTTGCGAAAAAACACAAGCTTATTTTTGATCCTTTTCGCGTATTTTCTCGATTTACTCGTGTATAGAGCGTCAATCGTGCGTTTTGTTGATTTTCTCGCGTGAAGAGCGGCGCCCGCGGCGTGGTACGCCGCGCATAAATTTCTAGTTACCTCTACTGGGCCGTGCTAGGCTGGCCCAGGACTTCTTTCTCTCTATCTCTCTCTCTTTTTCTTTTTGGAAGGCAGAGTCCCCTAATTCAAGACCTCTACGTGTGCAACTGTACGAAATATTTGGATTAGACGATGGAGATTATGACACTCGAATTTGATTTCCAGCGATTATTGTGTTTGAAAAAAAACACATATATAGCCAATGAATGGAATCGTGCAAAGAAGAATGCAGCCACAGATATCTTTTTTGAAAGGCAATCACAAATATCTCAAACGTCAATCAAATTAACCATCGGGTACAAATATTCCAAAGAAAGAAAAACGCAGACCGTTGATTTGCACGATCCTACGGTCAGATAAAAGTCAGTTTGGCACGTAACGTACATGAAACTAAACAACCAAAACATGATCTGATCACACACTGACACACCGCTTAAACCTGCATTAATTGTGGTTACATTCTACATCTTCTTAATTATAAGACCACTACATCGTCTTAGTTCCACGTCCGGTAACGTTGGCAAGTATCTTTTGATCGACCCATGTTCGAGCAACTGGATCGTCAGTCTGAGTTTGTTCCTGGAGCATGGAGCTGGAGCACAGCGCCTTCAGATTGTTCCTTTGAGGATTGCTGCTGCTCTCTCTGTTTCAGCGCTCTCTCGATCAGCATGTTAAGAAAGTTCATCACTTGCACCGCGTACTTGAGTGCTGTCAAGGGATCTACTGCCTGCAATCGATTTAATTAGCAACATCAATTGCCGCAAGATCACAACTTAATTTTTCTTTCTTTTCAGAGAATTGAGCATTTTTTTTGGTTGAGAATCTTCAGAGCACCGAACTTATTCAGTCGAATTAATTACCTGCGTCATGTTTGGAGCAAAGACCATGGCGACGTTGCGCGTGCCCATCTTGTTGCTCTTCTCTTCCTGCGCGACGTCGGCCATGAGATTGACCGCCCAGTCCAGCAAGGCCGCCTTCGCCGCCGGTAGCTTGGTGCAGAGCTGGGCGCAGTCGTCCTCCGACTGGCACTGCATCACCTCTTCCGCCGGCAGCGAGTCCATCATCCCTCCGGGGAACTCTCTGAACCAAGCCTGCATGCAAACATATCTTCAGATTTAATTTCCTAACAAAACAATACACGCATGCATGCATATATGCTGCCTCTGTTGTTCTTGCAGCTTGCAAATTAGAGGAGAGGTATTTAGAACTGATTTTACCTTGATCAAGCCTGCAAGGCAATGAACATCAGTACCGTCTGGTACGACTCCGCAATTGTTGAGCTGGTCCCTCACGTACTGCTCTTGGCTATCCTCTGCGGTAATTCTGAAAATGCCTTCAACCTATGGGCAACCATAACAACAAAAAATGCAGAGTTCGATCATCAAACAACACTAACAGTGTGTAATTCTTCAAGGGTAGAAAATGTCACATGTACAGTATATATACACACCTTGAGACCGCCCTGTTCATAGAGGCGCTGCTGCATCAACAGGAGGATTGTTGGGATGCTGTTTCCTCTGGAATCGTAGGAGCACTGCATGGATTCCGTCGAAACGCCAAACACCGTCTTGCTGCACGATCGAGATGATGACAGGCAGCATTCCAGAAAGGAACGGGAAAAAAAATCTGGCGTTAATTTGCATTATTTGGAGTAACAACTTACTCCAGAAGGGAATTTAATTCTGTTCTAGGTGCAAGGAGCAAGTGAGTTCCTTTTGTTTTGGGAACGATGTCAATGGTGCAAGGACGTGCAAGAACATGGTGCATGCAAACAAGAAGGCAGGAACAACTAACTGAAAGATCGAGTTGCATGCAAGAACGTGCCATGGAGTGACATGAATGGAGATCCAATGAGGGAAAGAGAGAAAGAAGATCGGAGACGTACGTACCTTGCACTGGGCGCCTTGCCGGCGACCTCGGGCTCCAGCTCGACGGGGAGTCCTCGGAAGCCGTGGAACCTGTCGAAGGTGACGTGCGCGACGTGCCGGACGTCGGTGGGCCACCCGATTTCCATCTGCGGCTGCTCACCGCCGACCTCCACCACCACCTCCTCCTCCTCGCCGGCGATTTCCATCATCAAACACACCTCGATCTCCCTCCCTCGCTCTCTTCTCCCCTGGCCCCGATCTCCCAAGCCCACAACCTTATTAATGATCTGCTCGGACAATGCCGCGTTGCGGTGGACCAAAATGAGACGAACTCAACTCAACAAGAGGGAAATCAATGATCTCTCTCTCGTACTGGCAGTACTCGTTGTTTGCTTCTTGTAGTTGATGCAGGATACTTGATGAAGACTGAGATGGAGGTGGTTGGTCCATCGATACAGTTGTAGGCTTGTAGCAAGGACGTGGGTTGCACGCACCACTACTCCAAGTCTCCAACTTGCGTATCTTCTCTTCTAATAAAGGGTCACCACGGAACAAAAAAAGAAGAAGAAATAAGTTCATTTTGCATCCTCAACTTTTCAAAAGTTCATTTAATATCCTCAACTATAAAAACGGATATTTAACCCCCTCTAAACTTACAAAACCAAGTCAATTTACACCATAAGTTAGTTTTTGAGGATGATTTTGATGATTTGGATCTACTCAAGATGGTTTTCGCATATTGGTAGCTATGGCATCGAGTTTTGGTAATAAGGATCTAATTCAACAGTATTGACATTAATATCATCAACATCTTTCTCACCCCTTTTCTTTGTATGTGTGTGTATATATATATCCTCTTTCTTCTTCTCGTTATCGTTTCTTTTCTCATTTGGATCTACATGGCAAAAATCGATGACATTGCTATCAACGTAGCAAATACCACAAAAATCACTCTAAGTTGGATCCTTGTCAGTAGAACTGCTCTTCAAAATTGACTTAAGGTGTAAATTGATCAGGTTTTGTAAGTTTGTGATGCTAAATACCCAATTTTATAGTTGAGGGTGTTGAATAGACTTTTTTAGAAAGGTGAGGGTGTAAAGTGGACTTATTCCAAAAAAAAAAAGAGCAACTTTTGTTGTAGCGGTATTGATTTTAATTCAAGATTGTAGTAAAATAGGTGTAGTTCTTATCACAAATACATGGTTATATTTTCTTGTAACAAATATACGCTGGGCCATGGGAGTAGGTAACTTGATAGTGTGTGTGAGAAAATGGCTCCATACTCTTTTCTTCTCTCTTTCTTAAAGAAAAATGCATACTTCTTTTGAAGCATAACTTAGTTAGCAAGTTGTTTGTGAACTGAAGTAGTTTCTGCAGATAAAGGGAGAAGATTACTTCACGCCTGCACGGAAGCAACATATATATATGGGCCCAAAACACATACTGAAAATACTACTAGACCTACTGCCATCATGCTGGATGGTACGCAACAGAACAATAATGAATGTGGAATTTAGGCATATAATCATGACAACACAGATTTTGTATTGTAATTTTCCCATTATCAATCGAAAACTGCGAGAAACTACAGATCAGGTTGTCTCCCTGTATTACAGTAAGAACATTTTCATATAATCATATTGTGTCATTCCAAAACCTTTCGTAGTTTCAAAAAAAATGAGACGAGCGTAATGGGTAGATTTCCCAGCCTTTATAATGGCTGAGCTTATGAGATATTGTTTTTTTTTTAACAGTAGCTTATGAGATAGTGAGTACTGGTACTACTGAAGAATTGTTTTGAGAGCTGCAACTTGCAAGCATGGGAATTCGTGTTCCCTTGCAAGTGAACTTCATTGGATATTTGGATGACGTTTAATTATGTGGAGAAGTACTGTCATGGTATACACACAAGACAACCATGATACAACTATGCTACATGACATGACAGCTTTCTCAAGCTAACTTGGTCCAACTGTGCAATCGAGGAACGGCTCAATTGTATACTAGTCAGATTAGGATCCTAGCCATTGTAATTTATTCCCCAATGGATTGCTCTGCCTCTTTAACATGGAATTGAATGGCTGTTATATTAGAAAGATCAGCCTTATTTTACATGTCAAAGATTTTTGTCAACAGATGTAAGTTCTCTCGTCGCCTAATCTCGATCATGACCATGAATTGTAAATCAGAGAAATGCCCTACGAGCCTAAAATATGCACCCTTTCCTGTTTCGTGCATTGTGTGAACTAGTACTTCAAAAGGCAGCTAGAATAATATGTAAATGTTGTATTATATGCACATCAGCATATCTGGAAGGATGGATATAATAATGCGAAGTTTCATCAAAGGTACTGCATTTCTGAGTTTACATTACAAAGAAGAAGAAAAAGGCTCCAAAACAGCACCAAACTAAAGAACATCCATCCAAGGTTGTTGACAATCTGGATGACATTGATTTATTGAATTTTCTGGGGGCAGGACTGCAGCTCCAATTTCACTTGATTTCAAGTTATACTGGAGACCAAGCAAGCAACCTTCACTGGTAAATACTAGTTCGTCAGGCTCACGTACCTTATGCTTTGCCAGCTGGTGCACTTTATCACTTCGACATGGCATTATCAAACTCTGAGACGTACAGGGTTGACCAAGAAACCTCCACTTGCATCATATAAGAAACGCAACAAACATACCCAAATTCTTCAGCACATAACTCTGCAGTGAAGTTCATGGTGTATATTCGGAACTATGAATATATAAATTTAGACTCTCTGTATATATTATACTAGTCTGAGATCACGCTAGTATTTACGATAATAACATCGATGAAATATCATTCCATACACAACAAATAGCTAATAAAGTACTGATTTATTAAAGAGAAAACCAGTAAGACCTTATAGTCATAGTTTACACTTATTTAGCCATGCAAGATTAAGCACTAATAAATAAATTGCACTTGAAATAAAGGTAACTTTAATAGTGATGACCCATCACTACGCCACAGAAAAAAGAAAGATAACTTCGATAGTGATGACCCACCAACATGCCACAGGTAATCTATTGGGAAACAAAACCTAGTTGTTGTGCTCCTTGTAGTACTACTCCTCAAACAATGTGCTAGATTCTCCTCCTGCAATCGTTGACGACGAGATCAGACAGCAAGGATGAGTATATGGATTATGGAGTACTCTGTAAGTTGTACATAAAATGCAACATATACATATATATACATATGTATACATACCTATATGTATATGTAGGTATGTATGTATGTATGTATGTACACGTATACATACATATCTATATCTATATATATATACACACATATAGAAATGTTATTCTATATCTAGGTGTAGAATAGCCTATTCTCCTCCTAAGCCATTTAACTCAATCGTACAGACCCATGCAACACATAAAAACCAACTAATAAAAGCACTCCAGTTTTGCAATTCGGTAATAATTCACGAATATATTTTACTATAGAATAACAGATGCAATTACTAACGAAATAGTTACTAGTTAATGCGTTGGTCAACCTAAGTAGTTAATGCCTATTGTAATTTGTACATTAATCTGTTTCTTATTTATTTCAACTATATCATTTTATTGGTAACTCGGATTTACAAATGATTTTCACCAGTAGCTTACTGACGACGAGAGGAATAAAATAATATAAGTCTTGCTATTAAAAAGTAATTGTGCTAACTGGTTAAGTAAATTACTATTTTTATAACATGAAATTACTACATCTACAACTAGAAATTACTATCATATAGTATAATTAGAAAATCATATACAGATAAGCCATTTGATAGTAAAAGTCCATGAAAACTATATGTACAAGTTCTGAAAAATTCTCAAAAAATTCCCATAGGTAGGGTATGTGAGCTTCTATAGCTCTGTAATATTTGAAGATCAAACTCACTTGCATTTGAAAAATATAAAAATAGTTTTCACGGGCTTTTACTGTCAAATAACTAAAAAACTATTTGTAAAAGTTCTGAAAAATTCTCAAAAAAAATATCATACGTAGGGGATGTGAGCTTCTATATCCCTGTAAAATTTGAATACAAAACCCTATCACATTTTAAAGATATGAAATTGGCAAGCGTTAATTAGTAATGAATAGTAAATTTACCATTTTCATATCTTTCAAATGCGACTGAGTTTGGCATTCAAATTTTACAAGACTGTAGAAACTCACATCCCTTACCTATGATAATTTTTTAGAACTTATACATATAATGTTCATAGACTTTATTATCAAATGACTGATCTGCGCAGAATATACTGTCCATGCAGTAACACGTAAAAGTATTTTTTTAATAATATTTTTTTAAAGAAAAATTACAGAAATAATATGAAAAATTAAAAATATACACCTTTGTCGCTATTTTTTTAATAATATTTTTTTAAATAGCGACAGAGAGCTACGTCCGTTAGCGACAACTTTCTATAACCATTAGCGATAGAGTCTCACTCGCCATTTCAATTGGTGATAGAGTTTCTGTCGCTATTTCAATTAACGGTAGAGACCTGTCGCTAATTCAAATAGCAACATAGGTGCATATTTGTAATTTTTTAATTCGGTATATTATTTCTATAATTTTTATTAAAAATATTATTTAAAAAAATAACTCGTAACGCATAGGTAAGTATGTAGTACTTTCTGTTACAATATATGAAAATCACACGTACAAGTTTTCAAAAATTCTCAAAAAAGCTAATATAAGTTGGGGAGGTTGAATTCTACATCCTGTAAAATTTGAAGACCAAAATCAATATCATTTTAAAGATACAAAATTAACAAGCGCTAATCAGTGAGGAATAGTAATTTTTTCTTTTCATATCATTCAAATGCGATAGATTTTGGTATTCAAATTTTACAGCGCCGTTTTCATAGACTTACCACACTTATAAGTTTTTAAAAATTATTAAAAAAATATCATAAGTAGGGGAGGTTGGATTCTACTTCTCTGTAAAATTTAAAGAACAAAATCAATCTCATTTTGAAGATATGAAATTAACCGGCGCTAATCAGTGAGGAATAGTAAATTTGTTCTTTTCATATCTTTCAAATAACACTGAGTTTGGTATTTAAATTTTACATAGTTGTAAAATCTCACATCATCTACCTATGGTAATTTGTTGAGAATTTTCTGAACTTGTACATATAGTTTTCACTGACTTTTAATGCCAAATAACTAAAAAACTATACGTAAAAGATATAAAAAAATTCTCAAAAAATTACCATACGTAGAGGTTGTGAGCTTATACAGTTCTGTAAAATTTGAATACAAAACACTATCATATTTGAAAGATATGAAATTGACAAGTGCTAATCAGTGATAAATAGTAAATTTGTTATTTTCATATCTTTCAAATACGATTGAGTTTGGTATTAAAATTTTACAGAGCTGTAGAAGATAATATCCCCTACCAATAATTTTTTTGAGAATTAAAAATATATATATATAGTTTCCACGTACTTTACTGTCAAATGACTGATCTACGCAGAATATTGTGTACATGCAGTAAAACTTTGGTCAGTATGTAGTAATTCTGTTATAGAATATAAAAAGTACACGTAAAAGTTTTAAAAAATTCTCAAAAAATTATCATAAGTAGGGGATGTTGGATTCTACTTTCCTGAAGAACAAAATCAATCTCATTTTAAAGATACGAAATTAACAAGCGCTAACCAGTCATGAATAATAAACTTGTTCTTTTCATATCTTTCAAATGCCACTGATTTTGATATTTAAAATTTTCAGGACAGTAAAAGCTCACATCCCCTACCTATGGTAATTTTTTGAGAATTTTTCCTAACTTGTACATATAGTCTTCACAGACTTTTACTGCCAAATAACTAAAAAACTATATGTACAAGTTCTAAAAAATTCTCAAAAAAATACCATATGTAAAGAATGTGAGGTTTTACAGTCATATAAAATTTGAATATAAAAATCTATCACATTTGAAAGATATGAATTTGGCAAGCGCTAATCAGTGATGAATAGTAAATTTATCATTTTCATATCTTTAAAATGCGATTGAGTTTGGTATTCAAATTTTACAAAGCTCTATAAGCTCATATCCCCTACCTATGATCATTTTTTTGAAAATTTTTAGAACTTGTAAATATAGCTTTCACATACTTTACTGCTTAAATAGATGATCTGTGCATAATACTTTGTACATGCAGTAAAATGTAGGTAGTACGTAGTAATTTATGTTACAACATATGAAAACCACATGTACAAGTTTTTAAAAAATCTCAAAAAATTACCATATGTAGGGGAGGTTGGATTCTACTTCCCTATAAAATTTGAAGACTAAAATCAATCTAATTTGAAAGATATGGCTAAATAAATAAAAAATAAGATTCATGTACAACTATAAGAACATATTTTCTAGTTGCTCTGGCTACGTAGGTGGGATGGTTTACTATCGATCTGCATTTACACTCAACGTCCGGTTGTAAAACGTTTACGTGCTACACCACATTAATTACGAGGCTAGGTAGATTTTTTTGGGTTGTATGCGAGCGACTGATGTTGCGACACGGAGCTTGCGGCACGCGCGTAGAATAAGCATCGTTGCGTGCAAGTGTAGAATAGCTCCACCGTATGTATGTATGTATGTATGTATGTATGTATGTATGTATGTATGTATGTATGTATGTATGTATGTATGGTACTATGGTGCTTAGGCACCATGATCTAAAAATGATATTTTTCCTATGTATTTTCATGTGAATTTTTTTGAAATTTTTAGGATACTGAGTTTAACTAGTTTACTAACTTGTTCAAACAAGTTTGAACTGAAATTCAAACTAGAGTTTTCCTTTTTAATGATAGTTTGGTTGCAGGTATGTGCTAATTTTATATATAAATCAGCAAAGCATGTGATCCAAACTCGTTTAAAATCTTTGAATTCGAGTATATTTTTTCAAAGTTATGTGTTTCATTTGAATTGTTATAGATAGGTATATACCCTAAAACTAAATTTTTTGAAAAATATACTCGAATATGGCTTGAATTCGCGCATTTGAAATCATGGTGCCCTATTTCGGTATGTATGTATGTATGTATGTATGTATGTATGTATGTATGTATGTATGTATGTATGTATGTATGTATGTATGTATGTATGTACGCATACATATACACACCTGAAGCCTTTTCCATACTCATGAGAGTACATACTCCCACTTTCAATATACTACTTAAACGAATGTGTTATACTCTTCTATCACTTTCATTATATTTAAATACTAAATTTTTTGAAAAATATACTTGAATATGGCTTGAATTCGCGCATTTGAAATCATGGTGCCTTATTTCGGCTTCCTATATATGTATGTATGTATGTACACACACGAAGCATTTTCCATACTCACGAGAGTACATACTCCCACTTTCAATATACTACTTAAACGAATGTGTTATACTCTTCTATCACTTTCATTATATTTAAATACAAATTCTAAGATAGTCTAACGTGACATGGTTAAAAATATTTCATAAGAACAGTGGAAGCCACAGCTGAGATTAAGATTGATGAGATCACGAGGATCAGCGACACTGAGAAAGGCCAGATGTCTCAACTCTCAACTGCTGCTGAGTGGCTTCCATTTAACAAGAAGAGGAAGGAACACCCGGAATTCCATGGCAAAATTACTGCTTGCACCAGCGGAAATGATAGCCAAGCTGCTGGTAGCGTGGTCACGGTCAGTGACGGGGGACTTGTTGAATTATCACGTCGTGTTGTGGTTGTACGGTTGTACCCATAGACCAGGCGATATCATTCAAGACTGCTTCTCGCGATGGCCAATGTGACATATAAATCTCCCGAAACCTGTGGTTCCGAGTTGATTTGTGTAATGATGAGTAACTTTGATGATAGCTGTTGACTGGTGGTGTCTCGATTCTGTCAATGAGATAGCATGTATGTATACATTAACCTAACCGTTTTGTTACTGAACTATGTAACTCTCCGGTTGTAATGAACGATGTCGACAAATTCCGTCAGCCAAATCGGAGAATATTTATCATGGCATGTGTCATAAATGGTATACAATTGCTGAAGATTGGCTAATACTGTGTCCCTTTCAATAAAACATAATAAAGAGTAGGACAATTTGCTGATGCTACTTACAACTGTACTATAAACAAATTTGATGCTTGCATTCTTTCGGGGACATTCACTTGTAGTCAGAAAGATACAGGCATAACCGCCAAAAAGAAATTGAGATCGACAAGGGTCCTGTGCACAACCTATGCATCGTTTCTGACGCTTTACGCTTTACACGCACGAGGTCAACAGAGGTCCGCACTTTCCGTGTTTATACACAAAACATGAAAAGCTGCAAGTGATTTGGCTATTTGTCAAGTACAACAACGAGCTTGCCATGCGCTAGCAACATAAATATACAGAACCAAAATAGCACAGAGAGAACACAAAATCCATGTACCCATATACTACGTACAGACATTTGCTACGCTTCTTTCAAAATGGTGACTACCGATATTGACAAGAAATAATATACCCACTTTGGCCGCACGGTCATTTGTTACACGGACCAATTCCATCATCTGCAGTAAGATAACTAGCACCTACTAAATGCATTACGCTGTACAAAAGAATCAACTCCTTGTTAAAAGCTCTACCTTTGAGGCAGAGATTAACTGGTTAGTGCTGTAATCAAGCAATGGCGGTGCTAATATAGGGTCAAGATTCCAATATATGCACATATATATTTACCAGTTCATTTTACATAAATCCTAGTTGGCTAAGGTCATCATCTGGGATTTCTAGGCCTCCAGAGAAATCGAAATCTTGTAACGGATCATCAAGACCATCGGTAAACCAGGAACTGATGTCGTTACCTTCAGGCACATCCAAAATGTCCATAGGGTCTATTGCAGGCAAGTTCGTCAAAGGAGCAACCAAAGATTCCTGACCAACATTACCTGTACTGTTTCTGACCTGTTGGGTAGGTTTTGCACTCGAAATATTTGTCCACTCAGAGGATTCTCGCTGGGACGGTGTTGGGAAATTAGATGACTCCGTGACTCTACCAAGAACATTTCCAGATGTCGATAACTGTGCTAGCTTTTGCTTTGGTTTTATCTTAGTTTTACGTTCATTCCTTCCGCTGCCTGATGAATTACGACCTGATTTCGAAGTAGAATTCTTGGCAGATGCATCTCTGCTCTGGTCCCTTTCTCTGTCACCCTTTTTCCATTTTGTACTACCTGGAAAATGATCAACAGAAGTCAACACAATTAATGAAGAAAGAGTTCTAACAAATTCATCAAGTAGCACCCTAATTTCTCCCGTCTTAAAGTACATGCCATATTTAACTAGGATTTGTTCAAGAGTGCTAGAAATACCTTGGCTCAAGGGGCTTCTGTCAAGCTTTAAAAGCTTTGGCATATCTGCAGATCCTGGGGGGCCACCTGCATACAAGGCATATTATATTGAAAGTTCTTAACATAATAATGTGTCAAATAAATAGGTGGGTTTATAAGACTTGTTTTGACTCATCAACAGTTGCATGTCTATTACCATCTATTGCATTGCTCTTTGGCAAAGGTGCAGATAGCACACTCCAAAGGAAAGGCTCTCTGAAGCAGCTTTTTTCCGTTTCCTCAAATTTCTGGCAGCGGGCCAGTGTTCGCTTGGCAAAAGCCAATGCAAGCTGTTTTGCAGCCTTACTGGCAGCTTTACTGAGACCAACCTTATGACTGGAACTACCTCGGCCGCCCTGTGAAAAGAGAATGAAATCAGTAACACAGGTCAAGGCTAAGAAGGTTAATGTGCTTTGATTGGTGAAGTGGCAAATGGGGGGAAAATGTTCAAACAATTAACATTAGAAACCAACAATTTTTAATAGCTATACATAAAAATCTAACAGGCAACCATTAATGCCTTTCAAAAATGAGATATTCAGGATCCTGAAAAGAAAGAAAAAAGACTTTGTAGCAGTTGATTGGCAGCACAAGACTGTGGTTTAAAGACCATTCATTGCTGGAATCACCTCTTCTTGTAAGACAATGTAAATCTTGACTTACAAAACAAAAGTTGAATTTAATAACTTCTGAAATTCATGACCAAATAGTTTAAATTGCCCAAATGCTTTCATTATGTAATAATAAATTGTTTACAAATAGACCCAACAAAATTATCATTGCAAAGATTTGTATAGCATGCTCGTGGAATCTGATTATAAAAAAGATGTGAAGCAAACTCAACTGAGATGAATTACACTACTTTTATATCTCTCACCAAATTCAATGCAATGTTCCACATTATAAATATTCTAAAACTAAAACCTTGAATACTGCTGTCATACGTTAGTATTTGACACCATTAACCTCGAAAATCTCTTATAAAAAAGATACAGACAGCAGAAGAATAATGAACGATCCCAGCAACAATCTTACCAAAAACCTAACCTAAGGGAGCAAGAAGTCCAGAATCTCCAGTTGCTTAAAGTTTTAACACTAATTAAAGTAAAAGCAGTAACATAAATAAATGAGCTACCAGCAGTTTTTTGTATGCCATCTCTACTAGTTTGTTAAATGCATGTTGCTCCAGGCTCCTGCAAACCAAGTCTTGGAAGTTAGTCGCCATAATAACTTCTACAGACACATTCGAAAGCTAGACCAGAGGTAGAATAATAGATACCTCTCCTCCATATTTTTAGTATCTCGGATTGCTTTTTCTAAGTTATGCAATTGGCATTTCTTATGGTTCGCCTGAAATAAGTAGAGAAACACACATGTTGATTAGGAAAGCATATCCTTTTTCCCGGAATATATGTGCAAGTAACACAAGAAGCATCTTACATAGGAATTACTCCAAATTGAATGGTGAAAAACAAGGTATTTTGCTCAAATACAAAGATACATACAGAAAAGTAGTTCTCCATTATAAAATGCATATCGTTCTTTAGTTCGGCATGGATTAAAACATCGAAAACCATACAAAATTAGTATGTAATATAATGCATGCAGGTGTTTTAAAAGTACTGCTGTATATGTGAAGCCAAAAGAAAATCGGCATATGAAGAATGCAGATACAGAAGCACCAGAATTACTTGAAGTATGGTACAAAATCTCAGTTGTGGTTACACGGGACCACTCGTACTCATAATATACCCAAATGATGCACTATGTGCGAAAGCTTTCGAAACTGACTCAAATTATTCTTACTAAATTGCCTGTTTGACAAATTGACACCGACCAAGTTATGCGACATTTTCCTATTCACAAAGGCCAAAATATAGTGGATTCTCACTGAACCCAATATATCTATCAAATTCTGCTATGGTGGGTTGGTGAGAGTGAGACCTACTATTTCACTAGTTTTGGGTATGCCTTTCCATCCAAATTCACTCCGCACCAATGGATGCCACTTAACAACATTTCTCTGATGGTCCTTGCATATGCTTACTTATACAAGATGGTGTCAAATTGGGAAACCAACTTTTTGCAGAGTCATTCTAAGATGTCAAGCGGTTCCATAAAATTATCAATAATCCTTACTCCGTAAGCTAGAACCCAACTTCTAGAGCTATTAATAACCATGCCAGTTAAAGAAAATATACATTCATCATACAATATTAGTAACATGCAGAGTGAGTGTGTGTGTGTGTGTGTGAGAGAGAGAGAGAGAGAGAGAGAGAGAGAGCAACTTTGAGTGAGATAGAGAGGAGGGAGAGTGCGCAGCTTTTTTTTATCAGAAAACAGTATGAGAGGCTCCTACAGTATTATATTGAGAGAGAGCAACTTCAAGTGAACAGAAAATAAAATCGTAATTTGTTGAGTTTGATCAAAATTGAACATATATTCTATCAGAAGAATACAAAAACCACCTGTTCAAAGAGTCTTTTCTGCAGCTCCAAAATAACTTTATTAATGTCCTCATCCTCTCCCTCATCCAGCTGTGGCTGAACAAAGAAAAAAATTCCAAGACATTTAGTTAATAAGGAGACATACAAGAATCACTGATAAAGAGTAAAAACAATGATGTTGCCTACAGAATAGGTATGTTTTCTCACAGGAAATAGACACTGTTGGTACGGTAATAAGAGGACTGTACATCATGTTTGCAGTTGTTTCAACCTAGTGGGGCTCACAACACATAAAAATGGCCAACACTCTCACAACTGATCAACCCCCACCCCACTGCACTAACCCTTTCCCCTCATCAATGCCTTGAGTTCCTAACAGATTACAGTTTTCACCATCAGATCACGAACATACATTTAGCGTTTACATTTCCTAGTTGAACTGACTGGTATTCATACTTATATCATGTAAAAAAGGTATTGATGGTCACCAGTTCCGAGGAAAATTAAGTCAAACGAAAATGCAAAATTACAGCATAGTATTTTGCAGCTCCTAAGGTGGTGCACATTTTTTAGTATTTCCTTTCATCATTGATGCATTAGGTCCCATCGTGCCAATAGTAAACTACATTTATTACATCACGAATGCAGTCTCAAAGGAACTACATTTAATGCAGTCACATAAAAAAATGTAAGATTTCCTTGAACAACATTGAGAGTATATGTCTTAGTTTCTCTTTGTATAGGATGTTTCCGGCTAGTTTGACTTTTGGCCTTTGGCCCCTTGTACATGGTATCAGAGCGAGGACAGCAGGTGTAGTGAAACGGAAAGGAAGAAACCTCAACAAAAGAGATGGAAGGATCCTTTGGCGGGAAAGGAGCAAGGGGAGCTGCAGGGGAAGGAGCCAAAGATGAAGCCAGCGGAGCTTGTGAAGAAGACAGAAGCGAAACAACAAGAATGGAGAGCTAAGGATCAAGAAAAATCTGGAAGGAGATCGACTCAGCAAAAGAATACGAACTGGTAGTGGTGTCACGAGGATAGTAAGGTCAAGACTCATCAAAGGTAACATCGCCGCGAGATATGCATCCGATGAGCAATAGGGTCATAGCAATGATAACCCTTATGCTCAGCATTGTAGCCAAGGAAAACACACTCAACTGGTTGAGCAGTCAGCGTCATGCACTCACAAAGTGGAAGTAGAACATAGCGGATGCAGCCAAAAGCATGAAAGTGACTATCCTGAGGAGACCTACAGTAGAGATGCTCATAAGGAGTAGAACCCTAAAACGCAATGGAGGGTTGTAGGTTTACAAGGCAGGAAGCGATGGAAACAGCCTCAACCCAGAAGTGCGATGGAACAGAAGCGGCAAGCATCAGAGCACAGGCAGTCTCATGGAGGTGACGATGTTTGCACTCAGAATCACCGTTCTGAGCGTGAGCACCAAAACAAGAGTACTAAGGAAGTGCCCTACGTGAAAAGTAACTAACTAAAAGCAGTATATAGGTACTTACCTACCAGCAGAATCAATGCGAAAGACATGAATAGCCTAATCAAATTGAGTGCAAATCATGGTGGCAAAGAACTGATAAATAGAAAGGATCTGACTACAAGACATGAAGTAAATCCAAGTACGGCGAGAGTAGTCATCAATGAAGACCAAATAGTATCAATAGCCCCCTTTCGAAACGAAAGGAGGCAGACCCAGACATCAGAGTAAATCAAATCGAAAGGACGAAAGGACGAGCAGAAACAATCACTAGAAATGTAAGGGAGCTGCACCTACTTGCCAAGCTTGCAACCCATACAGTGCAAGGAAGTATCACCAAACCCAAGGGCACCATGACAACTAAGGAAGAAACACATGACCCGCACAAGTGACCCAGATGATGGCGCCACTAAGCAAAACTACTGGAAGTGGTGATGGAGAAGCAATGGTGGTGGTGGTCAACAGGCTAAGAGAAGTAGCGAAAGTGGAGGAAGGCAAAACTAGTCAAACTCCCAAAGACCCTGATAATCATGACAAGAGCCAACACCAACCAGAGCCCCCATGCGCCGATCCTAAAAACAACATGAGCATCGCTCATGAATGATGCAACAATCATGATCAGCAATCTGGCCGGTGGATATAAGCTGCATAGCAAGCCTAGGAACATGAGAAACTGCATGAACATAAAACTAGGGAGTAGAAAGAGTGCCTCGGCCAGTAATAGGAAGGAAGGTACCATCTGCAATCTGAATAGAGACAGGAAGAACATGACTCGAGGAAGTGAGGTGAGCGGAGTTTGGTGTCATGTGAAAGGAAGCACCCGAGTCCAAGATCCAAGGAGATGATATACCTGAAGCGGGAGACAAAGTGGCTGGAGACTGCATGGTAAGACTTGCAGCACTCGAGGAATCTGAGGCCGGGCTGACGACCAGCCGTTGAAGGAGAGAAACCAGCTGTTGAGTGGTGTCTAGCTAGCGAGGAGTAGCATCAACTCTTGTCATAGAAAAGCCAAGTTGAGGACAACCAACTCGGCACCCCTATCCTCGCCTCTTGGCATAGCAGGTCTGGTACGTGTGCCCACCACGTTGGCACCAAGTACAGTGAAGACTAGTAGTGGAAGCACCAATAGCGGTCGCTAGTGCAATGGCCAATGCTGAGGAGGCAATAGGCAATGTTACCATAATTGCCTTACAAGCAGCAACATACCCGAAGTAGAACTCCAGAACGAAGCTGAGCGGTGGCGATTGAGACAAGGAGAAGCTTGACGACTGTGGCTGAGTGAGATGAACTCCAAACTACTAGCGGCAACCATAAGCAAAAGCTCGAACATATCAACAGCCAAAGCTAGAGAAAACAAAGAGGTTGAAGTAGTACAAGCTGAAGCCGCAAAAGCACAACTCGGCTGTGAAACCAAAGTCAAGTGAAGGAGCCGAAGTTGGACCAAGAAGCCAAAGCTAGAACGAGAAGCCGAAGCTACGGCTCCATGCTGAAGCCAAAGTAGCTCTTACCAACTCCAAGCTAAAGCCAAAGAAGCCCTCGACAGCTCCGGCCAAATCGGGAAGCCCAAATCTAACGGCGGCGGCGTCAAATCCGATGCACGGCAGCGGGATTGGGCCAATCCTGACCTCTGGTCGGCAAAAATAGAGGCGGAGGCGACTAAATCTAGAGCTTGAGGCGACGAATCTGGAGCTCGATTGCGACAGAATTGCACACGGCGACGGTTGAGGCAGAGCTCGAGTGGCGGCCAAGGGAAAGCACCAGCTCGAGCGACGAGCTATGCATGATCGGGCGGCCCGTGGCAATCAGTGCATGGTGGAGCTAGCGACAACGACTATCCAAGAAGAATGGTGACAGCAGCTCACACAGGAGAGAAGACAAGAGAGGGAGATCTTTGGTAGCGCTCAAGCGGCGACGACAGTCGAAAGGAGATGGCGGCGGCGGCATGAGGACAGTGGTGAAATGCTAACCCAAGCTCCGATACCATGTTCTACTCTTTTGTTCAATCACCTTCCACTTCTGCTCTTCCATCCTTGTTGGGTTCTGCTCGGCTGCTCCTGATCCTCTCTTGACTCCTGCTCCATTGTACAACCTTCGTAATCATGCTTCTTCGGCATGTCAGCCTCCCTCCCACCTTGGTTTTCCTCCTGATCCTGCTAGATATCATCCTCTTGTTCGAGTTGATCCTCCTGCTCAAGCTCTTGCTACAGTTGAGCCTGACTCATTTTGTGAGGCTATTTCTTGTTTGAAACGGCAGGTTGCCATGGCAGAGGAGCTTGATGCTCTTTAGCAGACTGGTACTTGGGATATTCCCCTTCCTACTCGAGTTACTCCTTATCACATGCAAGTGGGTCTATAAGACCAAGACCCGTTCTGACGGTGACATTGAGCATTGCATCTTGTTGCATGTGGTTTTCAGCAGGAATATGGCCGTGACTGTGATGTGACTTCTGCCCCTATTACTCATATGAGCATTGTTCGCACTCTTGTTGTCGTTGCCTTTGTTCGCCACTGGACTATCTCTCAGCTTAACGTCAAGAATGCCTTTCTTAATGGCTAGTTGCGTGAGGTTTACATGCAACCGTCTCCTAGGTATTATGTTCCTGATGGTGAGGTTTGTCACCTCTATTGTTCACTCTATGGGCTCAAGCAAGCCCCTCATGCTTGGTTTGAGCGTTTTACTTCTGTTGTCACTGTTGCCAGCTTCTCCGCTAGTGATCATGACCATGCTCTCTTTGTTCACACTTCCTCTCATGGTCGGAGACTTCTTTCTATGTGGATGACATGTTCATCACTGGAGATGACCCTCCGTATATTGACTTTGTGAGGAGGCGACTTAGTAAGCAGTTTCAAATGTCTTATTTGGGTCTCTTAGCTATTTCCTTGGGACTGAGGTCACCTCCACGTCTGTTGGCTACTACTCCTAGTAGAAAACATTTAGGGTCTCCTTGATCGTGCTTCTCTCACTAACCAATGTACGGTGGACACTCCTATGTAGCTCCACCTCCAACTTTGACCCACTAACGGTACACCTCTTGAGAATCTCACTCGATATCGTCATCTTGTTCGGTGTTTGGTTTACCTTGCCACTACTCAACCTGACATCTCTCATGTTGTTCATATTCTGAGTCGGTTCGTTTCTACCCCCACTCATATCCACTACAGTCACCTCCTTCGGGTTCTGTGACATCTTCATGAAACCATCACTCGACGCCTCTTCCCTCGCTCCAGCTCCTTGTAGCTTCAGGTGTATTCTGATGCAACCTGAGCTAGTGATCCTTCTGATCATCGGTCTCTTTCTACCTTATGTATCATTCTTAGTTCTTGATTGCCTAGATGACTAAGAAGCAGATTGCAATTTCTCATTCGAGTGCTGAGGTCGAGTTGAGGGCTCTTGCATCAGTGACGGCTGAGGTCACCTGGCTACGGTGGCTTCTTGAGAAAGTTGGTGCTTCGGTGCATGCATCTACTATGTTACTGTCTGACGATACTTGTGCGATCAGCATTGCTCGAGATCCAGTGAAACATGAGCTCACCACTTATATTGGGGTTAATGCTTCCTACATACAATCGTAGGTGCAGTAGCAAGTCATTACACTTCAGTATGTTCCTTCAGGGCTTCAGTTAACATATTTCTTCACAAAGGCACAAACTAGAGCTCACTATTGATTGTATCTCTCAAAACTCAATGGTGTTGATCCACCCTGAGTTTGAGGGGTGCTGAGAGTATGTCTCAGTTTCTCTTAGTAGAGGGTGTTTTCTGCTTACTTGGCCCCCTTGTACATGGATATATGTTGGCCTCTTGGCCCCATGGAATTGACCAGAGTTCCATTCCAACAAACAGAACCAGAATGATCTGGTCGGTGACAACGCAAGAAACATCAGGAATGCAATCTCAATGGAACTACATTTATTGCAGTCACATAAAAAAAATGTAAGCTTCCCTTGAACAGAACCAGAATGACTTTGGTCACTGACAACACAGGAAACATATGATATGGATTTTCATGTTTCACACTATTTGATATGTTTGCGAGGTCAAGGAATATAAAGTTATAACCAGGTACACAACAAAGAAGTACAATCTTTGAATTTACAAACTAATCATTAATGTAGAATTTTTAGGAAACATACCATCGCTGGACAAATGTCGATACTGTGCAACTCGATCAATGTCCTGTCATGCAAAGACATCTGCCCATACTGATATCCATATGATGGTAAAGACAAATTTTTTCCAAGATTTTGATATTGCTGTGAAATATGTGGCATGAATTCATGTAAAGGGCCATTTTCTGGGTATACCATAAAATTTATGCCATCTGATATATTCTCACTGCAAATGGAACTTTCACTATATGAGCTCTTCAAATTGCTGGAAGCTGTGAAACCATTGGACATGCTGTTATGCACTGAATAATTGTTTGAATGCTTGAATTCAGGGCTCAACCCAAAACTGGATTTTACTGCACTAGCTTCAAATTCATTTTCTAAGTTCCTGTTGGAAGCATAAGGAAGGTAGTCACTTGAGAACTCGAGAAGTATATCTCCTTGCACACCATTGCATTCAGAGAAGTCATCGACATCTTCTACAATTAAAGCAGAGAGCAGTCTATGTGTCAAAGAAGCCATTTGACCAAACAATCCTTGTGGCTGTAATTGTTTAGATGCAGTGCTATGATTTTCGTCACTATGAAACAAAATGTCAATAGATTCTTTTGGTCCAATGCCATTTGTCTTGCTTTGCTCCAATGACACACAAGTAGCCGTAGGCAGAACCTGGGACAAATGCTCCCCCTTGCAGATGAAAAGAATACATGAAACAAGGTTATCAAAATCATATGATTGCAGTTCAGAATAGATATATGATAGAATCCGAAAGTTGAGGGATTTATTGAAAATCTATGTCATGTTAAGGTAGTAACAGAAGGAAAAGTACCATTGATAGTGGCCCGTTACAGTTAGTTGATACAGTAAATTTATGTTCATCAGGCATATTAGACATGCCCATGTCAAGCTCTTCCAAAAACGTAATCTGACCAGAGACTCCAGTAAGTGAAAGTCCATCCCACAAGGCAACAGTACAACAAACTATACTAAAGGCAAATAGAGTCCAACCTGGTTTTTCAAAAAAGAAAAATCTTCAGAGCTGATGAAAGTAAGCATTGGTTCTATTTTCTTCCAAAAAGGGCCAGCATATGCACCAACTGCAGAAAAGGATAAGTAAGCTATCAATCATGAAACAAAAAATTACAGCTCTTTACAGCTCAATAGAAAACTATCATATGCACAATTGCACACCAATGGCACTGCGGGCAGCATTTGCAGCAGCCAGAAGTTCATCCCGGTCATCTTCTGATTCGCCTACAACAAACAGCTCAATGTCAAGAGCAGCTTCCTAAAAAAGAAAGGCCTTGACTGGAAAATTAAAATGTCTTTCAAAAGACCTGTTATATCTATTGATTCACAATTTAGAATTTCTGAGTGTCGAGATGATGCTTTGCGGTCCAAACCTTTCTTCGTTGGTGGGCGGCCCAACTTACTGCACCAACTAAAAGAAGATCATTAGATATATATGACACAAAATAAAGTAACCTCCTCGAAAGATCTTCTACCATCAAGTACCTTTCATTCTTTTCAGATACAGGTCTTCCACTCTTTAGAAGCTTCCTTGTTTCTGTGCTGTCCAACTTCTCTTTTGACATGGATGTACACCCTTTAACATGCATGGTGCCTCTTCCACTCCTCCCTTGACGACGAATGCTGCCATCTTCAAGTTCTTCTTTCAACGGAATTCTGCTTTTCTTGGACGAGAAAATTAAGTCAGTTGCATTATGGGCAGAAATTGCACCCTCATTGTCGAAGTCACCACTATTTGTGACTTTATCCTTGTTCTTGTTTTCAGTAGCAGCAGATCCTTCACTTTCTGACAGACCAGCTGGAGATGAAATACTATCTGTTCTAGATACAGCTTGTGAATTATTACTAGCTACACCCCTTGCAAATAAAAGGCCAGACGACTCTACAGCTGGTCTGACAGCAACATCAAGTGGTGATCCTTCAGATAGGGCCTCGTCAAAATTTGAGACTGGGGAAACAACATTTGCTCTTCTTGTCCGTGACATTTTCTGTGGGCGTTGACCCACCCAAGCAACAGGAGGTGAAGATCCACTTGCAGCCATGGGACGCTTGCGATTTGTGGTGCCTCCCAAAGGTGAGGCTTTATTTGTGCATGGTGCTTCTTCCCATTCATCAATTCCTCCAGCTGAGCGTTGGAAAGTAGATGATGAATTCATGATGACAACTGAACTGGTTCTTGGTGCTCTGCATGCCTTACCCTTGGTTACGGGACTTGAGGTTCCAGGTTGCATATCCTCAAAAGTATGTGCCCTGGATACATGATAGAGGCAAAACATCAGAAGAATGATGCAGCACATCACTACTCACACACTGCAGAAACAACCAAAAAGACTTATATCATGAGCTATAGAAAAATTCAACAAACTACATATGTGTGCGCATAATGAAGTAACCAGCAGCACAAAGATGTTCCGAAAATTCGAATCATTGTGCTGTATCATAACATCTATTACTATAATAACGGCACAACATTATGCTTACTTGTTTCCTTTCGCCAAAACTCGTTCTTTGTCTAGCCCAGCATGACGCTCTCTTCTTTCAGTTGGAAGAGTGGTGGAATCCATGTCTGTCTTCGGTAGATACCGCGATCCTGCATTACTCTGTTGAGAACCTCCATCCACCTTGCTACCTCCTAATGCTCCAGCAGAGGCTCCATGTCTGTCAAACAACAATTCAAGGATGAGTGACCCTCAATGCTCTGATGACTCAACATGGCCAAGCAAATGGGACCACTATATGAGGTTGGACCTATAAAGCCATGGTATACTAAGCCAAATGTTCACAACTCAAATACGTTTCATTTGAAGCTCAAGTATGTCGAAAAACTATATGTAACTTCGGATAACAAGGTTGATGATAATGTACAAAAATTACCTTAATGGAAGACCATCACTAGATCGTGCGCGTACTTCATTGTTTGATCTATGTTGAACTAATGGTTTAACATCTCGGTCTACATCATTGCCTCTGTTGAGCATAGTTCCAACAGAGCGCTTACGTTTCAATTTTTTCTCCCATCCTTCACCGCCAGGAGATAGGCCCCGTAATTTGTCTTCAGAAAACCCTGATGTGACATTGACATTTCTCACAGAACTTTTTTCCTTCTCCAAAGGGGAATTTTTCTCAGTGTCCGCAGAAAGACCTTGCCTTGTAGGAACATTGCCACGCGCTTCCAACTGAAATATGCAGCCCAAGAGTCAAATAAATGGACAGATGATAGCGCGTTAAAGGCATAACAAGTATGAGATATAATAGCCAAAAGACAGAAAATCTAAAAATGTGATCTCATGTCTAACAATTGAACAGGCAGCAAAAAATTACAGAGACGTATGTTTTGTTTAGCACTTGGCAACAAAAGGGAAGTCCAGTAAGAAACATGACATAAAATATTTTCTCAGTCTTGACACATCTCTACCAAAAAAAAGGGAAACAGATTCATTCAAGATTAATCATCCAGGCACTTCTGTTTGCACAATGTTTTCCTTCATGAAATTTGATAAGCATCACACCATCACCAATAGTTAGGCCCAAGTGCACACAAAAAAGTTTAGGAAGATTGACCATTCAAGACCAGATCACTTCCATGGCCTGTTACTGCATGTGATTTGTCCACGCACACTGATATGCCCAATTACCAGTTCACACAAATTCATTTGATTGGAGTAACACTGCAATCTCTAATTCTAGTGTCCAAATCCCATAGTACGAACTCAACTAATTACAGCAATGAAAACAGTGATACAAGCAAAATGGAATCACCGAAAGCAATGGTAAAGTAGCATAAGTACAAACCCGCGCATCCGCTGTTAGCGACGAACGGGCACGTTTGCTTGTCATTGCATTCTTAGCCCTCTCCTCCAGCCTCTGTCCGGGATTCTCCTCACTGTTCTGAGCCCCCATCCTCAGAGAACCCAACCCGCCCCCTGATGACCTCTCGGTCGCGCCCTCGCTCCTTTGCCGTCTCCGTGTGACAACGTTCCGATATTTATCCAGCTTCTGAATTGACTCCTGCAACGACTTGGCTCTCTCCCTGCATCTCATTTCAACTCTCATAAGTTATTGAGCAATGCGGGGAATAGATAGGAATGCACAGGAGAAGTACATACTTCGCTCTAGTCGACGACTCCACGACGCCTCCACGGATCCGCTTGAGCTCCTCGGAGGCTATGGACGGGAGCGGCTTGGTCTGCACCAGCCCGAACGACTGCTCCGCCTCCACGGTGATGCCGAACACCCGCCGCAGCTCCGCAGTGCGCGATTGCTTGTGGTCGCCGACGGGGGAAGGCTCCAGAGAGAGGTACTGCGCCAGCGACGGCGGCTCCGTCAGCGCCCTCGGCGTGCCCGCGGCAGAGAGTTGCGAGCCCTCGCGGAAGCTCCCGGCGAGGTCGGATCTCGAGCTTCCCGCCATGGTAGCCGGCTCACGTCGTCGGCTCGTCCCCCCAAGCTACATCAAGGCCTCGGAATTCTGCCGATCGAGACGGCCAATTCGACAGGAGAGCGCTCGAAATTGGCCAGTAGGTGTCCAGTTGGATCGAAACCTTCGCGGATTTAGCGAATTGGTGGGCGGGGAGGGGTGGGAACAGAACCCTAGGACTTGAGGTCGCCGGCGGCGAGGGGTGGGAGCGCGTGTCGGCGGAGGGGCAGGGGTAGTCGGCGGAGACGCAAGAGCGGGCGCAGACTTTGGTCGAGTAGTTGTTGGAGACTTGGAGTTTGTATTGCCTAGGGTCGTTTTAGGCACGAGGGGAAATTCGGACACTTTGACCGGCGGTCAATGCAGGGCATTTTGGTTGCAGACTTACAATTTCATGCCACCATTTTTTGTATAATTTTTGTCTCAAATTGTAATTACTTTTTGGCTGTATAAATGAGATTTACCCCAGTAAAAATGATAACACAGTTAAGGGTTGCATAAAAATTCAATTGTTCAATTCCTTTAAAAAAAAGAATTTCGATTGTTCATGGCTTCAAGCAAAGAACCAATTATCAAAATGAAGTGGTAGATCAAATGTGGCTCCTTGTATATATTGACCAATGGGTCGATTGACATGAGACATGAGAGTCATGAGATGTGATCTTACCCATTATGTTGGAATATCCTTTCAAAAAAAATTTGTTAGAATACTGGATCAAGTATTGTGCTAATCCAAATGCAACACAGCCAATATAATTGTTTGGATCAAATTTGATCTTGTCGGCGTTTCGGGCACCGGCGAGTGAATTTTTAAGTCTAAGGGGCCGCGCGTTCCCTCTCCTTGAATGGTTAGACTCAGGAGCCCAAGATATATACTGGTTCGAGCCGAAAGTCCCTACTCCAGTTCGTGTGGTGGTGGTGTATTGCCTTTGGTGCAGATGACTGCACGGTTTTTACAAACGGGAGCTGAGAGCTCGAGAACGTGAGAGCAAGAACAGCCTATTCGAGAAGACCGAGAGGAGGGCGCTCTTTTTTTCTCTCTTTCTCCCGGAGGGTCCTGCCTCCCTTTATATAGCCAGAGGGGGCAGGTTACATGGAAAATTGGGAGAGGAAGAGATGAGGTGATCTATGCTGTGATAGGAGCTCTGGTCCTTCGTCTTGGCGATTCAGCGTCTGCCTCACCCCATGCCGGGTTGGTGAACTTGCTGAGCAGAGCAGTTTGCCATTTCCTTGGGAAATAGCGCACCTGCCCTCTGCAAGTCTGTCAGGCGCTGACGTTGCCTCGGGAGGGAGTGCGTCTTTGCACCGTGCATGTCCGGTCGATGAGACCGGGGCTTGACTTTGGCGACCTCCTTGCTACCTCGGGAAGGAGCCACCTGCCCCCGCACAGTCACTCTGAGCCGTTGTGTTCGCGGGGCACGTGGCTAATGGCTGGCGGAGGCCCGACACGTGGCCCTCGGCGGAGATCGCTTCAGCTTGGTCGGAGCTCGTGGGGAGTCCGACCTGTGGCGGGGGTCGGCCGCCCCATCGAGTCGGGGACGAGCGTGAAGCAGCTCGTTAAGTCGGGGACTAGCTTGAGGCAGGCCATTACGTCGGGGACGAGCGTCCCTCGTGGCCGCACGGGGCCTTTGGTCGGAGCTGGGCTTGGGGCAGCCCGTTCATCACTCCAGGCCGTCGGGGTACCCATGGTACGAGTACTCGTCAGTAGCCCCCGAGCCCCCGAGCGAGTTCATTAGATACGGTCGGGGGTTTAGCTTGGTCGGCAAAACATGGTTGAGTGCGGTGACCGGACTTGGTCGGCAGATCCGACTGACCTGGTCGGTTGGTTCCAGCTTGGTGCGCTCGAGCGCATCCAGCAGCTGCCGGAGAACTGGGCGGGGGTATCACTGCCGCCAGGAGCCTTTAATTACAGCGTTGCGCGTGTCGCGCATGGTTTGGCGCGTCTTGACCGTACGTCTTTCCGGCCGCTTCGGAATCTGGCGAAAGCCGCTTCGTCTTCCCACGTTTGCATTTATTCGGAACCGTTTGACCTCCCTTCATGCGGGTATATAAGGATTTCACCGCTCACTTGAAAGGTTGTCCTCAGTCCAGAACCCTCCTTCGCAACCTCTCGATGACTACGTCGCATCCGCTGGTTTTTAGCTTTGGTGATGACGACGAGGTGGAGGAGGAGGATCCCTGGGCCGGGTACTGGGCGAATTACGACCGGGTGATGGCCGAACTTGCGGAGAAGGAGGTCGTGGCCCGTGATGTTCTGCTGCCGACGCCACGCTTTAGGTTGTTCCACTCGCTATCCAGGCGAGCGCCTCATCGCAGCGGTGGGCGCTTGGCGCGGCGAGACCTTAGGTTCTTACATAGCATTATGTAATGTTCGAACCGGGGGGTCTGTAATAAATTTTTTCTCTTTCTTTTTGATCGCTGCATCTGTGTGATGACTTCGTTTTAGGCGCTTTCCCAGACTACTCAAGCCCCCGAGGGTTAGCAGTCGGTACGTGGCCATTTCTCTTAAGCACGGGCATCCTGATGCAGACGATACGTGGCCTTGGTCGGCGCGGACGACCAGATGCCTATCGGGAGGTTCTGGTGTCCGAGTGCTCGTTTAACGTCGTAGCTGGACGTGGTCTGGGTCGGCGTGGACGATCAGATGCCTCTCGGGAGGTTCTGGTGTCCGAGTGCTCATTTAACGTCGTAGCTGGACGTATGCTCGTTTAACGTCATAGCTGGACGTGTGCTCGTTTACCGTCGTAGCTGGACGCGGCCTTGGCCTTGGTTGGCGCGGACGACCAGATGCCTATCGGAAGGTTCCGGTGTCCGAGTGCTCATTTAACGTCGTAGCTGGATGCGGCCTAGGTCGGCGCGGACGACCAGATGCCTCTCGGGAGGTTCCGGTGTCCGAGTGCTCGTTTAACGTCGTAGCTGGATGTGTGCTCGTTTAACGTCGTAGCTGGACGTGTGCTTGTTTACCGTCGTAGTTGGACGCGGCCTTGGCCTTGGTTGGCGCGGACGACCAGATGCCTCTCGGGAGGTTCCGGTGTCCGAGTGCTCGTTTAACGTCATAGCTGGACGCGTGCATCCATCTCGAGTCCCCATCGGGAGAGGGTAGCTGCGAGAGGAGTGGCCGCTGTCTATCCCACGTGTACGCCCCGTCCGCAGGTGTGGGATCTGGAGGGGGTGAGCGAACGCGCGTTTACCTACGTCGGTTTGAACGCCTTCTCGTGGAGCTAGTAACGGGTGATCCGAGTGGGACCTGGAGATCCCTCCCAAGGGGGACCTTTCCAAGCGAGCGATCCCAACAGAGGTGTCCGCCCATCGGGGCGACCCATGAGAAACCTTTCTTTACTCGATCCCGTATCAGACTCTGGGCCATCCGCCGACCCAGAGCATAGCTGGCTATCACCCATTGATGGGTTCCGCGGGAGAGCGTGAAGTATGGTCTCGGACATGAGTTAAGGCGATTGGGTCATCCGCCAACCCAACTAGAGGCCAACCGGGGGCTCGCCTTGTCCTCGCCCCTTGCTCAAATTTTCCGCGAGGCTGGTTTTACGTCGTAGCTTGGCGGAGGGCGTCCATCTCGAGTCCTCATCTGGTGAGGGTATCTACGAGAGGAGAGGCCGCTATCTGTCCCACGTGTACGCCCCGTCCGCAGGTGTGGGACCTGGAGGGGGTGAGCGAACGCGCGTTTACCTGCGTCGGTTTGAACGTCGTGCTCGTGGAGCTAGTAACGGGTGATTCGAGTGGGATCTGAAGATCCCTCCCAAGGGAGACCTTTCCAAGCGGATGATCCCAGCGTAGGGTGGCCCACTGGGGGCGACCCATGAGAAACCTTTCTTTACTCGATCCCGTATCGGACTCTGGGCCGTCGCCGACCCAGAGCACAGCTGGCTGTCACCCATTGATGGGTTCCGCGGGAGAGCGTGAAGTATGGTCTTGGACACGAGTTAAGGCAATTGGGTCGTCTGTCGACCCAACTAGGGGCCCACTGGGGGCTCGCCTTGTCCTCGCCCCTTGCTCAATTTTCTGCTGGGGTGGCTCGAGTCCACTTGGTGGATTATGCCTTTGGAACCCGCAGCTATCAACTGGGCCCCGGGCGCGAGCTATCGAGCTCTTTTGCCACTTTGGGGCGCAGCGCCCAAGAGGCCTTTCGCCGCGCCGAGCAACGACCCGGCCGGCGAGACTGAGGGGTCATAGGGTGCGCTGCTCGAAGCGGTGTTTTTGCGCCCCCTGCAATCCAATCAGACTTAAATGCATAGAGAGGAATTGGAAATCATAGCGGTTACCAGGGGCCTGGCGTGGCAGCCGAGGGGAAAGGGCGTGCGATGCTTCACCCGAGGAGGTGTCTGTTCGACCGGTGCCCGCTCAGCTCGGCGTCTGTTCGGCTCCTATAAATCTGGCGCGGGGACGCTTGCGCAGGTCACTTGCCTTTGCTTTCCTCGCCTTCTCGTCTTTGCCTACGACAAGAGAAAACCAGAGCGAGGGAGCCGGAGAAAAAGAGATCCCCACCTTCCTCTTTCCTTACTTCTTAGCCAGTCTTCAACTCCGGCGATGTCGTGGCCAGAGTGCTTTGCTCGGTCTAGCCGCGCGCTTGGCCTGGAGAAGAAGGGGTTCCAGCCCCCCGCAGGATGTCTCCAAGTGGAGGGTGCCGACAGGGGTCACCGTCCCTTCACCGGGGGACGACGAAATCATGGTGCCCGCCTCATTCTTCGAGCGGGGTTTTGGACTCCCGCTGCGCCCATTTGTCCGAGGGCTACTGCACTATTACGAGGAGGAGGTACACCATCTCAACCCCAACGGTGTGCTCCATATAGCAGTCTTCATCACGCTGTGCGAGGCTTTCCTGGGGATCGATCCCCATTGGGCGCTTTGGAAGCATTTCTTTCATGCCCGGCTGAGGAAGGACAAGCCGACGGACGCCCCAGCACCCATGGGAGGTGTGGCCTTCCAGCTGCGCGGCGGCCGCGCATCAGACTACATTGACGTGAAGCTGTCGTCGTCAAACCGAGGCTGGCACTCCGAGTGGTTCTATGTTCGAAACCTGGGAGGCAGTGACCCGGTCTTCAGCGGCCGTCTTCCCGAGGCGGGGCCCCAGTGGACTTGGGGCACCGACCAGAAGGAGAGGAATAGGGTGACTGATATCATCAACCGGATCAAGGCCCAGAGGGAGCGAGGGCTGACCGACGACGTCGTCGTACGCACGTTAATGAAGATGCGCGTGCAACCTCTTATGGACAGGATGCGCCCCATGTTCCAATATGAGGGTGAGTCTGATCCCATGAGGATGGCGAGACCAGAGCTCTCCGTGTCGGAGGTGGGGGCTCGGGTGTCCGCCATTACGGGTAGCAGCACCTCTGAGGCGGCAGGCGGCCACCCCGAGCCGTTCTCGACGCGCAATCTCCCGGACCTGGTAACCCGAGCAGATCTCTTCCCTTCCTCCTTTTCCTTTTCAGCCCTTCGCACTTGGTCTGACTAGTATCTTCGTGATTTCCAAGGGCTCGCCGGGATGGTCTCCCGGGCGTTGCTGCCGGGGGAGAAGGAGTTGAGGGCCGCGGTCCGCGCGGACTCCGCGCAGCGCGAATCCGCCCGCAAATGGCAGAGGAAGGAGAGGAGGAGGGAGAAGAAGAAAGAGCGTGCGGCGAGGACCGCGCGCGGCGAGGAGGTCTCCTACACGACCGCCGTTGGATCGGCCTGTCCGGGGTCGACCTCCAGCGATAGTGGTGGCGGTGATGACCCATACCGCGGGCTGGAGCTTAGGCCGTCGACTGGTGGCGGTCCGGATGAGGGTGCCCGCGCGGGCGCTGCCGTCGTCATGCCTCAGGCGGAGGCATCCTCGGGGAAGCGGAGGGGCGACTCGCCTCCGTGAGGGGGCCGGCGAAGAGGGCGCTGTTGCCCCTCACCCGCTCAGCGCTGTAAGTACTTTTCTTGTCCCCGAGTCGCATTGTAGTAGAGTAGTCCGAGTAGCTTTTAATCGACCGTTGTGTACAGGTCTTACACGGGCGAGAGCAGATGGTGCGCCTTACCGAGCCCCGGAGGGCCGCGTCGTCCAGCGCAGCCGGCGGGGCCGAGGAGACGCGGTTGAGCTGTAATCGCCGGCGGGCGGCGCCGTGGGCCGAGCGACAGGGTCGAGGCACCGCGGGCGGCGCTGAGTCGCCGGCGAGCCGACATTAGTCGTGGCGCCGGTGGCTGAGCCCGTGTGCAGGGGAGGTCCGACGACCCTTGGCGAGTCGGGGCCTCGCTCGGAGATTGAGGGGTGCGCGAAAGAGCTCCAGTCGCCACCGCCGGGGAGGCCGCCACCGCGCGGTCCGCTCTCGGCGGATCCGCCGCCGCTCGGGAGCCCGTCGGCAAGAGTGGCCCAGGCGCCGGGGGCTATCGTCCCCGAGACGCAGGGGGAGGTGCCGGATGACCCCCTCCAAGGACAAGTCACCGGGGCCGCTTCAGGGGGGTCCGCTCGGCCGCGCGCCGCTCGGCATGGTGGGGATGATCTGCCACGAGGCCGCCTCCGCGACAGACAACCCGGCGGTGTGCGGGGAGTGGGAGACTTTCCAGGAAAGTGCTCGGGGGGTCGAGCTGAGATGGGCCAGATCCACAAGGGGTTGGCTCTCATCCTCGACTCCTCCAGCAAGGTGTTGGACGCTATCAGCGAGGGAATCATCCCGATCTATGCGGTAAGCCGAACAAACTCCCATCTTTGCTGCCTTTGATGAGCTTTGCAGTGAACTTAACGGGGCGTTCGTGTTTCGCAGCGCTTGTGGGCTCGTTCGGAGGACCAGTCTGAGCTTCTCCGGCGCTCGGACGACCAAAGAGCGGCCGCCGAGGAGGAGCGTGATCGTCTGCGCCCCGAGCTGCGTGAAGCTCTAGGGGCGTTGACTCACGAGCGGGAGGAGGGGGGAAGGTCCGCCAGGAGCTGAGCCAGGTCACCGAGGTCTTGCACGATGTGGGTCGGGCAAACCAATCCTCGAGGGAGAGGGTAGCTGAGCTCGAGTCCCTCCTGGTGGGATCCAACAGCGCCAAGGACGCTGCCGTTGCCGCGGAGGAGACCGCGCGGTCGGAAGCATCCCGCCTCCAAGGCGAGCGCGACTTGGCCCAGAAGGGTGCCGAGCAAGCACGTTCCGAGCGGGGCCGCTCGGAAGGAGCTAGCTTCGGTGAGGGCGCTGCAGGAGCGGGCCCAGGAGGAGCTCCGCGCTCTGAAGGACTCCACGGCTGGTAAGTAACCCAACTCTTGTAGTCAACTTTGCGATCGCGGCATGCAAGGTGTGCTCGCTTGACGCCGTTTTGGTTTGCAGAACTGCAGAAGAATTTTAGCGACGCCGTTGAGGCGCGGAGGTTGGCGGTGGAGGAGTGCGACGTGGCGATCGCGGTGCGCGATGTGGCCTTGACGTCGCAGCAGCTGGCGAAGGGAGATCGGGCTGAGCTGGTCGCTGAACTGACGACCGTCCGAGAGGCCGGCCGGGACGTCTGCGATCGAGTGCTTGGGACCGTGCCGGGCCCGAGCTTGCTCGCCACCGAGTTAGCCCGCGTGCCCGAGCACGTCCATAGCTCGGTGAGCGAGGGCGTCATGCTTGGAGCCTGCTCGGCGCTCATCTGCACCATCTCTCATTTTGATGGTATCAACCTCGCCACGGTCAGCAGCGGGATTGCTGGGAATCGGACTGAGGAGGAGATCGACAGGTTCGAGCTCCAAGTCGAACCGTACGCCCGGGTGATTGCTGACCGGATAAAGCCCCAGAGCATCCTCCATCGAGAATAGGAGGAAAGTTAGAAAACTTAACATATCTTTCTTTCTTTTTGCGATGTAAGAAACATTAGCATGTAATAAACTGAAGTTGGCAAATTCCAATCTGTCTCTTGTACTTTCCTGTTGTGATGAATGCTTGGCGAACATAGCTCTAGAAACCGCGAGGGTTGGTCAAGCGTAGGTCGGGGCGTTACCATTTACAAGGGAAGCGTGAAGAGGACAGGAACTTGGCTACAAAGCATTCATACGCACTTGCTCGGGACAAGAGTGTTCCCGACCGACCAACGGTCGCTCCGTGTGAGCACTTCCTTCTTCGGCAAAGCGCTACTTAGCAACTGTAGCCGCCGGGGCGTAGGCCGTAGCACTTGGGTCGAGAGGGTTACCGCTTTAGGAGGAACCCCGTGGTTGGTCGGGTCACCGACCCGTGTGAGTGCGTGAACTGGCTGTGCTCGCGTGGGAAATGAGTGTTCCTGACTGACCAAGGATCGCTCCGTGTGGGCACTTCTTTCTTCCGCAAAGCGTTACTTAGCAACCGTAGCCGCTGGGGCGTAGGCCGTATTACTCGGGTCGAGAGGGTTACCACTTTAGGAGGACCCCCGTGGTCAGTCGGGTCACCTACCCGCGTGAGTGCGCCGACTGGAAGAGACCCGCACGAGTGTGCCGACCGGTGGCCTGTAGGATCGATATGGCCTAGAGGGGGGTGAATAGGCAATTTCACAAATTCTTACAATTTTAATTTACTAACTTATTTTAACGAGAGAAACTTATAGCAAGAGTAAAGCAGATATCAAGCAACAAACAAATACAGCGAAAGCAATAAAAGAGAAGATACTGGAGAGACAAAGAATTTATCCCGTGGTTCAGAGCCGCTCTCCTAATCCACGTTGAAGCACTTCTTCCGAAGTTCAGCTTCTCCAAAGCTAGTCGTAGTAGCTCTGGTGTTCATTCGGGTAACTCTTTCACTTCTCCAGTGAGGTGAGTTCCAAACCTCTCACAAACACAGTTGCCTTCCACAAACACCTTTGGACAGGTCACACTGTTTTACTTCCTCCAAGCTGTCTAGGATCACCAAGATTCAAGAGTAATAAACCTCGCACAAGTTCTGTCTCTTGGTTCACTATGCAAATCACAAAACTAGACACTTGCTTGGAGCTTACACACTTAGGGAAGTATGAAGATTTTTGTGTGAAAATGAAGCACAGACTCCTTTTGAGAATGAGAGCTATATGTCAATGCCAAAATGTAAGGAGTTCATGTATATATCGTAGATGGTTTAGGAAATGCTTATATAGCCATTTTGAGTGAATATAGCGTTACACTGCCATGATGAGCCGTTGGGCGTGTCGGATGTCGAAACAATGAGAAAAACACACGTCTGACGGACTATGTATCGGTGCTTAGCGATCTTGGGTATGTGTATGACGGACCAAATTTTGAGTTCACGACGGACCAAATATTTTGGTCCGCAGATACATGGGTTGATCAAGAAGATGGTCCGCATACAATCGGGAGATATATATGAGTATCGGACTAAGTGACTTGGTCCGTTACACATGACTTTCAAAAGATTTTGCTTAGACATAGAGATCTATGTACGCCGGACCAAAATTTTGGTCCGTCATATATGGACTAAGAAACAAATTTGCCAGGGATAGAGACACATGTATTTTGGACCAAAAATTTGGTCCGTGATACATGGACTTTAGAGAAGATAGGTACTGGCGAGAAGACACATGTATTTCGAACTAAAGTTTTGGTCCGTGATGCATGGACTTCACAGAAGATTTGTGCCAAGAACCTTTTTCTATTATAGATATAAATTATCCTGGCTTTTCAATCTAGCAACGGTTTTAAAGAAATTAAGCACAAATATTTTGTCCGTTTCGGAGTAGAAACTTCTTTTGAAGATAGAGAATACCCTCTTTCTTTTTTTGGTTTCGATTTAAAAGAGCATCGAGATTTAGTCCGACCAACACTTGTACAGAAAAGGAATGCTGACCAAATCTTTTGTCTCACTGAGAACAGAAAACCTAGGACATCTTTGGTCCGATCTTGAGGAGTGAAAAATGCATGTATGCTTGGACCAAAATTTTAGTCCGTCATACATAGGCGAAAGCTTCGACTAAGATGATTTTCGTGGAATGTTTGTCCAGAATATGAGGATATGAAAGCGAGTATATTTTAATCTGAAAAGCAGATGTATAAAGGAAGTTTTGACAAAGAATAGATTCAAGGTTTGCAATGATGAAGAATATAGATAGGAAATTTTTGGTCCGTTGAACTGAAAGGTATATTTTCAAGAGGGTAAAGATTTAGTGTCTTTTGCTCCAAGTGGTGCAGTTTTGCCTTTGCCTAACAAACTATTTCCTTGTGCAAAGTCCTCTTTTGGACAGCTATACAAAAACAAAACACCTACGCTATTTGACTTAGAACACTTTCCAAGTCATAAATTATAAATCAAAAGCCTTAATCTTGTTGTCCCACTTATCTCATCATAAGTTCCACTCACTTTCTTTAGGCTTTGAATATTACTAACTTAGTCATCAATACCAAAACCATAACAATATAAAAATAAAATTGAGGGTGCCTAGATGCTATCAATCTCCCCTTTTTGGTAATTGATGACAACATACCTTTTAGTTAGTAATATCGTATATATTCTCGCAAAACAGAGTTAATAAAATACCGACAGCAGAGATAGAGAGTGAATTTGCTCCCCTTAATGAAAGCATTCATATTAAAGTAGAGAATCGAGCATGTTATCTAGACAGTTGAACCAATCACACCATAAACATAGCACAAAATAATTAATACTCGAACAAATACTCAAACAAATACTCATAATATTCATATAGATAAGCCAAAGCATAGCCTATAGAGGAAAACTAAGATCTTCTCTCCCCTTTGGCATCAATAGCCAAAAGGGGCCCCTACTTCGCCTTGAAAAGAGTCTTTTGAGTGGCCCCAGCTTTGCTTTTCTTTGGTGGAGCGGGTTGTTCATCAAGATCTTCTTGGCTTGGATTATCGGCCCTTGAGACATAGCTCGATCATGCCAACTTGGATAGTCCGTTCTCTGGTTTGGATAACCAACAGATTGAAGATCCGATGAATCTGGTCCAAAGAATCGCTCATATTTCGAGTCTCAAGAAGGGCGTCGCCCACATCATATGTGACATTATGTGCCAAACGAGTATAGTCGAAAGCGGGGCATCTTGATGAATTCGCACGGATGATCTAATTGATGTCTCATCCACAAGTGATCACTTTTATGTGATATACTTTCAACGTCAACGATTTCTCGCTTTCTTGTCGATCATCCATTTTCTTGTTCATGTCATACAATCATCCTTGATCGATTTTGAGCAAGATATCATCATTGGACATGCTGTCTAAGATCTTCTTGATTTTTCTTAGGTGGTCAAATCTTGACATGGCTTCATTAAAGAATTTCATTTCTTCCTCATGCCCGTGAGTCAGATTACGATCTTCCATGTATCTAGCTTGAAATCCCTTTAATCGGCATAGTATTGTTGCTCAAAGTTGGAGAACCAGAGGGCTGAGTTTCAAAGATGTTTTCTTGAGCCCGAAATGTGTCGTTTTGTTCTTGTTCATCATACTTGAGAGAGGATGAGTTGGGGTACTTGATAGTCAAACAAGCTTTCCCAACCAGAAATGTATTCCTTTGATCATGCTTAGGATGAGTGAAGTTGAAGGATAGACAGTTTATATGGTTGGGGTACTTGGATGGCATACTGACCCTCCGACTTCATTTTCGTTTGCTCTGATCCAAACTCTGGCTTAGTGAACCTTGTCTGCTGCAATTGCTTCTTGAAGTTGATAAATTTGATGTTCTTCATCTAAGGTTTTATCAAGCGAGCTTGAAAGCTTTTGAGTAGCAAAGATCATCATCGTGTTCCATGATTCACTTCCATAAATTACTTCAGTTGCTTCTTGAGATGGCTGGCTCAGTGTCTTCCCTTTTTCCTTTTGAACACTAGGTTCTCTGTCATTTCTGCTCTGATCAGACATATGATGACTTTCATACTCTTGATGATAGCTTCCATAGGACTGATGCCAAAAATCACTTTGTTGTGCTTGGGAAACACTTCTAGCACTATTTCTGTCAAACTCATTTTCAGCCTCAATCCTTTCTGCACTTTCTTCTTCGGGTTCAAATGGTTGATTCTCTGCCACTCTTTGAAGGAGCCTAGAAATCCTTAGATTTTGTCCAATGAGTCTTTGATGCATACTGTATTTCTTCGAAAAGCATTTGAATTCTTTATTTAGGTCATCTTGAGAAATAATGCCTTGAGCCAACAATACACCCGTGATTAACTGGGCAAAAGGCAGAGAGCTGCTGAACCTTTTATAGATGGCTTCCTCCATCCGTCCAAAAAATAATCACTAGATCTATAGGTCGTCTTGACAAATTAGGTGTAGCAACCAAGCTAAAACGAGGTGATTCCTTCTTTATATCCGGACTTGGGATATATAGAGTGTCTTAATATCAAGAGCGAACCTTGGCTTCTTGAGCATGCATAAGACACCCTATTTGGATTAAAATCCTTACTTGAGGTATCTTTGTATATATGCCACGACACTTGTAAATCTGCATGTTCCCACTTTGTCTCCACCTTTGATGTGGATACATCTTTTCAAAGATCCTTGTCCTATTTGCACGAGGACTAGAAGCTCCTATTGCTGATTCAAACTGGGATGATCTGATTTTCCTCATTTTTCCATTTATAGTGAACATGATATATTTCCTTTGTTAATTCACTAGAAGAGAAGCATAAAACTCTAAAGTCCTTGAAACACTCCATGGAATTGTTTTATTTGACATGATTCCTACTAGTCCAGAGTGGAGTTTATGCAATCATACAACCTGGATGATCCAATGATATTGTTCACTTGATCCCAATCTATATATTGGTGATTTGTGAGCAGAAATCGGCTTTCCTTTTCCATCTCTTACATTTAGATAGGCATGGAAAATGTTTTTGTGTAAAAGAGACACAAAGTTTTCACCTCGGACTGGCCTTGACTCAGGGAACCAGACCTTTTCACTGACCAACCGAACTGCTCTTAACTTCTTAGAATTAAGTTTTCCCAGTTCTTCACTACTAAGAACATCAATCTCAGAGATTCACTGTCGGGTTCATAGGGAATATCCTCAGAGGATGATTCAGAGTCAACTATCTGCTTTCCTTTTCTTGGATGAGAGGTCACTATTTTGCGGTTTGGTCGACCAGCATTATGAACATCAGGGATTATAACTGGTCCTTGAGGTTGTTCAGGCATATTTGTTTCAGAAGATGAACTAGATCTTCTTTGCTTTTTACTCTTAACTTTATCAAAGATTTTTCCAAACAAGCCCCTTTTGTCGAGATTTTTGACCTCATTTTTGCTTTCTGACTTAAACACGGACTAATTGCTCAGACTCAGGACCAGGCTCTCTTCAAACAAAAGAACAGACCTAAAAGGAAGAACTAAATCTAAGCACTAGGTCTAAGTTTTTTTTTTTTAAAAAAACGAGACAAAGAGAAGTTCTAAAGAACTTACTGAGTTTGAAGGAGATTCTTTGCGCACAAGGTTGAGCGATCACCGCTGCCAAGATCCGATCGAGATTTGCTTGGTGAAGAGAAGAAGGAAACTTCGGTTTAGAGAAGTTTTTGCAAGCAAGGCAATAACAAGGAGGTTTTGATGGAAGAAGTTCTTGCATTGAATGCATTGGCGAAGTAAAAGCCTTGAAATCGACACCTTTTAACGGGGTGGTTGAAGAGGAACAGAGCAATGGGACCCTTCATTTTAAAGTCTGTTTGAGCAGTCTGAGAGAGTCCTAAAGAGATAAGGACAGATAGCAATAGGTAAGACCTAAAGCAATAGGTAAGATCTTTGATGCGACTTTTGAAAACTTGAGAGGAGAACAAGGAAATTTATTTAAGCTTGGTGCAAATTGTTTGAGTTTAGATAAGAGTTTAGACTTAGAGGTATTTAAACATAAAGCGATTTGACTATTAAAAGAATATGGACAGATTGCACTTTGGGTCGGACCAAAAGTTTTGTACTCGACTGGACAGATTTAGTCCGCTTGGTATTAGGACCAAAGCTCCTATTATCGACGGACCAAAAAAATTTAGTCCGTGAGCATTGTCGATTATTTTGAGATTAGTCCGATCCAGCAGAACACGTATCTTTTAGTTGTTCTCGGTTGCATCATGTCTATATTTCAATATTTTAAAGATAAAATATATATCTAAGATTACCAACCAAAATCAATTAAACAAAGAGCTTTAGTATTGTTTGAGTTTAATAATCAAGTAAGCTTAAGTATTTCTTTAAACCAAGCTTATCTCAAGAACTCAAGTACATTGATATGGACACTTTCTTTGAAAAAGGCAAATGAAGATTTTTCGCTTCCTTTAAAATTTTGATTAGAAAAGGATGATCATGGAAAGATGAGTCTTATAGCAACACACATTTTTTTAAAAAATTCAAAGAGTTATTATAATTTTATCCATATCGTGTAGTCGAAATAAAGATCTCGTCGAACTAGAGCCGCGAAAGATACCAATGAATGTTTTGAGCGACTAGTCGAAGTTATGTTTAGCGACGTACACGTATGAATAACCATTCAATTTAGAAAACATACAAGATCCAGAGTATTTTCGAACACCGAACTTTTATTTATTTATAAACATTGTCCCTTACATAGATGATATGGGACAAGGCAGAACGAGGACTAGTTTCTCCCCTACGCGCGCCTAAAGCTTCTATGAGCGGCTCGCCCTGGACAGAGGGGAAGGCTTCAAGAAAAGCATCTATCGCCTCACTGCTCTCAGCAATGACCCTTTCTTCGACTAGCTCTTCTAGAACACGATCGAACTCCTTCCAGAGTTCTGCGAGCTCGGGGTCGACCCGATCATCGTTGAAGGGTCTTTTCGGCATGATGAAGAGCTTAGTTTAGAAAAGAAGAGAGAAGAGATAAGTTGAGGATTCCAGGGTCTCTGTACGCCTTTTATAGCCATTGAGATGAGAAAAAAAAGTAAATGCAACAAAATCCAAAGCGACTTTGAAGTTAGAGACGATACGGAAAAACTGGGAGTTACGGAAAACGAAACGATATTTTGACAGAAAATTATGCAAAGCTGGGGTAAGAAATCAAGGGAAATGAGCATTAGGATATATATGGTAAACAAAAGTGCTCCCCTTAGTCAAACATTATCGAGCAATATTTGAAAAAGCAATGATATTCAGTTCATTTCTTAATTTTGAAAATTTGGCCTCATCAGCGGCTTAGTGAAAATATCACCAATTGGTCCTCGGTTCTTACATGACTAAGCATAATATTTCCTTTAGCAACATGATCACGGATAAAGTGATGTCTAATTTCTATATGCTTAGTTACGAGTGTTGGACCGATTGTTTGCTATTTTCATTTGCACTTTCATTATCACATAACAGAGGTACATTATCAAATTTTATACCAAAATCCAAAAATGTTTGTTTGATGAATAAGATTTGAGCACAAAGAACTTCCAGCAGCCACATATTCGGCTTGGCGAAGGATAGTGCTCTTGAATTTTGCTTTTAGAAAACCAAGAAACTAAAGACCTTCCAAGCAAATGACAGCTCCGAGGTGCTCTTACGATCAATCTTGCATCCGGCATAATCGAATCTGAGTAGCCTAGAAGCTCAAAGGAGCACCTTTGGGGTACCATAAACCAATATTAGAAGTAAATTTAAGATATCTAAATATTCTTTTCAAAGACTCAAGTGAATTTCTTTAGGAGCGACTTGAAATCTAGCACACATACACACACTAAACATGATATCGGCCTAGATCTCACAAGTATAGTAAAGAGCCTATCATGGATCTAAAAGCTTCGATCTACAGACTTACCTCCCACATCTTGATCAAGATGTGTATTAGTAGCCATGGGAGTCTTTATGATCTTGCATTCTTCCATTTTGAAGCGTTTGAGAAGATCCTTAGTATACTTTTCTTGCGAAATAAAGGTTCCTTCCTTTAGTCGCTTGATTTGAAATCCCAGAAAGAATGATAGTTCCCCAATCATAGACATCTCGAACTCTTTGGCCATCATATCACCAAATTCTTTACAAAGAGAAGTATTAGTACAACCAAAGATAATATCATCAACATATATTTGACAAATCATTAATGTTCCATTGATGTCTTTTAAAAACAATGTTGGATCAACCTTTCCAGCTTTGAAGTCTTTATTGAGTAGAAAATCTCTAATGCGTTCATACCAAGCTCTAGGAGCTTGTTTTAGACCATCTGAGCCTTAGATAATTTATACACATGGTTTGGCAAATTTGGATCTTCAAACCCGGTGGTTGTTCAACATAGACAGTTTCATCAATGAATCCATTTAGAAATGCACTTTTACATCCATTTGAAAAAGAGTGATATTAAAATGAGTAGCAAAGGCAAGAAGGAACCGAATTGCTTCAAGGCGAGCCATCTGGGGCATAGGTCTCTCCATAGTCCAAATCCTTCTATTTGAGTAAATCCTTGAGCTACTAGTCCGGCTTTATTCCTTATCACCACTCCATTTTCATCTTGCTTATTTCGAACACCCATTTTGTACCAATAACATTGTGATCCTTTGGGCGATTGGTTAAACTCGGACTTTGTTTCTTTCAAAGTTGTTAAGTTCTTCTTCCATAGCAATAATCCAATCAGCATCTTCTAGTGCTTCTTCCACTGTTTTAGGCTCAATACACGAGACAAAAGAGTAATGTTCACAAAAAGAAGCTTGTCTAGAACGAGTTTGAATTCACAAAAAGAAGCTTGTCTAGAACGAGTTTGAATACCCTTACTGAATTCACCAATGATTTGATCTGAGGGATGATCTTTAGCAATGGTATGATGGCTTTTGATGAGAACAGGATGATCTTGCTCTTTTTCATCTTCTTCTTCCTCTTGTGTTCCATCATGAGGCACTATTGATTGAGTGGGAAGTTCATCCTTGTCTTCTTTTGGTCGAATATCTCCCACTTCTATCTTCTTCATTGCTTGTGCCAAGCCATCGTCTCCTACATCATCTAAATTCTCATGCTCACCTTGTGAGCCATTAGATTCATCAAACTTTACATCATAAGTTTCTTCTACCATCCAGTGGTATTATTAAAGACTCTATATGCTTTGGATTTAGAGGAATATCCTAGCATGAAGCCGAGGTCACATCTAGTTTGAAATTTTCCCAAATGAGTTCTCTTTTATAGATATAAACTTTACAACCGAACACACGAAAATATGATACATTTGGTCTTCTTCCTACCAAGAGTTCATAAGGAGTTTTCTTAAGCAATCTATGAAGATATAGTCATTAACAACATGACAAGCGATTAATTGCTTGACCCAAAAGCATGAGAGGTTTCATATTCATCTAGCATAGATCTAGCCATTTCAATCAAAGTTCGATTTTTCCTTTCAACTACTCCATTTTGCTGGGGGGTATAAGTTGCAGAGAGTTCATGCTTAATTCCTAATTCATCACAGTATTCAATAATATTTGTGTTAACGAACTCAGATCCATTGTCACTTCTTATTTTCTTGATGGGACAATCAAATTCATTTTGAGCCCTTTTGCAAAAGTTTTGAAGATTTTTCCAACTTCACTTTTGTTTGGCAAAAGAATACCCAAGTAAATCTGGAAAAGTCATCAACTATTACTAAGCAATAAGAGTTACCACCGATGCTGGGCATATGAGGTGGGACCAAACACATCCATATGCGAAGCTCAAGTGGTCTAGTGGTGGACATGATACTTTTAATTGGATGAGAATTAGCTACTTGTTTGCCTGCTTGACAAGCACTACATAGCTTATTCTTTTCAAATTTAACATCTTTCAAACCCACCACAAGCTCATTTTTGAAAAGCTTCTTTAGGTTAGACATACCTACATGCCCCAAACGCCTGTGCCAAAGCCATCCGAGGGAGACTTTAGCTAACAGGCAGGTTGAGATACATGAGGAGTTAGATTTGAAATCTACTAAATAGAGATTTTGAAATCAATCTTTGAATATAAGTTTTCATTTTATCAAATCTGATTACCCCATCGTAGTGAAGTTACAATGAAATCCAAGATCACACAATTGAGCAACGGACAATAAATTGAAGTTTAAGGAATCAACGAGAAGAACATTGTCAATAGAGTGATCATTTGATATGGCAATCTTACCAAGACCTTTTACCTTTCTTTTGCTTTATTATCTCCAAAGGTGATTTTGTGACTTGGATCACTTTCTCCTTCAATTGAGGTGAACATTCTTGAGGTACTGGTCATGTGTTGAGTGCGACCACCGCCAATGACCCAATGTCCGCCTCCACTCTTATAATTTACCTACAAGTTCATTTCTTCACTTTAGGTACCCAAATATTTTGGGTCCTTTGATGTTAGTTATAGCCATCTTAGGTTTGAAAGGGTTTGTCAACATGGCCTTAGGTACCCATACAGACTTTAAGCTTCTTATTTAAATTTGAGGGACCTACATATTTCACATTTGTTTTGCCCTCAAATCTTTAAATAGCATGTAATGGGCATCTACCATGCAATCCCTTTTGGTATGAGAAACATTTGCAAGATAGCAATTTTGGATTCATGGTTTGATTTATGACAATAATAACAATGAGTGTTTTTCTTGACAAAAGCTTGTGTAACGTGACTGACCCATTTTATTTGGCGAAATGACGGGTTTGTAACCCAAGCCCTTTTGCCCAAGTTTGGTCTTTGTTCAACAAGAATTTTGTCAAGAGTAGCACTTCCTAAAACATTTTTCTAAGCCTTTATCAAATGTGGCTATCTGAGCTTTTAGATCTTTATTTTCAACTTCAAGCTTCTTAACACAAGAAGCATATTTGTAATTTTCTTTGCAAGCATCGGAAGAGCCACAAGTTAAGAATGAAGAGCCACTTGAAACAGATGTATTACTTGAAGAGACATGACTGGATTTGTTAGACATCATTTCATTTTCAATTTCTAGTTCACAGAATTGATTTGCAAGTCTTCATAATTTTTAACAAGCAAAGCATGACTTGCAACAAGGTCATCATGAATTTGTATGACTTTTATGTTCATGCATAAGGTTTTCATACTTGTCTCAGAAGCATCCTTTGATCATTAAGCAAGCTAGAGATAGTCTTCTTAAGAGTTCTAGTTGAAATTGTTTTATCATGCAAGGCATTATTTAGTTCTTCAACTAGTTCTACCAACTCGTCATAAGAAGGAGAGTCACTCACCTTTTCCTCATCCGATCTTGCCATAAGACAGAGAGGGAATAATGGTGGCGGTGGAGTTGACTCATCTAGCGAGTCCAGCTAGCCCCTTTGACTTTGGACTTTCTTCTTACGAGGATGAGTCTTCACTTTCACTTTCATCGTCGGTGATCCATTCTCCTATGTGAGCCTCTCCTTTTCCTTTCTTCATAAATCTCTTAGAGTAGCTCTTCTTGAAAAACTTCTTCTTTGATTTTTCATGAGTCTTTTCTTCATCCTCGTCGTCCTTATTCTTGTACTTGCTCTTCTTTTTATTTTGTTTGGACACCGAGCAGCTATGTGTCCCTTTTCATTGCAATCAAAACATACAACATTAGAAAAAGGATTTTTCTTTGAGTAAGAGTTTGACCTTTCTCTGTCTTTAAAATTGACCCTTCTCATGAGTTTGTTTGCTCTTCTCATGAGTAGAGCTAACTTCCTCACATCTTCATCTTCATCTTCACTTGACTCATCATCATCTTCTTGGATGAATCTTGAACAACTTCTTTTGCCTTTAACGCGATGGATTTCTTTCTTGGTGCATCTTCATCACCAAGGTGAGCTCATGAGCGATATTTTGCCCAGTAGTTCAGTTGGAGTAAGCCTTTTGAGATCACCACTGTTGGATAGATAAGTGATCAAGCTGTGATATGATCTTGGAAGCACTCTGATCATCTTCCTGCACACTTCAACATCTGAAATTTTGGTACCTAGGCCTTTTAGTTCATTTACAATGGGATTTAGCCTAGAGAACATATCATTTGCATTTTCTTGAGGAAGCATTTTGAATTGATCAAATTTTTCCCTAACAACATAGTATTTTTCTTCTTTTACATCGAGGTACCTTCATGAATTTTTGTAATGTTGTCCATATATCATATGCGAAGTAAGATTACTTACTCTATCAAAGACTTCTAAGCTAAGACAAGAAAATATGGCATTTCTAGCTTGGGCATCATATTGCATATTTTGAATTTCACCCGGAGTGGGTTCTCCATATGCAGATTGCCCTTCAGGTATGACACGAGGAGGCATAGATTTCTCTGTAACCCTCCACACATCATACCCGACTTCTAAATAACATCTCATTCGATCTTCCAATAAGCATAGTTTGTGCCATCAAAAATGTACTCTACCAATACTAACGATGGCGAACCATTCCCTCACCATTTACCAAAGCTAGTTAAGCTAAACAAGGTAAACCAATGCTCTGATACCACTTGTAGGATCGATATGGCCTAGAGGGGGGGGGTGAATAGGCAATTTCACAAATTCTTGCAATTTTAATTTACTAACTTATTTTAACGAGAGAAACTTATAGCAAGAGTAAAGCAGATATCAAGCAACAAACAAATACAGCGAAAGCAATAAAAGAGAAGATACTGGAGAGACAAAGAATTTATCCCGTGGTTCAGAGCCGCTCTCCTAATCCACGTTGAAGCACTTCTTCCGAAGTTCAGCTTCTCCAAAGCTAGTCGCAGTAGCTCTGGTGTTCACTCGGGTAACTCTTTCACTTCTCCAAAGGAGGTGAGTTCCAAACCTCTCACAAACACAGCTTGCCTTCCACAAACACCTTTGGACAGTCACACTGTTTTACTTCCTCCAAGTCGCCTAGGATCACCAAGATCCAAGAGTAATAAACCTCGCACAAGTTCTGTCTCTTGGTTCACTATGCAAATCACAAAACTAGACACTTGCTTGGAGCTTACACACTTAGGGAAGTATGAAGATTTTTGTGTGAAAATGAAGCACGACTCCTTTTTGAGAATGAGAGCTATATGTCAATGCCAAAATGTAAGGAGTTCATGTATATATCGTAGATGGCTTAGGAAATGCTTATATAGCCATTTTGAGTGAATATAGCCGTTACACTGCTTTCTGATGAGCCGTTGGACGTGTCGGATGTCGAAACAATGAGAAAAACACACGTCTGAGGACTATGTATCGATGCTTAGCGATCTCGGGTATGTGTATGACGGACCAAATTTTGAGTTCACGACGGACTAAATATTTTGGTCCGCAGATACATGGGTTGATCAAGAAGATGGTCCGCATACAATCGGGAGATATATATGAGTATCGGACTAAGTGACTTGGTCCGTTACACATGACTTTCAAAAGATTTTGCTTAGACATAGAGATCTATGTACGCCGGACCAAAATTTTGGTCCGTCATATATGGACTAAGAAACAAATTTGCCAGGGATAGAGACACATGTATTTTGGACCAAAAATTTGGTCCGTGACACATGGACTTTAGAGAAGATAGGTACTGGCGAGAAGACACATGTATTTGGACCAAAGTTTTGGTCCGTGATGCATGGACTTCACGTAAGATTTGTGCCAAGAACCTTTTCTATTATAGATATAAATTATCCTGGCTTTTCAATCTAGCAACGGTTTTAAAGAAATTAAGCACAAATATTTTGTCCGTTTCCAGAGTAGAAACTTCTTTTGAAGATAGAGAATACCCTCTTTCTTTCTTTTTTGGTTTCGATTTAAAAGAGCATCGAGATTTAGTCCGACCAACACTTGTACAGAAAAGGAATGCTGGACCAAATCTTTTGGTCTGCTTGAGAACAGAAAACCTAGGACATCTTTGGTCCGACATCTTGAGTGAAAAATGCATGTATCTTGGACCAAAAATTTTAGTCCAGTCATACATAGGCGAGCTTCGACTAAGATGATTTTCGTGGAATGTTTGTCCAGAATATGAGGATATGAAAGCGAGTATATTTTAATCAAAAAAGCAGATGTATAAAGGAAGTTTTGACAAAGAATAGATTCAAGGTTTGCAATGATCAAGAATATAGATAGGAAATTTTTGGTCATTTGAACTGAAAGGTATATTTTCAAGAGGGTAAAGATTTAGTGTCTTTTGCTCCAAGTGGTCCGGTTTTGCCTTTGCCTAACAAACTATTTCCTTGTGCAAAGTCCCTCTTTTGGACAAACTATACAAAACAAAACACCTACGCTATTTGACTTAGAACACTTTCCAAGTCATAAATTATAAATCAAAAGCCTTAATCTTGTTGTCCCAGCTTATCTCATCATAAGTTCCAGCTCACTTTCTTTAGGCTTTGAATATTACTAACTTAGTCATCAATACCAAAACCATAACAATATAAAAATAAAATTGAGGGGTGCCTAGATGCTATCATGGCCCCCGAGCTCCGCGCGGCGACCGGGTACTCGGTAGAAGGGTAAAAAAGAGCGAGGTATTAGAAAGAGTTTTAGGGATAGAATCGTTTTAACTTTTCTAAGTTCCACGCGTTGGAGACGACTTTGCCATCCGTGTCCTTGAGTCTGAAGGTGTCGGGTCGGAGAACCTCCACGACGGTGAAGGGGCCTTCCCATGGCGGTGAGAGCTTGTGCCTGTCTTTGCTGGACTGAAGCTGGCGCAGGACCAGGTCGCCCACGTTGAAGGACCGGCCTCGGACCTGATGGCTGTGGTAGCGTCGTAGAGCTTGCTAGTACTTGGCCGATCGCAGAACGGCCACATCACGTGCCTCGTCGAGCTGGTCGATGGTGTCTTGTTGTGAGATGAGCCCCCGTGCCTCGTCAAAGGCTTGTAGTCTTGGGGCTCCGTATTCCAGATCGGTCGGCAAGACAGCTTCGGCACCGAACACCATGAAGAATGGTGTGAACCCGGTCGCCCTAGTCGGTGTGGTCCACAGGCTCCAGAGGACGGAGGGTAACTCAGCCACCCATCGTCTCGCGAATTTCTTCAGTCGACTGAAGATTTGCGGCTTGAGCCCTTGGAGAATCATGCTGTTTGCCCGCTCGACCTGGCCGTTGGTCCGTGGATGAGCCACGACTGCCCAATCGACGCAGATGTTGAAGTCGTCGCAGAACTCGAGGAATTCCTTCCCCGTGAACTACGTGTCGTTATCGGTGATGATGGAGTTCGGGACTCCGAACCGAAAAACGATGTCGCGGAAGAAGGTGGCCGCCTGCACCGACGTGATGCTGGCGACTGGCTTGGCCTCTATCCACTTGGTGAACTTGTCCACCGCGACAAGGAGGTGGGTAAAGCCCTCGGGCGCCTTTTTGAAGGGCCCGACCAGATCGAGTCCCCAGACCGCGAATGGTCACGTGATGGGGATCGTCTGTAAGGCCTGCACTGGAAGATGTGTTTGCCGTGCGAAGAATTGGCATCCCTCGCAGGTGTAGACGATTTGCTCGGCGTCGGACATGGCGGTCGGCCAGTAGAAACCTTACCGGAAGGCTTTTCCTACTAGGGACCGGGGTGCGGCGTGGTGACCACAGACACTGCTATGGATATCGAGCAGCAGCTGTCTCCCTTGGTCAGCCAAAATGCATTTCTAGAGGACTCCAGAGGGGCTCCTTTTGTAGAGGTCTTCTCCGACCAGGACGAAAGATTTCGCCCGACGAGCGAGGCGCCGTGCCTCGATCGAGTCGGTGGGGAGCGATCCATCAGTCAGTCGGTTGACGAAGGGCTTCCTCCAGTCGGAATCGATCATCAGCACGTTGTGGCCCGACCTGGGCGACTTTACGTCTGACTGCTCGACGGTCGGAGTGGTCACATCGGACAGGTCGGACGGCCGCTCGGTCGCCAAGTCCAATTGGACGGAAGGCAGTCGAAGATCGCAAATGAAAATCCCAGGTGGGACCAGACCTCTTCCGGAGGCAAGGTTTGCTAGGTAATCGGCCTCACCATTGTAGCGTCTGTAGCTATGGTGAAGCTCGAACCCCTTGAACCTTTTCTCGAGCTTGCGTACTTCCCGACAGTACGCGGCCATGCGGGCGTCTCGGGGCTCCGCGGTCTTCATGACTTGGTCGACGACAAGCTTGGAGTCCCCGTGAACGTAGAGTCGGCGAGCGCCAAGGTCGGCAGCGATCCGGGGACCGTTGACGAGGGCCTCGTACTCGGCGACGTTCTTGGTCGCATCGAAGAGCAGCTGAATGGCATACTGGAGCTTGTTCCCGAGCGGGGAAACGATGACGACTCCCGCACCCGCGCCGTTCTTGGTGTAGGATCCATCGAAGTACATTGTCCAGTACTCGGGGTCTTCAAGCGCCGGTGGCGATTGGGCTTCGGTCCACTCGGCGACGGTCGGCGAACTGCGACTTGATCGCCGTCGGAACGTCACGATATGTCGTGGCCATTGAGCTCGAGTGCCCATTTGGCTATTCTTCCTGAGGCGTCGCGGTTGTGGACGATTTCGCCAAGCAGTGACGTGGTCACCACTATGACGGGATGCCGATCGAAGTAATGGACCAACTTCCTCTTCGTAATGAGCACCGCATAGAGCAGTTTCTGCACCTACGGGTACCGAGCTTTGGACTCGGAGAGGACTTCACTGATGAAGTAGACTGGCCGTTGTACCTTGAGCACATGGCCTTCTTCCGCTCGTTCTACGACGAGGGCCGCACTGACGACTTGGGTCGTAGCGGCGATGTAGAGGAGCAGTGGTTCTTTTGGTGCCGGGGCGACTAGTACCGGGGGTAAGGTCAGGAAAGCCTTCAGTCGGGTGAGGGCTTCCTGAGCCTCCTGGGTCCAGCCGAATCGATCGAACTTCTTGAGCAGCTTGTAGAGCGGCATTCTGCGCTCGCCGAGGCGAGACACGAAACGGTTTAAGGCTGCAAGGCATCCGGTTAGCTTTTGGACCCCTTTCAGGTTGCCAACTGAGCCCATCTTTAAGATCGCCGAGATCTTCTCTCGATTGGCTTCGATGCCACGCTCGGAGACGATGAAGCCGAGTAGCTTTCCTTTCGGGACCCCGAAAACGCATTTCTCGGGGTTGACCCTTATCCGGTACCGCCGGAGGTTCGCAAAAGTTTCCTCCAGGTTGGAGATGAGGTCATCGGCCCTCCTAGTTTTGACGACGATGCCGTCGACGTACGCCTCGATGTTACGTCCAATCTGGTCACTAAAGCACATTTGCATACATCGCTGGTATGTGGCGCCCGCGTTTTTTAGACCAAATGGCATCGTTACGTAACAGAACGAGCCGAACGGGGTGATGAAGGAGGTCGCGAGCTGGTCGGACTCCTTCACCGCTATCTGGTGGTAGCCCGAGTAGGCATCTAGAAAGGACAGGGATTCGCACCCTGCAGTGGAGTCGACAACTTGGTCGATGCGGGGCAAAGGGAACGGGTCCTTGGAACACACATCCTCCATTGCCCATTTTTCTTTTTTACAAGGACAGGGTTAGCCAGCCATTAGGGGTGGCGGACTTCCTTCACAAACCGTGCGGCAAAAAGCTTGGCGATCTCTTCCCCTATGACCCTGCGCTTCCCCTCGTCGAAGCGACGCAGGCGTTGGACGACCGGCCTTGAGCCTGGTCGGATGTTTAAGGAGTGCTTGGCGACCTCCCTTGGGATTCCTGGCATGTCGGATGACCCCCATGCGAAGATGTCTCGATTGGCGCGGAGGAAGTCGACGAGCGCACTTTCCTATTTGGCGGGGAGCGCGGCTCCAACCCACACGGTTTTGGCCGGATCCTCGGGATCGACCGCAACCTCCTTCGTGTCCTCGGCGGACTTGAAGGATCCAGACCCTGACTTGCCGGAGTCAGGGGCGGACTCGAAGGTTTCCCCCCGGAGGTTCGCAAGTTCGGCTGAGGCGATGACCGCCGATACCAACTCGCAACTACTTCGCTCGCAGTTGTAGGCAAGCTGAAAAGATGAAGCCACAGTGATTACTCCCCGTGGCCCAGGCATCTTCAACTTGAGGTAGGTGTAGCTGGGGACCGCCATGAACTTGGCGTAGCATGGCCTCCCCAGGATGGCGTGGTAGGAGCCAGGAAAATCCACCACCTCGAAGGTGAGGGTTTCGATGCGGAAGTTGTCCAGTCCTCCGAAAGTCATGGGTAGGTCGACCTGCCCGAGTGGGTGGGCCTGCTGGCCTGGAATGACGCCGTGGAAGGGCGCCTTGCTCGGCCGGAGGCTCGAGCGGGGGACCCCCATGGCGTCAAGCGTCTCAACATACAGGATGTTGAGATCGCTGCCTCCGTCCATGAGCACCTTGGTCAGGCGCTTTGTCCCCATGATGGGGTCGACCACCAGCGGATATCTCCCCGGCTGCGGAATGTGGTCGGGGTGATCGGTCGGTCGAAGGTGATTGGAGATTCCGACCAGCGAAGGTATTGAGGGACGGCGGGAGTTGCCGTGTGGACCTCACGGAAGGCGAGCTTGAGCCGCCGCTTGTCGGCGTAGGACGCCGGTCCGCCAAAGATCATCAGGCAGCCGTCGAGTTCTGGGAACTCGGCGTCAGCCCTCTTTTCCTCGGCCCGTGGTGCCGAGTCTTGCTTCTTCCCCTTACTCCGCGACGCTGTGGGGGTGCTGAGGATGAAGCGCCTCAGGACTTCGCAGTCCCGGTATTTGTGCTTGACGGGGAACCCGTGGTTCGGACACGGGCTCTCCATCAGCTTTTCGAAGTGGTCGGGCGGGACAGCCTGCCGCGCTTGCAGCTTGGCAGAGTGGTCGGCAGCCGCAACCAGGCGGCCTTCTCGGCCTTGCTTCCCTTGCCGCTTCCGCTTGTCGGAGCGGTCGAAAGGGGACCCGGCTTGAGCGCTGGACTCTTGCTTGGCCTTCCGTCTCTCGAAGATGGCCCCCACGGCCTCTTCGCCAGAGGCGTGGTTAGTGGTGATGTCTAAGAGCTCCTTGGTGGTTCTGGGCTTGACGCAGCCCAGTTTGTGCACCAAGGCCTTGCAGGAGGTGCCGTAGATGAACGCCCCGACGACATCGGCGTCGGAGATGTCGGGGAGCTCGTTGCATTGTCGGGAGAAGCGCCGGATGTAGTCCCGGAGAGTCTCTCCCGGCTGCTGCTTGCAGCTCTTCAGGTCCCAGGAGTTTCCAGGGCGCTTGTAAGTGCCCTGAAAGTTTCCGACGAAGAGGTTCTTCAAGTCGGCCCAGTTCCTGATAGTCTTCGCGGGCAAGTACTCGAGCCAGGCTCGAGCAGAGTTCGCAAGGTAGATGGGGAGGTACTGGATGATGAAGAGGTCATTCGTAGCTCCTCCCGCTCGGCATGCGAGCCGGTAATCTTCCAGCCAGACGCTGGGGTTTGTCGCCCCAGTGTACTTGGCTATGTTGATCGATGCCCTAAACCTGGCAGGGAAATCCGCGTAGCAGATCCCCTGACAGAAGGCCCGTAGTCCTGGACCATCAGGGCTCGGGCGCGATCGTCATGGCGATCGTATCTGACGACCCGGCCGACCGTTTAATCGCCGCTTTTTCCGTGCTTCGAGGGTGGCGCGGACGTCGTAGTCGTTCTTAGAGGCGCCGGCGCATCGGGTGCGCGAGGCTGAAATTTTGGCGCCGTCGCCCGTCTTTGCCGGACCCAGCCGGTTCCGAGCTGCGGTGTGGATCGGTCGGCTGGAGGAGGCTCCCGAGTGGTGGGAGCCGGAGCCCTGCATGTGTTGCACGGCAGCGCGTTCGACCAGCCCCCGGAGGTTCTGGTACGTCGCCTTGGCCTCCGGGTCGTCCGGCTCGGGAATGCCGCGGAGCAGCATTGCGGCTGCGGCCACGTTTTGGCTCGCGTGGGGGAAGAACGGAGGGTCGCCGGATTCCTCCGCCAACCGGTGGTGTACCTGACGGGCGCGTCCGCACGCAGCGCCAGGCGCGAGTGGAGGCTCGGGCTGACTTTGCTCCAGGTCGGCCTGGAGTTTGTCGAGCTCGACCCTTCGGGCTTCCAGCTCCTCACGCTGTTGTTGGAGTTCGGCGCGGCGAGCTTAAGCGCGTTCAGCGCGCTCGCGCTGATACTCCTCTTCCTGCGCTCTGGTGCGCTGGATGAGAACTCCCGTAGTCGCGGGGGTTGTGATCGGGTCGACCATACCCGCCATGTTGCACTCGCGAGAGTGCGGCCTGTCGGCAACGTGCTCCGTGTCGGAGCTGGAGTCGTGGCTGGAGGAGTCCTCCAGCAAGTCGTGGACGGAGGCCAGCATATAGCCAGCCATTGCCACAAGGTGCGAGCCCACAGGGGGTGACATAGTCACCTCCCCGGGCTCACGGGTGTCGTTGCCGGAGACGGCGCAGGGCTTGGTGGGCTCCGGCCTTGGGGTCCGCGTGGGAGCCTCGAGCCGGAGGTCGCCAAGATCGCCGGAGACGGAGTCTGGGATCCTAGTGGATGCCTAGTCTCCAAAGGCGGCGGGGACACGCATGAGCTCTCCCACCGAAGTGGCGACGAAGTCGAGGGAGCCAAAGCGGATCCAGCTCCTTGGTGCGGAGACGTCGTCGCAGGTGAAGGAAGCAATCAAGGAAGCGAGTGGGAATCCGGAGATGACGATGAGGACGCGCAAAGGCCCATACCTGGCGCGCCAACTGTCGGCGTTTTGGGCACCGGCGAGTGAGTTTTTAAGTCTAAGGGGCCGCGCGTTCCCTCTCCTTGAATGGTTAGACTCAGGAGCCCAAGATGTATACTGGTTCGGGCCGAAAGTCCCTACTCCAGTTCGTGTGGTGGTGGTGTATTGCCTTTGGTGCAGATGACTGCACGGTTTTTACAAACGGGAGTTGAGAGCTCGAGAACGTGAGAGCAAGAACAGCCTATTCGAGAAGACTGAGAGGAGGGCGCTCTTTTTCTCTCTCTCTTTCTCCCGGAGGGTCCTGCTTCCCTTAATATAGCCGGAGGGGGCAGGTTACATGGGAAATTGGGAGAGGAAGAAATGAGGTGATCTATGCTGTGCTAGGAGCTCTGGTCCTTCGTCTTGGCGATTCAGCGTCTGCCTCACCCCATACCGGGTTGGTGAACTTGCTGAGCAGAGCAGTTTGCCGTTTCCTTCGGAAATAGCGCACCTGCCCTCTTCAAGTCTGTCAGGCGCTGACGTTGCCTCGGGAGTGAGTGCGTCTTCGCACCGTGCGTGTCCGGTCGATAAGACCGGGGCTTGACTTTGGCGACCTCCTTGCTACCTCGGGAAGGAGTCACCTACCCCCGCACAGTCACTCTGAGTCGTTGTGTTCGCGGGGCACGTGGCTAATGGCTGGTGGAGGCCCGACACGTGGCCCTCGGCGGAGATCGCTTCAGCTTGGTCGGAGCTCGTGGGGAGTTCGACCTGTGGCGGGGGTCGACCGCCCCATCGAGTCGGAGACGAGTTTGGGGAAGCTCGTTAGGTCGGGGACGAGCGTGAGGCAGCTCGTTAGGTCGGGGACTAGCTTGAGGCAGCCCATTAGGTGGGGACGAGCGTCCCTCGTGGCCGCACGGGGCCTTTGGTCGGAGTCGGGTTTGGGGCAGCCCGTTCGTCACTCCAGGCCGTCAGGGTATCCATGGTATGAGTACTCGTCAGGTCTGTTACATGGTATTGTTGTTCTACGAATTTTTTAAAATAATATATTTTTTAAATAATTTTATAAAAATAATACCTTAAAAAATTACAAAAATATACATCTATCCTCAATTCAATTGACGAGAGAAGCACAAAGCATTGACGACGGATGGATGTTTTGTCGCTGAATGAATTGGCTGAAAGATTGTTTTGTCATGGATGCATTTGGTCGACAGGCTAATGCTTCTATCACCAAATAAATTAACGATAGAAGTGAGGTTCTATCGTCAATTCATTTAGTGACAGAGGTATTTTTCTGTAAAAAAAATCAAGGCATTTTTGTAAAAATATTTTAAGAAATATATTATTTTAAATAAAATCGTTGTTCTACACCTATCTACAAGGCAAATTTGACAAATAACTAATTGCGAATAATATCTATTTATAACTTTATATACTAATATCACTCCGCCATTAACGTACAATAACCAATTATCCATCACCTCAAGAATTTTCTGTATTTCAAGTTTTGATCTTGTTTGCAACGTAGCACCTCTTGGTTTCCTTTGGAGCTCATATGCTCTCGTCGCTAGGGATGAAAATAAATCGGATAATTTCCAACTGACTCGAATAATTTTTGAATACGGATTCTGTTAGCTCAAATATTTGTCGGATAGTATCGTATCGGAAATGAATACGGATTTTTTTCTGTTGGATACGGATATGGATTTCGTAGCTCACTATCCGTCGAATACAAATACGAATTCGAATGATTCGGACTAGATTATCCATATATGCACGTGAGCTAGGCCAAAGCTACTCTTTTGGCTCAAAAAGGTTTCAGAATTTCAAAATCGTTTTCTAATTTAATTAATCACAAATAAAGTTTCAATTATTAAAATTATCAAACTAGCTCAAAAAATTACAAAATTTTTAGAAAAGTTCCTAACACAATCTATCATTTAATAAAAATTATTTTTAAGATTGTATCAACTTTTATTTTTTCACGAAAATTCAAACATTATTGTCCTTAATAGGAACATATTTTTAATAAGTAGCTAAAAATGTATAAAAACTCTGACGAGTAATCATACAATGGGTACCCCAGCGACCCGGAGTAACGAACGGGTCGTCCCATGCCCGGCTCCGACCAAAGGCCTCGCGGATCCACAAAGGACATTCGACCCCGACCTAGCGAGCTGCTCCAAGGTCGTCCTCGACCTAACGGGGCGTTCGACCCCCGCCACAGGTCAGACTCCCCACCGGCTCCAACAAAGCTGAGGCAATCTCCGCCGGCCATCGGCCGCGTGGTCTACGGACATGACCGCTCAAAGTGACCGTGCGGGGCAAGTGGCTCCTTCCCAAGACAGTACGAAGATTGCTAAAATCAAGACCCCAGTCTTATCGTCCAGTCGCGCACAGTACGGGGATGCGCTCCCTCCCGAGGCAGCACCAAAGACGCGATATGACGTCAACGCCCGTTAGACCCGCAGAAGGCAGGTGCGCTGTTTCCCAATGAAGCAGCTAACTGATCTACTCGATGAGCCCACCAATCCGGTTAGGGCAGAAGGGGAGGTCGACCAACCACCAAGATCGAGGGTCAGAACTCTTAGTATAGATGTCTTCATCCTTCCCTCTCCCGACTTTCCATGTAACCTGCCCCCTCCAACTATATAAAGGGAGGCAGGGTCTTCTGGAGAGAGGACGGACGAACAAACGGTCTCTCTCGCCCTTTTCTCTAGATCCCTCAACGAATATGTTGTTTTACGTTCTCTCGCTCGAGCCCCCAGCTCCCGCTTGTAAACACTGTGTAGTCTTCTGCACCTAAAGCAATACGATAAACACCACACGAACTGGAGTAGGGACATTCAGCCCGAACCAGTATACATCCTGGGCTTTTAGGTCTAACCATTCAAGGAGAGGGAGCGTGCGGCCCCTTAGACTTACAAATTTACTTGCCGGTGACTCGAAACCCCGACAAACTCGTAAAGACATAATTTATTATTTTAAACATAATTCAACAAAGAATACAAATCTTGGGTCATTACATATTCTTCATGAATATTTGGATCAAATAAACTAGTTATTTTTTTTGTGTGTGTATAATTTAAAGGGTTTTCATATTCCAATAAATATTCGTTGTCGTATTTGTTTCGATTCGTATTCTCTTCTTATCTGTATTCGATATTATTTATATTCGTATTTGTATCTAGGTTATATGTATTCATATTGGTATCCGAGAAAAAAATATAAAAATAAATATGATAAAATTATTATCCACCGGTATTCATTCTGTTTTAATCCTACTACTGTCGCGAAGTCCGTATGCCCATCGCATCAATTAAATAGGTCAAACAATGAAAAGAAAAACATTTAATAAGTCAATACCACTGTAACCGTTTGGTACGGTTGGGAGGGTAAGACCGAACATAAATGAACATTGTGCGCGCTTCTTGCGGATGCACCTTCCAGCTTTATAAATGTTGCAACACATGAAGTTTTCTTCGTAAGCGATGTAATTATTTATGGATTTATGACACCAAATATGTAGTAAGATAATTTCGAATTTTTTTAATATAATACATTTTTTATTTAAATTGCAAAAATATACCACGATCTCAAAAATTTGCAAAAATATGCTTCTATCGCCTTCTGAATGGGCGATTTTGGCGCTTGTCGCTATCTGAATGGGCGACATGTCCCCTTTTCTGTAGCCATTTTCTAAAGAAAATCATATCTTTTCATATGATGTTGGATGGAAATGAACTTTATATGAAAATTGTAGCTCTCGACGATATCTACAACTTTCGTATACAAATTTTTTTCATTTGAATCCATTTAGATGGTCAAAAATGGGATGGAAAGTTCAGATCTAAACTAGATCTGAAACTTCTATCTCGTTTTTGGTAGTCCAAATGGATTCAAATGAAAAGAATTTATATACCAAAGTTGTATATCTCGTCGAGAGCTACAATTTTCATATAAAGTTCATCTCCATCCGAGATCATATGAAAAAGTTATGATTTTCTTTAGAAACTGGCTACAGGAAAGGAGACATGTCGCCCATTCAGAGGGCGACAAGTGGCAAAATTGCCCAATCAGAGGGCGACAGAGGCCTCTGTAACTTCTGTCGCCCGTTCAAAGGGCGATAGAGGTATATTTTTGCAATTTTTTAAGATCGTAGTATATTTTTGCAATTTGAATAAAAAAATATATTATTTAAAAAAAAAGTTCAGATAATTTCCACGAGTAAACAAGCAGAGAAAGATTTACTCGGTAATTTTCTGCAATAAGTTGTGCAATTTATGACTCATGAGCACTTTAAGTTGTTAGAATAAAATTAAGAGTAAAATTCACTTTGCACCATATTTTGTGGCACTTTACATCACCTTTAGCTATTCTTTTCATTTTACACCACATTTTCTTCCCGTCTCTTTCACTTTGCATCAGGGCAGTACCATGAATTTGCACATATTATCACTTTACATAAGGTAAATTTACCATGAGTTACAAGTTGCAATAGGGTTCTCGTCTCCACATGATTCATGTGTGCCGCGCCGCCTGATTCACTGGCGTGGGCAATTAGACTCACTGCTGCACACCTCCAAGGAACACATCGCTTACTAGCCCATGACCTCATTTTTTGCAAATCTAACTCCCGCGCACACAAATTTGCAAATTTAGCTCCCTCCTCCACCGCGAAAGGCACGGCATGTAACATGCGTCCCTTGCTGCGCCCGAAGAACACGGAAGCTTACCGGCTACCGCAGTAGCATGTGCGGGCGAGGAGCAGCTGCCCGATCGTGGGAGCGCACGGGTGCGCGCAGGCTGGTGCGGGGTGAGCGCCACGTTGCAGTCCGGGAGTGAGGAAGCTCTCATGTCGCGGTGGCCCAAGTTGCTCCCGCGCTCACCGGGTACGGCAAGGGAGGGCCCAAATTTGCAAATGCATGCACGAGGGAGCTAGATTTGCAAAAAAATGAAGTTTACAGGGCTAGATAAGTGATGAATTCGTTCTAATTCATCTCAAACTAGTATCCTATCAAGATTTTCAATGCGCGCGTAGGTGTGACATCATTGAAGGCAGCTATACAATATGCAGGTGCGATAGGAATGGCGGTGCAACGTCCTTGATGACGGTCCGAAGTAGGGGCGTCGGCAACTGAGGTGGCGCACTCCATTGACAGCGGGGAATCTGAGGGTGCATGATCATTGCGTCGTGGTAGAGAAGTCAATAGTGGCATTGGCTCAATCGGAGTTGACCCGTGGCGAGCCGATAATAACGGCCCGCCATGATGCAGTGGGGATGGATGAGAATGAGGTATTGCCCTAGTGCAAAGTGAAAGAAATAATAAAAAGAGGTGGTGTAAAGTGAAAAGAATGGCTAAAGGTGGTGCAAAGTGCCTACTTTGATAATAAAACATGAGGCGGAATGAAATTCTCCAAAATTACCTAAAGTGAGGTGCTTATATACATCTCCTCTCAATACAAGTTGTACAGATCTTTAAATAAACTAGTTCAGTGCCCGTGCATTGCTACGAAAAACAAAATTGATAACAAAACATAAAGGTCAAGCAATAAAAGAAAATGGCCATGTGTTGCTACGAATAAAAAAATCATGATATCTAGCACATTGAGTTGGCTTATATCAAGTCATCGACTCAGTTGAAGTAACCAACTGAACTCTGCCCGACCCGCATCGTGTCTTCTCCACTGTACTTGATCTACACTCCTCCTGGTCTACACACCTCCTCGACTCCATCGCCACGCCTGACTATGCTCTGCTCCGTGGCAGCCTTTGTCAGGCTTATCCCGCTATTCCTAGCCGGAATCATAAAAAAACCTGGGAATTATGAAAAAAAAATCATATTTGATGATAACGTTTTACTATATATATCACCTTCTTTTCATAATTAGGTGGTAGACAGATCGGAGAACCGTAGAGGGGTTAGAAAGGGAACCTTGCCGAGGACGAGGAGCTGCAGCTGTGCATCGATTGGCTGGTGCCGCTCCATAGCCACCTTCCACATGGGCACGGCCATCGGTAGTTGTGCTTGCACGCGTAGAACCACGAAATCCGACTGAATTGCCCCACGCGTGAGAGAATCGAAAGCTTCGAGACTCAGCTTGAAAATTTTTCAAATTAGAAAGTTTCAGCTTGAAAATTTTTCAAATAGAAAATTCTCAAATTAGAAAGTTTCAAGTTGAAAATTTTCAAATAAAAAGTTTCAATTAAAAAATTTTGGTTTAAAAACTTTCAAAAACGGTTAAAAAATAGAGAAGGATGAATGGGATAACGCTGAGTAAGGAAAAAAGTGATAAAAGGAATGAAGTGTTGTTACTTAGCATAACGAGTGGACATCCTAACCGCGCTATCAAATTAGCTATTCCCGAACATTTTTCTATTGCACTAACGCCTCTTCTTCTTTTCCAGAAATCATTCCATAGCGTTATTAACACTTGGCCAAGAGCCTTACAAAAAGCAGAATATTACCATCACCACCGTTACGACTTGCATGGCTAAACGAATCGTGCACCGTTGAAATCATTAGGTGCACGACGTCTGCCTGAACCTGAGCCACCGATTCCGGAGGTCGAACTCCCAGAGGTGCTCCTGCTGCAGGATGTCGCTCATGACGGACACCCCGGGCCACGCACCCTTCTGCAGCCCAATGCATTTCACATCGGGCGCAGCGTCGACCATGTAGCTCTTCGTCGGCGGTTCCAATTGCGCCGACCCAGCGAACTGCACCGTTAGCTTTGTGATGGCCGGTGCACCAGCCGTCCAGTTTTAGCAGTAGTCGAACGGGTCCATGCTTACCCACGGCAGACCGGCGAGTTGCTTGCTCAGCGCCGAGACCACACCGTTGTACGCCAGGGTGGCGAGGATCGTCAGGCTCGTGCCGGAGTCCAGTATCACGTCGCCCTTCCTCTCGATGTTCCACACTTCGCCAGGGATGTCGAGGGCCTCGCCGGCGATGGAGATGGCCTCCACCGTCAGGACGTAGAACGGGCTCGTCCGGCCGTCGAGAAGCAGCGGCGTCTGCGACGACGACGCGGCGGAGGAGCTGGAGGCCGTGTCTGGGCCTGGGCCGAAGGTGAGGTAGCTGGTAGCGTTGCACGGGACGAGGTGATCAACCAGGTAGTAGGAGACGCGGTCGCCGAAGCGCGCAGCGGTGTGGGACACGAAGGAGATGTTGTTATTGCCGAGGCTGAGTACGCCGCCCGAGGCCTGGAAGCTCTAGCCGTCGTACGAGGTGGTGCACCCCAGCACCACGTCCTGGAGCTTCGCCTTCTTGTCTGGCCCGCCACCGGACAACGCAACGGTCGCCGAATTGGTGTCGACCAAGCCGCGCGCCGACAAGCCGTCTTTGTACCTGCCACGTCCACAATTAGGTGACGTTAGTTTAGTTAATTAGGATGAGGACGGGCACGCGGCGGCGTCAACGTCGACAGCCGTGGTGTCGCCCATGGTTCTCGCTCGGCTTGCTCTGTTTCTTGCACGCGCGCGGCGAGGCGGGCGGATGGCTACGGTTGCATGCTTATAAGACCACGGCGACGTCGTCGTCGTTTCCTTGATTTGCGCGCTGTGATGGCGCCATCACAGATTCACGGCTCAAGGCAAACAAAGTAAAATTTTCTTTTCTTCTATCCAGATTTTACATAATCTTCTACAGAGATATCAATTTGCAATCAATTATCAAATCGTGGTATGATACACTACTACATTCATTTTCTTCTGTCCAAATTTTACGTAATCTTCTATAGAGATATCAATTTTCAATCAATTATCAAATCGTGATATGATACACTACTACTTTCCTTTTCTTCAATAGAGATATCAATTTCCAATCAATTATCAAATCGTGATATGATACACTACTACTTTCCTTTCAAATTTTACGTAATCTTCTATAGAGATATCAATTTCCAATTAATTATCAAATCGTGATATGATACACTACTATTTTCCTTTCAAATCGTAGAGAACGGACCACCGCCACCAACTGTTAATTAGAAGTAGTAAAGATAAATAGGTAAGTAATCACTATCTTCCATTTATTTATAATTTAATATATATATATATATTAAATAAAAAGATGCATAGGCAGTACCTCCTCTGCTGTAACTAGGTACCTTTGTGATGCATAAATCTATACCCCTTTATAATGCACCTAAGCAATTTTTCCTACGTACACCCTAAATAATGCACCTCATTAGAGATGGCCCAATGTTCGTGCACCCAGCAAAACGTCCCCAGAAACTTGCATTCATCAAAATGAACGTCTCGCATCTTTCCTCGCTTTACTCACCCACATCCGATGGCCATTATTTAGTGTGTCTAATCATCTCTGTGGCCCACAAATGCACCTCCCCACCTACATATTTGGAAGGAGAGCGAATCAAACAAGGAAATAAATAAGGAGGATCCGCATGCAAGGAAACCAGATTTGAATTTTTCTCGGCCAAAATTGTACGTACTACATATTTGGAAGGAGGTGAATCAAACAAGGAAATAAACAGGGAGGATCCGCATGCAAGGAAATAAGACTTGAATTTTTTATTGTCCTGGCATTGTGATCGTATTTTTTTTCCAAATATGACCCTTCTCGAGACTTTTTTACGGATCTAGCCCTATAGAGCCTAATTTCAAATACGGAGAGCGTTGAATTTTTGTTTTTATTTTTATCTAAGGAACCAACGGTGCAGTGAGTCTTTGCTTAATTTTTTTCAATTTTTCTTGGAACCGTATGCATGAGCACTATTTAATTTTTATCTTTTTTTCTTGCGGATCCAATGGTGTGCGAGCGCATTTATTTTTCCATATTTTTGAAATCATCCTGTGGCCTACAACAGACCTTCCTCACCTCCAAAGATCAACAAGGAAAAGGAAACAAACGTCCCGGAAAAGGAAATGAACATACATTACGTCTTTGGGAAAAGGAAACCGGAGAGGGCGTGGTCGGAGAACGCAGTCCGCAATGGCTCCACTGTCGCCATCGGTGGCTTCTTGCCGACGCGAGAGTTCTTTGTCGGCGATCTCGCACAGCCGTGCCTCATAAATTTATAATTTATTTTTTTTTGAAAATAATTTTATTAAGTACAAAATAATCAAAAGTTTTTTTGAGATTTTTTCTAGAATTTTTTTAACCTAATGTGCTATCTTTTAAAAAATCCTTCTATATTTTAAAAAAAATGAAGACAACTCACCTGTAGCTTCTTCTAGCTGCAGCCCAGACCAAAGAAGCTTCTTCTCTTCCCTCCCTCCATTAAAGCAAGAAAGAAGCTCCAACGCTCCATCAATCCCGTACCAAATCTCCTCTTTTCATCTATGGTGTTAATTCCCCAAATTTGTGCTCTATTGTCAAAATTTCCTCTCAATCTGATTTGATCGATCCCAAATTATGGTTTCCATAAATATGCTTGTTTCGGGGCTATAAAAGTCGGCGAGCTCTCCTCCACCCCATCGCATTGCGTAAATCCCCAAGTGCTCCCTCTTGTAAAGATCGCCGGATTTTGGAGGTAACCCAAGTCATCACCGTTATCTTTCCCGGCGAAATTCACCGCAACCGTGACTCTCTCTCACAGCACGGCACCGGGCGATCTCGCCGCACGATCTTGACCATCGCGATCGGCCGGCCACCCCGCCTTCCTCCCCTTGCGCTGGTTGCTCGAGAGCACGCTGTGCTCTCTGTGGAAGCTACAAAAAATAATCTAAAATCAGAAAATTCTTTTTTCTTTCCCTTTCTTGATTTAAAATCTTTTGGGAGTCCGTTTTCGCCCATTCGACCTCCATTTAGTTCCGTTTTTCTTTATAAATTCATTTAAAATTCTAAATTTCTCTTTTATTATTAAGTGTTGTATTCATACTTATCTTCTCATTTAATTGACAAGCGGGTGTATTGTCGTCGTAGCGTTAGCACAGGCACTATACTAGTAGTTATGTAGTAATTTTATCTTTGACCTTGTGCACAGCATTGTATTCCAGTGCCTCCATGAATATAGATCACTTGCGATGTATAGGATTGAAGTAGTTAGAAATTTCCAACACATCTCAAACATAATAACAAGGAAAATAAATAGAAATAAAGACAAAGAGCAATTATCTCAATTGAGAATACATGGAGGGTGTGCATGCAAATATGGTCTCCCTGTTCGTTACTAGTACATCAGTGGTTTGAGACTGCAGCGTTACCCTCCCGATCTCCCCTCCTCGTAGTCTCCGCCCAACATTCCCTCCGATCTCCCACAAAGCCCCGCGAAACCCTTGGCCGCGAGGGATACAATGGCGGCGGCGGCGGATGGGCAGTGGGTGCTCATGGCCACGGGGCGGTCGCCCACCAACATCGCGGTGATCAAGTACTGGGGGAAGCGGGACGAGGCGCTCATCCTCCCCATCAACGAAAGCATCAGCGTCACCCTCGACCCCGACCACCTCTCGGCCACCACCACCGTCGCCATCAGCCCATCCTTCCCCTCCGACCGCATGTGGCTCAACGGCAAGGTTCGTCGTACTTGGGACGCTCACCCCCATTGCAACTGATGTGAATGCGATTGTTTAGATGTTTGTCTGCGAATCCTTCGAGTGCGTTTGTCTAATGATCTCTCGGCTTCCTCTCTCCGAGGAATTTTATCTTCCGTTCTGAGATAGCTCACTGATTTGGGTAGGAGCTCAAGCATTAGTTTAAGGTTGGAGAGTATTTTGGCGGTTGCGTCGATCAAATTCGACCTCTGTTGCTTAGATCTAGATCGGGATGTATTTGAAAGCTAGTTGCGTTTACAAATACAAGTAGCAGAACTCCAAAATTTTTGTATATTATTTAACAAAAGGCACCTTTGTGAATTTGTCTGCACTAGCATCTGTATTGCTGGGTCGCGTTGCGACTATGGACAAATACTGGACTTAAGTGGCAGTTATAGAATACTAGAGTAGGGCTTTAATTGGATGGAACGTCACTCTGAAAACATGGTCCTTTAGGATGGTAGTATGATTTAAGTATCCTTTTGGTTTGGAATTGAGCAGGAGATCTCGCTATCGGGCGGGAGATACCAGAACTGCCTGAGGGAGATCCGGAAGCGGGCTCGTGATGTTGAGGACGAGAAGAAGGGGATCAGGATTAAGAAAGAGGACTGGGAGAAGTTGCATGTCCACGTAGCGTCGTACAACAACTTCCCAACTGCTGCTGGTTTGGCATCTTCGGCTGCTGGCTTTGCTTGTCTTGGTAAGGTCTCCTATTTCTGATATCATGATACCATTCCCAAATATAAATTGTCGTTGACTTTTCATGGTCTCTAATACACAGCATTGAAATTTGCAGTGTTACCTTTCTACAAGCTTTCTTTGTTTAGGCTTATGCTTGAGATTTGCCTGTTACCATTCTGAATACACCTGCATGTTTATAATTAGGGCCGTACTCTAATTGTGTCAAGGTATTACTTGAATTTGCTGACCTAAAAGATTCTGCGGTCCTGGCTTACTTCTTTGCACTTTATTTTGTTCAAATTACTAGCATTGTATTTGATTCTATGGAGGCATTGAGACATGAAAAAACAGAAAGTATTTTCTTTGTGCTTGCTTTGCCTCTCCGTAATAACTCTATTAGGATTAAAGAAATGGTTAATCTTGCAAGTCCACGATAATACTGCTCCACTGTGGCTGCTGTCTTATTTGACCAATTCTATTGTGTGGTCCCTAATCTTGATCCTCCTGTTTAACAAAAGCTGCTCAGCATGCTTCTTTTGTATGAAATATCAATTCTTCTATTTTTATATCTTGAAATTTGATAATACTATCCAAGACCAAGTGGTGGTTCAATACTATTTATCTTAGTTGCTCATAAACATTTCTAAACAGGTTCTTGCTTTCATAAACCATGTATCACAGTGCATCATTTATTATCTGAATGTTGTTTACAGTTTTCACCCTCGGAAAGCTAATGAATGTGAGAGAAGATTATGGAGAACTTTCTTCAGTAGCAAGGTCTGTTAGTGTTATTGATATGATCTCGAGTTCCATTCCTGTGCTCTGTCCTGTTCATGCTGTTTGCTTGTTGAGATGGTGCAAGGATTGTTCTCCAATTTTACAAATTATTAATATGCTAATCGACTTACCTCTTTTTTATTATACTTCTGGCAAATTTCAATGCAGGCAAGGGTCTGGAAGCGCATGCCGCAGTATATATGGTGGATTTGTGAAATGGTGTATGGGAAAAGTAAGTGATAGGATTGCTAGGCCTTTGGTTAAATGCGTGTTTTTCTAATGAGTAATGATTCAGTGAAGTCTGATTCTATGCTTGCAGAATGATGATGGAAGTGACAGTATTGCAGTACAGCTTGCTGATGAGGCACATTGGAGTGATCTTGTTATTATCATAGCAGTGGTATGTGATCTCTATTCCACATGACCTCGTAGTACATATAGTATATCATAGTAATACTGAAAACTGGATAATAACACTTTGTGACTTTGTCATGTTTTATCCCAATATTATTTTTCTTATTGTGCTGCATCTGAAATCTTAAATAAATAGTTTACATATTGCTTTGTGGAATTAGGTCAGTTCAAAGCAGAAGGAAACGAGTAGCACCAGTGGGATGCGAGACAGTGTTGAAACAAGTCCCCTCTTGCAACACAGGGCTCAGGTGATTGTTTTTTCACCTTTAACCTGCGCTTTTGTGTTTCAAGAATCATTGAGGAATCATAATTTTTGTAGCTTCACTTTTGAAATAAATTCTTATTTTATCCTTCCTCTGTACTGGAACATTATCAATAGTTTTGGCAATTAAACTGTCGCTATGACTGGAACTTGTTTTTTCCTGCTCTTACTGTGTACTGCACTGCTTGTTCTTATGTTCCAGACTGTAGTGCCAAGTCGGGTGTTGAAAATGGAAGAGGCTATCAAGAATCGTGATTTTGAATCCTTTGCCAGGTTAACTTGTGCTGATAGCAACCAGTTCCATGCCGTATGTTTGGACACGAGTCCACCGATCTTCTATATGAATGATACATCACACAGGTAGTTTTTGAGCATCACTTTGTTTTGGGATTCTATCCCTGCTGAAATTCCAGAGTTAAGAATTGCGGTCTCAACTTGTCACAGGATAATTAGCCTTGTGGAAAAGTGGAACCACTCGGAAGGAACCCCACAGGTATATTCTGTTGTCATTTAGCATCTTTTTTTTTGTTAACTCTAGCCATGCTGCCTAGGAATCTAATATATAGTCAGTTCTGTTGTGCAACCCTACTGGTATTGCTCCAATAGAACACACCATCAAATAGGGTTGGTTACATTTTGCTGAATATGGCAGTACAAGCAGTTTTGTTACTGCACTGACCAATACAGGGGCGGAGCCAGGCCTCGGGCCACCCGGGCCTGGGCCCAAGGCCTGGCAACAAAAGCCCATGTAACTTCCCGAGCCCATGTAAGAGCAGATGTCAAATTGCCAGCCTAGTACAGCAATCTTCACAAACTTAAGCTCCCCAGGCAAATTAAGCTTCTTCGGGCTGCCCAGATCTCGCCATGCAATAGCCTGGGCCTGAGGCGTGGGGCCCGGCTGGCTCCGCCCCTGGACCAATACACGTATGACTTGCATCATTCGATCGAGTAATTTAACTTCAAGAGTGAACCTTGGCAAGATCTTTAAGATATTTCTCTGCATAGTAAAATATTGAGTAAGCTCATGTTTTGAACCCTTCACTTTTTCTAACGGTCCTCAGGAAGATGTGCACTATTACTGTTGGTATTGTACTCCGGAGCTTTAGATTTTAAGATATCAAGTTAGCGTCTAAAGTTGGAGACACCAAATGCAGTTTTTTCATTGCAATCCTAGTGCTATTACTTAAATTGTTTGTGTTGTCTGTTGTACATCTCATCCATACTGGAAGATCATTGGTACTTGCTGGTGCAATTGATCTGATACTGAAACAATTTCTGAGTGTGGACAAAACAGCCTTTTGTGTTGTTAGACTTCTAATTCAGTATGAATTTGTCTAATGTCAGGTTGCCTACACCTTCGACGCTGGGCCTAATGCAGTTCTTATTGCACCAAACCGCAAAACCGCAACCCTTCTCCTTCAGAGGCTCCTATACTATTTCCCTCCACAAGATAATGATTTGAGCAGGTGTGTTTGATATTTTCACGTTTAATGCTATTGTTGCTGAGTATACTGCAAAGATTCTATCTGACCAACATGATCATGGCAGCTATATGGTTGGTGATAAATCAATTCTAAGTGATGCTGACTTGCAATCCATAGAAGACATCGAGGCCCTTCCAGCGCCTCCAGAGATGAAGATAACAAACCAAAAATTCAAGGGCGATGTTAGCTACTTCATCTGCAGCAGGCTTGGAACTGGCCCAAAGATTGTTGCAGACGAAAACCAAGCATTGATTGATTCGGTCACTGGACTTCCGAAAGGATTGTAATTTTATATTATTATTCGCTTGATACATTGAACTTTTGTGTTGAGAATGTAGAAGTATTGTACTTTGTAGGATTGTAGATTTGATCATGTAATATTTTCATCCTTTTGGTCCTCGCTGTTGTTACTTGCTGCTGCGTGAAGGACATAGCTCGTTTCAATAAAAGATAGCGGAATAAATTATCTTTTTTACTTCAAAAGGTTTTTTTATTTTTGAAACTAAGGGTAGGAGCTATATCATTCATTTCAAAAAAAGAGAATATAACAAATTAACAATAACCTCCGGAAAGACAATTACATAGATATCTACCTCAGCCACCTGAGGAGACACCAATATTGAGAATGAATCATAAACCTGGAAGCTCCTCCTTATGACACCACGTAGGCCAGCTAAACCAACAAGCTAGGCATTCGAAGAAGCTATAATAAGGGCTGAATTGCAGATGTATTGCTAAAAATTCTTTAAAAAACCGAAGAGCTAAGCATAACAAATCAGCATTGCAGTCCAAGCACGAGGAGCATAACCCGGCCTCCAACGCAGAGCTTCTAATTGACGCGATAAGCCTGTGATTATGAACAGTTGATTAAAGTATAATGACTAGTGTAAAAACATGACGTGCCTAGCTAGCTACCGCCCTCCCTGCAGGAGTGACTTGACAATGAGGTCGCCCATGCCGCCGGCGAGCGGTAACAGGTGCCCGGTGTCCGGCAGCTCGCGGTAGCGGATCCACGGCAGCTCCCGTGCGATGTGGCGCGACATGGTCGGCGTCACGACGAGGTCCTCCGCGCCGTGCCACAGCTGCACCGCGCCTTCCTTGTCCGGCACCGGGTTGCTCAGCTCCAACGGGCTGTAGTCCCATTTGCCGAAGCCGACCATCATGTCCCGGTGCAGCGACTCGAACTCCCCCTGCTGCCTCACCTGAGCCTGCAAACACAGAGTAACTATTACAAAAATGCATGACACCAAACTAAAATGGTCATTAAGTGGAGATAATTGGAGACAATTAATTATTTGTAGTACCCTGTAAGGTGGTCGGGGTCGAGTGGCGGCGAGCTTGGAGATGACCTTCAAGTCCGGCGGTGAGAGGATGCGGCTGCTGTGGGCAATTATGCTGGAGGGAGGGAACCACTTCTGGGTGTTCCACCAGTGCGTCAGCCACGGCGCGTGGTGGGCGACGCTGACCGCCCACCGGTCCTGAGGCAGCTGCGCGTCGTACGCCTGCAGCGACACGTTCGCCGGGAACCCGCGCCACCAGAAGTTGGCCACCGGTGCTAGCAACGCCGCTCCGGCAAGCCTGACCCCAAAAATTAAATGCCAACCCATACTAACAGTGAATGATCAAATAAATGCCACCAACCTGTGCGGGATGTGTTTGAGGCAGCTCCACACAATCTCGCCTCCCATGGAGAAGCCAATGACGTAGAACTTGTCTCCCAAGCCGAGCTGGTCGGCGAGATCCACGAGATCCAAGGCATTGCTCTTCTCCGTCCTGGACGGGTCAGGGTCGCTCTCGCCGTAGCCCGGTCTGTCGTAGGAGATCAAGCACACGCCCAGCTCCTCGAGAAGCTCCTGGGAAACAGGGAGGACGTCGTATCTGCACGAGTCGAAGCCATGGACAAAGATGATCTTGTGCTTGGCCGTCTCTCTCGGCACGCCGGACTCGAGGTAGGCGAGGTGCCTCCCGTCTCTGAGCTTCACTCTGGTTGATGATGTCACAGGAGGGCCTCCCGGGCTCCCGCAGATCCTCGGCGGCGGAGGCTGGATCGCATCGTGTACCAACCCGACCACGGATCCAAGCACAAGCACCAATGCGCTCTTGACCAAACCTAGCAATTAGTTAATAATCGGAATTAATTGCAGAACACAAGCATAGAGGATTCTCTCATCATGTCATGAGTAATACCCTAGTCCGATAATACTGAGGCTATGTCGACGCGTGGAGCGGTGGTGAGATTACATTGCTTAGGTAGAGTGAATTGTTGTAATATGTAATACTTGTTATGTCTAAACATAGCACTTTCAGGTTAACTTTTTTATACGAAACGAGAATAAAAGTGTATGTAGAGTGCTATACATATGCAGATCCACCCTATAGATGAGCTAGGCATTGAGCGAAATTTTGGAGGTGGTTTTGAGTATCTGCCATGTATACGGTATGATGCCTGTTGGATTCAAACATAGCACCTTCAAGTTAACCTTTTTACACGAAGTGAGCACGAAAATGTAAACAAGATGCTATGCATACGTGGATCTACCCTATAAATAGGCTGGGCATTGAGCGAAATTTTAGACCAGACTACTATATCATGTTCCAAGGCAGCTATATAACTACTACTTAAATATGATGTCTTGTATAATTACTCCACCTTCGTAGTAATCAAGTATCCAATGATAGCCATCAGCCCCATCAAGCCTTGCTAAAGTTATATACAGAGGCCCAGACGTTTGAACAATGTAAAATTAAGTTGTCGATCTTCCTCTCTCCTGTCTGTTCCTAGCTAGTAGATTTTTTCTTCTTGTTTTAAGTTTCACGTATATATGTTCTTCCCCTGGGTTTTATACTACTTGACACACCAATTCAAGAAGAAGAGCAAACATAAGCAACCACGAAAAGTACATACGCTGCAAATTAAAGACAACTAGGTAGAGTAGCGTGCGATGCCGCGCCGCGTGAAAAATTTTGATCCGAGTTTTTTTTTCTGAAAAAAACTTAATTTTGTTCTTCTCGTTTTTTTTTTAAATTTTTTTGACTGGCTAGGAGCTATCAGCGAATTCGCGTAACTATGTTTTTTTTTGTAAGGACCTACTCGAAATCTCCCGGGTTTAAAGGACCGGGTTAAAAATTGGCTACATAGTCTAAAAAATCGACGTTCGCGTCGAATCTGTGGAAGCACGATTTTTTTACAAAATAACTGGACCTAAACGTAATTTCAAATCTTTCGGGTCGAAAGAACTGGCGTCCGTATCGAATTTGCGGAACTACGGGGTCTTTTTTGCAAAATAACCGGTGGAAGGACCTATCCGCGATTTCAGAATTTTTGGGTTTCTTTTTGCAAAATAACTTATGGAAGGACTGGTTTGCGATTCTGGAATTTCCTGAGGGCTTTTTTTGTGAAAAGAACGACGTTGCATGCCTGGCTGCGCTCGAAATCTTCCGCGCATAAGATATACTAGATAGAATCTCGCGCTACGCCGCTCCATGCGAAATTTGGTTTGTTGATTCTTTTTGGACAAAAACGGTAGGAGGATCTGGAATTTCTGTTTTCTGGGGTGTTTTGTAAAAAAAAATGGGTTGGCTAGGAGTTGATGATGAATTTGAGTTACCATGATTTTTTTTTGCAAAAACAGTAGTTGGAGGATCCGTTCACGAATATACAGAACCACAGGGTCCTTACTGCAAAATCACGACAGAAGGAGCTAGATACAATTTCAGTTTTTTTGCAAAACTAATCAGTGGAGGACACGATCGTGAATATGTGGAACAACATGTCCTTTTTCGCAAAATAACCGGTAGAAGGCCTAAACGTAATTTTGAAATTTGTAGAGAGCCTTTTCGCAAAAAAATCTCCACATGGATGGGCTGGCTGCTCGTGGATGGGTTGGCTGCTCGCCAATCTCTCCGGCTTTAATAGATAAGTTATATTCTTATATGCAATCTATACGTAAGAAAAATATGACTTTTGGGTTGTAGCAAGCAGCGGTACAGACCGCACGATCAGCCATGAACGGCTCACAGATGACAAGTACTGCCGGCATCGATCATGCGAATCCCTGCGAAATCGGAAAAGTCAGGAACAGATTTCATGCAGTCTGATCCCCCAATCGATCCCCGAAGTTTGCTTCTAGACTTGCAAAATACTATTAACTAGCTAGGGTCGCGCGTTACGTTGTGCCGTGTGAAATTTAGTCCGACGGTTATTTCTGAAGAAAAAAAGATGTGAGGACCTAAACGTAAATTTATTTTTTCTTAGGAGTTTTTTCAAAAATATGCTAGCTAAGAGTCATCGGCAAATTTGCGGCAACACAGGCCTCTTTGTGCGGTACGAAATTTGGTCCAACGATTACCTATGAAAAAAAAAGGTATGAGGACCTTAACATAATTTTGATTTTTCTCGGGTTTTTTTAAATATGATAGCTAGGAGTCGTCAGCGAATTTGCGAGAGGACATCAACGTAATTTCAGTTTTCTTGATTTTTTTTAAATGGGCTGCTAGGAGTCGTCGACGAATCTGCGAAAACGCGGGTTCCTTTTTGCATAATTTCGGTATTCTCGGGGTTTTTTTAGAAAATAGGTTGCTAGAGTCGTCGGCAAATTTGCGGAACCCCAGGCTCCTTTTTGGGAAAAGATAGTGGAGGGACCTAAACGTAATTTTGGTTTTTTGGGTCCATTTTGTGAAAAATCGACGGGAGGACCTAAACGCAATTTCGAGATTTCCCGATAGCTTTTTTGCAAAGAAGCTGACATGGAGGCCTTGGCTGCACGGCAATCCCAGGCGGCATATGATATAGTATAGATTTGATGCCTATGAAGACTTTGCATGTGTATCTATATACTCCCTCTATTCCTGAATAAGTGTTATTATAATATATTGCACTTCTAACTAGTCATATATATATACACCTTACCCCTCTTCATTAGATCACTTATTGTTTTTTTATGGTGTCTACACTCTAGTCCATAGTAATAAATGGTATTGAAAATAGCTAAAAGGGGTATACAAGAAATAAATGGTAAAATGTCACATCAAAATTGTAGAATGACATGTATTTTGGGAACAAAAGTTGAAAGCTAGAATGACAAGCGTTCATGAACGGAAGGAGTATATATCATAGTTACCTAATTCACAGTTTGTCACTCCGTAGAAATAGGGTTCGTTAATGGATATACCTCTTTAGTTCACGAATCAGAGATGGGATTCATGAATCGAGATAGGGTTCATAAATCGGAGATGTCTATACCTCTAGACATCATAGGAATATATGGCCACAGAAGATACTTTATTAATAATATAAAATAAATAAAAAGAGAGGGGATGATACCATAGGCTGGTCATGGCCAGCCCAAACAGCTCATCACAATACCCTTTTGCTCATAGTTTGCACCGGTGCACATATATACTCCCTCTCGCGCTAAACCCTAGCCAGCCGCCCATTTGTGCCGCCACCCTTGAAGCCACACGCTCGCCTCCCTTGCTCGTCGCCTCCCGCAGCTGCTTGTTCTGATCGCTCCCACCAAGAAGGCGGTACGAACCCTAAATCGATCCCTTGCTCCTCTCCTGTTCGTCTCAATTCGAGCCGATCTTGTTTCGGTTTCTTATGTGGTTTTCTAATGGGTTTTGATCGATGCGGAATGCAGAAGAAGACCACGGAGAACATCAACAACAAGTTGCAGCTGGTGATAAAGAGCGACAAGTATAAGCTCGGCTACAAGACCGTTCTCTCCTACTACTCCACCTCGTCACCGCGATGGAGACGGTGACGACGGCTGCGACGGAGACGAGGACATCAAGAGAGGTGCCGGAATCCTTCACTTCTGCCTTGTGCATCTCCCTTCTCTTATCTATTTTGGGTTCGTCACCTAGTAGCGAATCAGATCGTGTTCGAACCCCGATCTGGTTCATGCGATCGGGATTTGACGGCAGTTGCTGCGAATCTGATAACTATGGTATATATTACTGTTGGCAGACAATTAAACCGTTAATTTTCCAGAAAGAAGTCTCTCGTGACCCAAAGAACGTTGAAAGCAAATTAATAGTAGAGACGTGAAAAGGCTATGATCAATCGATAGCCCGGTGGTAGGGAGAGAATTAAGCTAGTTTGTGCATGATTTCTTGGGATGCTGGACGTACTCCTGTAACTCCTGTTACGTTGGGGGCAGAAGCAACCCGGCAACTCGATCTTGCTCCAGCTTCAACGGGCAGAGTGGCAGAGAGCATGCATCATATGCATGTACATATACGTATTTCAGATGGGAAATATTGCATGGACGTGCGTACGTACCGGGAAGGAGAGACGGCGACGATGGCCGCGCGCGCGTCCTCGCTGCAGCCGCCGCCATGGATCTAGCGCCGGCCGGCCGTCGAAGTAGCCAAGGATATTCCTTTGATTTCTTGTCACGCAGCTCGATTCGGACGAGTCTTCAGGGCATCTCGATCGATCGGATACCATAGGATTGGGGTTCGGAGGGAGTGGTCAATCGCTCGGCTTCATCTAGCTAGTTTAGGCGATGCGCGCGATACATTCATGCACGATGGATGCAATGAGCTAGCCAGGTGAGGCCGGGTCAATCTCGTGGTCGTGGGATGCATGGGAGTAACGGACGCCTTCCTTTCCGGCGCTCCGGCCGCGCACTCCAGTGTTTCCCGTTCGAGTCCCAGCTCGAACTGCATTCACCCCCGTTGCCCGGCGTTGATACATGCTCGCCCAACCCAATGGTGTGACATAAATGTCATGTATGCATGGGCTGGGTCCTCATCGATTTGTTGTTGTGTTTATATGGATCAAACTGAGAAACGGATTGTCATCGGTTAATTGATTCCTAAGCCATTCGGATCTGGATCCAACAATTCTCCTCTCTCCCTAACCCAAAATCTTAGCCATGGCATGTCTCTTAGGGGTGGTCATTCGGTTTTTTTGCTAAATCATTTCGGTTTATTCGGTAAAAAAATATTTCGGTTTTCGAGAATTGTCCACCAAATTAATCAAACTAAAACGGCAAATTAGACCTAATTAATTGAAATAATTCGGTTGGTTAATTTGGTAAACCGAGATATTGTTACACAGTACCAAATATAAATAAGAATTTCCAGCATCAGGATTAAATCAGAGTTAGTGTGGAGTAGTGACGTATATATGTGCCCTTTGATGCTGCTTATTGCCCATGGCTTTGGTGAAGAGGCGGTTTCCGATGGCCGGGGTGAGGAGACGGTGGCGGCACAGACGGAGCATGTTCGATTTGGGAGTTCGAGGAAGCGAAGGAGCTACAGGACCTTGAGCTGATGACCTTCTCCGACACCAAGGTTGACGCCGAGTTCGTGTCCATAGTGCCGGAGCTCCTTTCTGTGCGTCACCAAGGAACGGATGAGGGTCAGTTATTGGACTTCTTTTTCAGTGGTTTACGTACACAATGGCTGACTAAAAGGTTAGAAATGCAAACAAGTAATAATCATATGTTAACGAAAAGTATGCTTTGGTCGGTCTGAAATCTCTCTCTCCCTGTTGTTGTTCTTTCGAATTTAAGTGGTGCACTACTACTGTATCGGTTTGCAGTGTGCGAGAAATGCGTGGCAAATAAGACGTGGACACTACACAATTGTACTTAAAAGCTTTATTCTAGATATTCTTTGACATCAATCGGAAACTAAGTGTAGACTTTTAGGTAATCATTCTGGATGCTCAACATTTGAATAATTCTTGGAAATTGGGATTATGGCTATCTATCATAGTATCAGTTTTTTGTACATCCAATCTGATTCAAGATTGACTACTGGTTGGAAAATCATTTTTCATATAAATACAAAGCCACGCATTCGCACCCCTTCTTTGTTGAGAAGTAAAATAACCTAAATTTCTAAAACTTTCGCAATTTCTTATTCGTGAGCACCGTTATGTTGCTCCTTAAATATGAAACTGTTGGAGGACGCTGAAGTTATGAGTGGTAATCCTGAAAATAGAATCCATCCGATCACGGTCTAGCCACAATTTGATCAACAGATGCTGTAAATCCCCACTACGAATAATTTCATTCCACAAATGACGTCGTAAACAAGAAAAACGCATCGGCCGGTACGGCAATCTGATCGAGCGTTTGAGAAACTTATCACACAGCAATGGTCACTTGGAAAGGTTCTCGTACATTCACTCCTTCAGAATGCAATTCACCTTACATTAACCGGGAAAAAAACTGTATAACCAAGTTGAAACTTTCGGTGTTACGCATGACATCATGGATGATAACATCGAATCCTAGGAACCATGCAGTTCTTTTTGCTGAACATTGTCGACAAAATCTAAACCAACTTGGTGCACACTCGCACGCAAGTTCAGGTGTAGTATACAATGCTTGTTGCCCCACAAAACAGGCATTTAGGGATGGCACTACCACTGCATCCCTATTCCTGAACTACCACAGTAGCTCAGTTGCCCACAAATGACACAGCAACCTGATAGATGCAGCTGCTGGGTAGGTGATCAATCTCTATCCTTTCTTTTACCAGTAACCGACCCAGCCATATCTTCTGGTCCATTAGATGCTTCAAATGGAGATTCAGCCTGATCAACTCCGTTGGCCACAGTAGTATCATGGCCTTCTTTGCAGGACCCCATCCTACCAATACAAAGCCAAGTCCTAACTCTCTCATCACCGGACTTCGCCTGCACCGGCACATGCCAAGATCCCGTCTCCGATTCCTATAATGAAGATGCATGAGCGAGTGACAACAGATAGTAAGATCTAGAAAAGCCCGAAAATCGGTTACTTACTTGAATCTCTGAAGAATAAGGGGGTGGCAGCATAAGCACCGCCTTTCCTTTATTAAAAGTGTACTTGACCTGCACAATTGCAATGAGATTAGAAAATTAATAATCAAGTAGGAATAGCAAGATCCAATACTTGAAGCTGCATTACAACAGGATCAAGGACCTAGGAACTTTTTCATGGTTTTCAGTTCAACTTGGCATTCTGAACTTCTACAAGCAGGGTGGGTTTTGCACCAGTGTTATTAAGGCGCCGCCAAGGCGTCCCGGTGCTGGAGCCAGCGCGCCATGGTCGCTCGCCTCCCCTGACGCTGGGTTGAAGGGGATAAGGGCACGGCCGCACGGGCGATGGGGAGTTGGGGACAAGTTGGGCTGAGTTTGTGCGTGGAGAAGGGATCGGCAAAAGGGGAGGATTCTAGTACCTCATTGCCGTCGACCTCGGGCCCCACGAGCTCCGGCACCCTACGGCCTCATGCGCCTCCGGCCGCACTGCCATTGCCCCCTGCTACCGTCGCTAAGGTTAACAAAACCGCGGTAAACCGCTCGTTTCTCAGGGTTTTCGACCGTACCGTTCCGATTCGAAAACATAAAACGAGCGGTTTACCGGTGGAATTTAAAAAAAATCATAAAAATTGAAAGAAAAAAAATTATGCGTTGAAAACCGCTCGAAAACCGTTGAAAAACCGCGGTTTTCGTAAAAACCGCTCCAAAACCACTCGAAAAACCGTTTTTCAAGAACGTTCAATCGGTCGACTAGTTTTTCGCGAAAACCGAGCGATTTTTCGTCAAAAAACGCGGTTTTCGCGCATAGATTTGACCAGAATTCAAATTTTTGAATTTGCAAACCGTTCGGTTTTTCGCAGTTTTCGAGCGGTTTTCGGTTTCAAAACGAAATTGTGAACCCTGACCGTCGCTGCCAGATTCGGCTTTCCTGCCTCGGCCGAGACCGGATCCGGCAGTCATGGCGTCGGGGACTATCGGATCCGGCATCTCCACGTCGCTGCTGTCCCGGATCTCCTCGAGCTCAAGCGTCGACTTCTCCGGATTCCATCGCCTCCTCTGCGCCGCGGCGGACGAGGAGCGCGAGGCCACTCGGGAGGAGCGGCGCGAGGGGTGGGAGTGATGCCTCCTCTGCGCCGCGGAGGACGAGGAGTGACGTGAGGGTCGCGAGAGGGAGTGGAGGAGGCGGCTCCGAATGGGGGGAGGGAGAGAGGGGGAGGAAAGAGAGAGAGAGAGGTGGGGGCGGGTTTAGAGAGGCCGGGCCGACTGGGCTGGCCAGGTGGGCCGATGAATTGGGCTGAGAGGATTCAAATACACTGATATTGCTAAATATCTATTGGTGATATACTGATATTAATGGACTTTTTTGGTCGCCTAATCCTCGCCTAGGCGTCCAGGCGCCCCGGAGGCGACTCACCTCACCGGGGCGCCGTGATAACCATGTTTTGCACTAATAAACTATGCACAAAGAATGGATTATATGAAACAACAGTTTTGTAGAGAGCACCTGATGCCGTTGCTTCCACTTAGGGAAAAAGGATGATCCTAGGAGCTCAAATATGTGATCTCTCATTTCATCATTAGTCACAAGCAAACAGTTCAATCTAATTGCTGCATACAGCCAATACCTGAAAAGTTGCATCTCATATATTTAGCAGCATCAGAGAAATGGAACATAACAGTGGGGGAGAGGGTGAAAATTCAACATATTATCTAATTGCACATATTAGTTGATCTATGAACAATTACAGGCAAAAGATAAACTTCCCAATTCACAAAATGGTGAGAATTAAAATTTTACTAATATTTGAAACCAAGGTACCAAACAAAACAAGAAGTGCAAGGAGTCCAGGACACCCAAGGCTAGAATCTGAGGAACATTACCAGTCATCATTTGACCCATTTGGTGAAGTGTACAATGCTCCGTTTGCTCTCCAAGTTTCAATCAGCTGCTTATTAGATGAATTTTCCATAAGCTTGGCGATGCGTTTATTATGTAGTATGACAAGTGGCCATTTTCCATTATATCTATCTCGCAGCTCTGTTACAACAGCATCCAGCTGCTCTAAATTAAGCATGACAAATGGAGCATGAATTAGCGCAAATTACTTCATTGCCAACATCAGCATGTCAAAATTCAGTGTAAGATGATGCACAGACCTGAATCAAACTGAAACCACCCTCTGCAAAATTTTGTTGATAAAGTGCAATATTTGCACCATCGACTATAGCTTCGCATTCTTTATGTGCTTCCAACCACTCCTAGAGAAGGCATATTGTTCAACTTGTAAGTAACAAAATAACTATGTTTTAATATTTACAAATGGATATTCTTTCAAATACAGGAACCAGACAAATGAATATAGTATGAAACATAATTTGATTGGCGCCTAGCTATTTCCTTAAGCTAGCCTTAGTTCTCAGACAGGTGAATCCCATGCTTTAGTTACAAGGAAATCTAAAAGTAATGGATTTGTCTAACTATTAGGACCACTTACTTGAGCAAGCTGCAAGCAATTAATGCACAGTCATGACAAGCAACCACAAGGTCCTTAAGGATGACTCAAATGTGTTAACAAAGCAGCAGTTCAACTTTTCTAAAGGTGGTGAAAATCAAGGTAGATTAAGGGCCTGTTTGTTTTTGCTGTGGATTCTCCAAACCCTGATTTTGTATTGTGGCTATAGAGATGCTGATTCTGCATTCTGGATTCTGAGATATCATTTGGTGGGTAATTAACTTTTAGTGGCATTCTCATATTTGTATTCCTCAGAATCCACAAAAGCATATATGAAGTGGATTGCGAATTCTAGTGTATATGGGTGGGTTGGATTATGAGAATCGATTCTTAGAATCAAGCTATTTGTTTTTAATTCAGTTTTTGGGGCCATAATCCAGAATCCACAGAAAAAACAAACAGACCCTAAGAAGCTTATGATATTACCTATTAAATTTGGCCACAGCGTATCACCATTTGTAGTTTTTTGAACGAAACATTCAGGCACAATATCTCCACATCTAATTTTCCCATCTTAGTTCTTAGTGATCACACAAAGGCATGCTACTGATTGAATTAGACCAAGCAAATGCATGATCTTACTATCACGCTTGCCTGTAAACTAACTGCAAATTCCAGATATCTACAGAAATATCACATTATCTACAGAGACAAAAAATTCATACAGAGGATATACACCTGAAACAGGCTGAAATTTGTTTTGGTCTCCCTCTCGAGGGCCAACCCAGCAACAGAATCAGCGAACCTCTGTGTCTCCTCCATGTTAATATCAACACCTGCTAGGTGGCATCCGCATCCCCCACACTCACCATCCGCCCCAACTCTCCCCCGCTGCACCATCCTAGGGCCGATTCCAAGCCACCCAAGCTGATGGCACCCGCCACCGTTTGCCACAATGGCATCTTTCACCTGACCAGCATCCCACTCAGCCTTACCAGCCATTGCCGCTCTCTTACTCTGGAACCAATCTTCCAACACCTCTGCAGTCTCCTCGCTCACGAAATCCACAGCACGCCTCAGCTTGTGCATATACTCATACACCTTGTCGGCGTCCCCCGCCTTCGCACTGACATCAAGGAGTGCGGCAAGCTCGGGCTCCTCAGGCGAGACGGCGGACGCCGCCATGTGGGCCTCGACGGCGTATGCCTTGTCGGCCTCCCCGGCGAGCCGGAACGCTGCGAGCACGGGACTGTAGGAGCGGAGGCGCGGGGTGAGGCCGTACTTTTCCTTCATGGTGGCGACAAACTCGAAGGCCTCGTCCGCGGCGGCGGGGTTGGAGGCGTCGGAGGCGGCAACACGGGCGAGGGAGGTGATGGTGGCCTCGGAGGGGGAGGCTCCGGCCTCGAGCATGTGGGAGAAGACGCGGCGGGCGGCGGCGGCGGCCCTGGGCAACGAGGAGCTGTCGGCGGCTGCGAGGAGGTGGAGGAGCTGGTTGTACTGGTGGGCCGCGAGGCGTGGGGCGGAGGCCGCGTCGAGGTCGGAGACGGCGGAGTCGAAGGCGGCCATGGCGGCGGCGGCGTCGTCGCGGCGGGTGCAGTCGGTGAGGATGCGGGAGAGGTCGGAGTTGGGGCCCTTGGAGCCCCGCCGCGGGCGGCGGCGCGTGGTGGTGGCCATGGGCTTGGCCGTGTGGGTGGCGGGGCGGGGCGGAAGAAGAACCCTAATCAGCGTGCGTTTGGAGGTGGATAGCGGCCATAGGCCCATATGCCGCCTCAGCCCATAGCCATACCCCATTCCCATGGCGGAACAAAGAAGGGATGCTTCTCAGCTCCGAAGCGGTTTGGTCGCCGAGTACGCCATTGGATGAAGGATCGACGGTTGGCGTTAAGACTGACGAGCAATTCAGTCCAAACAAAAGCACACGCCTGGGTTACACCTGGACCAACAGAATGGGGCTTACTCTCCTGTGTCTCGATATTTTTTCCTTCATCTTTTCAAATGCGTTTAATCATTCAAATGTAATCTCTTATTTCAATTTGCGATATCAATTGCACATTTTTTGTTGTTGGTGGTGCGTGTACATGTTTAAATGACGAGCAACAAACAAACATGTTGGCATCAATATTGGTCCCTGCTCTTGCAGATCAACTTATTCCTGGGCAAGCTCCACGCTGGCAAGGCCAAACGATCTAGCCAATGGCCAGCGTTGAAGCACGCAGTGAAATTGGCCCCGGATGTGACCATGGAGATGCCGGCGTGGCGGCCGAACCTGGCGACGGTGCAGTCGGTGGCGAAAATGTTGGAGGAGATGTAACAGGGAGCGACGCCCATGACCGGCATGCTGGCGCTGACACTGAGCTTGCTGACGTCGTCGGTGAGGTCGTAGAACTTGAACCCGATGTCGAGGTGTGCGAGGCTGTCGTCCTCCGTCACGCCGTAGTTGTGGATGCGCGAGTCTGCTCCGTGATGGGCACAACGTGGGCCATGATGTCGAACACGCCCTTGAGCTGCACCCTCACGCCGTTGGTAGAGGCGCGCGGTCCTTGTGACGGTCAGCTCCGACACGACGGAGGATTGCCATTTTGCCACTGCGCACCGAGCTCGGCGGGGATGTCGATGGGTGCGCGCCGTCGAAGGCCAACTCGAGGCGGTCGACGTCGTTGTTCCACTTGGCGGTCTTCAAAGCGCTCATGTAAAGGCGGTTGTTGGCGAAGCGGATGCCAAGGGCCTGGATCCAGGTGAAGTCGCGGCGCGGATCACCGTAGGAGACGATGGGGTTAGAACTGCTCTCACCACATGAGTTTATACACATCACCGCAATACTCAAATTGGTGTTCGGGATTGACCTACTAAGCCCTCCACTTGAGAGCTTTTTTTTTCTTTGTGTGGTTTGATTAACCACAATTTTTATTCCTATAGCTCTACATATTATAGGTTTGTATCGTCTTCGATCTCGACCTACTCATTGGTACCATGTGGTTGATCCCGTCACGTCTTCTTTCTTCCAGATGCTTGCATCTTCGTCTTTCTATCTGCTAGATTTTGTAACCGTCTTTGCAGTTCTACACATAACTATAATTGAGATCTGATTACCTACTGTTGATGACACTGTTTTCTTCTCCTGATCGGAATTTTTACAGACGTCCCATCTGTTGCCCTTCCTTTTAGGTTTACCAATCAATAGTTATCCTCCATTGCTCTAGATACTTTTTATAATTATTTGCTATTTGTAAGTAACTCGCATGACTTCACCTCGAAGTGATACCTCACTGCCTTTGAGTTCAAGTGATATTACAGATATTAGATTCTTCAAGTCGTGAACATACCAAATTGAGTTAATATGTGATGTACTCTATTATACATCTCTAATGTAAATATTCTCACATGACCAATTGCATATCCTTGTAGCCAGCCAAGTAAATAGTTCCATACGTTATACATAGAGATCCTTTGTCAAATATCTCTCTCACCGAACATTTGTAGAAGTAACAACCTGAATCTAATATCCATCTATGAGAAGTACCTGATTGACTAACGATAAGTACACCTGAATCATCTTTTGCTACCACCATTGAGCATGTACTCTTCATTTGCTTCAAACTCGAAAAATATTTTATCATAAGACTTTCCTCGTCACATAAATAGCATACACATATACCCTTGCTTTTACCCTTCTTCTTCCTATAACTCTTACTTCTGTCTGGAGCAAGGTTCAAAATCTCGCCGAAATTTCACGAGATCTCGATTTCTGGACGTGGACGAGATTTGAAATGGCGGCCGGATTGAAAAATTAAAAAAAATTAAATTGCTACAGTAATCTCGAAAAATCTCGACGAAATCTCGCCGTTTTTTTACCGTAATTTGATGTTTGGCCACTGAATTTGACCGAAAATTGATCAATAACCCTTAAGAAAGTCATTTTCTATGAAAATTTGTCGAAAAACCAAAATTTTAACACATTTTTTAAAAACTTCAGAAAACACTGTCAGATTTTTATAAAATTGTACATGATTTATATTGATCTGCAAAATTTATTGTAGCATCCTAATAAGTGTAGGATCATACGTAAAAGTTTTAAAAATGATTGAACTTCAGTTGTTATCTTTAAAAAATCAAAAACAAAATGAACATATTGGGGCAGTAACATTGTCAGAATTTTATAAATTTTCTCGAGTGTGATCGTGAACCAAAATTTTTATGGAGCTTAATAATTTACTCATTACCATTATATAAAATTTAAAAAAATTAAAAAAAAATTGTTTGCTCAATCAAATCTATGTATGTATTGAACTTCATTTGTTATATTTCAAAAATCAAAAACAAAAAGAACATAAATGGTACATTGTATTTGTAAGAATTTTATAAATTCACTGGAGTATGATAATGATTCAAAAATTTTATGAGATCTTAATAATTTCCTTATAACCCTTATGCAAAATTTTCAAAAAAGTTAAATATTTTTTTTTGCTAAAGAAAATTTATGTATTGATCATTAGGCTTTTACGAGGACGTAGCACTCTCAGAATTTTTGGAACCTCTTGAAGCTTGATCATAAAATGGAAATTTTATAGAAATATTGATGATAAATCAGTACCATCCACAAAAATTTTTAAAAGTTTCTAACATGGTTTGTACCATCTTTCATTTGGTTGAAGTTTGCTGGTAAAGCTTTTATCAGCACAGTATCACTGTCCGAATTGTTAAAAATTCCTCAGACCTGATAATCATCTGAAAAAATTATGGGAACATCAATGATGTGTCAGTAATATACAAAAAAACTCAAAATATTTCGACATCGTTTGATCCATTTTTCGCGCGGTGCAATTTTGCCGAGATCTAAGCAAAACCGGCCGAAATTTCGGTTTTCTTGGTAGAAAAAAAAATCCGGATTTGAATTTTTGTTTTTGTGTTTCGTCTGAGATTTGCCCAAAATTTATAAATCTCGCTGAGATTTACCATGAACGAGATTTGGAACAAAATGAGATTTTGAACCATGGAGCATCTACTAAAGTCAATACTTGATCACCCAATGATGAAGATTTCGTTGAATTTTTTGAAGAAATCCGCCTCCAATATAAATATGTAATTGTCTCGTTGAAGTTGAAAGTGTGTTTTTCGACGAAAATATTCATCACCAACTGTTCCTAAGATGTTAGTAGAGATGATAGTATAACAACTTTATCGCTCTTCTCAAATGTCTCGTCAACACAAGTTAACTGCGTGATAAGCTTATTGAAGGCATTGAGATGGTCAACAAACCGTGTAACTTCCTCTATGCGCCCACAGGTTTGTTAGCAGTTTTGCTATATACAATTTTTCTCAGTTCTTACATAATTTCTTCAACGAATTCTTCTTGTTCATCAAACACTTTACCTCATCGAAGAGATATAGACAGATTATACTGATAGTATAAAAGCAACACACGTCGTGTTTAGCCCGAAACGTGCCCAGTACCGGTGGCGGTGCGGATGCCTGACGCTCCTTCCCTCGCACGGCATGCACTGTGGCTCCCGCCCTGGCCCGTGCCCGTCGTGTGTCGTGTGAACTAACACGTCTCGTCCGGTGTGATGCGCATGTGCGACCGCCAGAGCCCGCGTCTACGCATCATGAAATTTACCGGACCGCGCGTCAGTGCGTTACTTCGAACCGACGACTGTGAACTGATTGATTAGTCAAGCGAGTGTTTTCTTAAAATAAACGTTCTAGCTTTTTCTTTCTTTTTCTCGATTAACCTGGGTTTTTTTAGCCTCCTAGCGAATATAAAAATCCAAAATTCATTTTAACATAGTTTCCTAAAGGGTTTTAACAAATTGCAGTTTTGTTAATTATATAATATAACTAGCCAAATTCGGTGTGCAATTGTGCAGATAGATACTATCGTGCATCCATATGTTTATATCAAAATATAGAGTTGTACATGTTATATAATTATAATGTTTATGATATAGTAATATAATTGTAACAACTTTCATATTTATATATGTTTAATCTACTCTATTATAAGTTGGACCCACTCAATCGATGGTGTGGATCTTTTTCTTTTTACTCTGATAAGCATGGTAATTTCGAGTCCTTGAAAGCGAACATGGTGGTTTCCTTCTGTATCGCTTTAATAATATAACTCGCTGAATTCTTTACACAACTGCACAACTAGATATGACATATATATTTATATTAAATCATATGATAGGAATACATATGTTTATGTTTAAAGATATAATTGTATAAGTGCTAATGATGAAAATACAATTGTATCCCTTGTACAATTGTAATAACTTATATCCGTACATGTTTAATATAATTTGGATCCACCACGATCGATGTTATAGATATTTCTCTTTTTCCTTTAATTAACGTAGTAATTTCTAGCCTTAGCGAGCGAGCATTGTGACTTCTTTTCCTTTGTTTTAATAAAATAATATATAGATAAGAGATATAGATTGAGAAACGCGAGAGACTATAATTAAGTGTCAATTTGGCCGTAGAATATGGTTGGGTAAGGGAATTTTTTAGTAATTCCAGTAAAACTTTGCTGTCAATGCTCTAAAAACATGCTTTCAATTAACTGTGACATCCCAAAAGAGAAATAAATAACCGACTAAAAAAGCGAAATAAATAAGTGCTTTTAAAAAGCCACCGCAAAACGAAATAGAGCCTAAATTCTTTTTTTTTGCAGGTTATCCTAAGTTCTTTAAAAATGCGTATAAAAATTTGAGCTCTCGCTCTTAAATGTGCATAGTTAGAGCGCATGCGCTCATGCCCTATGCAAAGAGAGGTCATGGATCAGTCAACGGTGGAATAGAAAATTTTTAATAGGGGTGCACACTTCACACGCATAGCTCTATAGCCTTGTATAATAGTTTTTATCATCATAAATCCAACATATATATTTAAAATTTGCTAAAAGTACAATATAAATAGTTCTAAGGGTTTACAAATCCCAAATCATCAAAATCGGAATCAGTTCAATCACACAAATTTGATCTACTGAAGGGGTAATGTCCTTATGTTTTTCAAACTTTTGGGGGTGCTAGCGCATACCTAGCACCCCACCTAGATTCGCCCCTGGATTTGGTTCCCCAATCTCGTCTCTCTCAAAAAAAGAAACGATTGGTATGGCATGATCCCTGATGAGTGCCATTATTTTTCATGTTTTTACATTAATTTATATTTGATTTTACGTGACGAAAATAATAACGAAATTTCAAACTGGCCATAATTTATGAAGAGATGTATTGGCTAGTGAATTACGGCATGCTAACAGTGATTGTACAATTATTTTTCTGTGAAGACGACTTTTTTAAGAAAACTTCAGCATCCCTTGATCTCGCTGACAAATTTATTTCTGGCTCTCAAGCTAGGTTGGCCAAATGATCAACGGGCGGTGGCATGCGTTGAAGCAACTTTAACTGGCCTGAGCTGTAACCATGGAGATGCCGGCGTGGTGGCCGAACCTCGCGACGGTGCAGTCGGTGGCGAAGATGTTGGAGGAGACGTAGTTAGGGGCGCCACCCATGACTAGCATATTGGCGCTCACGCTGAGCTCGTTCACGTAGTCGGAGCGGTAAGTCTGGCCAAGGACACCGTGCACGTCGTCGGTGAGATCGTGGAACTTGAATCCGAGGTCAAGGTGAGCGAGGCTGTCGTCCTCAGTCACGCCATAATTGTGGATGCGTGAGTCCTCCTCCGTGATGGGCACCACGTTGAGCTGCACCCTCACACCGTTGGTCGTGGCGGTCCTCGTGACGGTCAGTCCTGGCACAATACCAGACTGCCACTGCTCGCCGAGCTCAGCGGGGATGCTGATGGGCGCATCGTCGAAGGCCATCTCTAGGATCAACGTCGTAGTTCCACTTGGCGGTCTTCTTGGCGCTGATGAAGAAGCGGTGGTTGGCGAAGCGGATGCCAAGGGCCTGGATCCAGGTGAAGTCGCGGCTCATGGTGGGGTTGCGCTTCCCGATGAAGTGGGCGTTGATGTGGAGGTCAGCGTCGGAAAGGATGCAAAAGTCCTCGTCCTTCTTGCTACATGCTCCAGCCAGTTCACCTAAAAGCTTAAGCTGATGAGGAAAGATGGCAATTCACAGTTTTTGGGTGAACTGGTTGGTGCATGCAACTCAATATGGTATCAGAGCTAAAAGGTCTCGAGTTCAAGACCCGGTTGGCGCAATTAAAAAAAATAATTACAGCCCACTTCTATTCCACGTTCTAGTTCTGAGGGAGCCTACACGTGAGGGGGAGTGTTGAAGTATAAGTGAATTGCCCATCTTTCCTCATCAGCTTAAGCTTTTAGGTGAACTGGCTGGAGCATGCAACTTAATACTTCTTGCCGTGGAAGTAGAAGTTGTTGCCGTCGCCGCCGGTGAAGCGCGGGTCACCGCAGGAGACGCCGGGGTAGAAGTCGCACACTTCACACACGCAAGAAAGTGGATTAGGAGTGTCATCAAGAGAGCAGAATTAGGGTCTCCGAGGAGCGTGCATTGTAGTGGGTACTTACTGCAGTATGTCTTGCAGCTTGGGCAGAGGACGATGCACTGGTTGGGGCAGCGCCTGTCGCACTTGGCGACTCAGCCCTGCTTCTTGCCCGTGGGCGTGGAGTCGGCGCAGGAGAGCTGCACGTCCCGCTTGCCGAACCGTCCTGGGTTGATCACGTGGTAGTTGGGCGGCAGCCGCGGCGAAGGTGGCTGGGACTGAGCGGCGGCGAAGGCCGCGGCCGCGCACACGGCCACCAAAGCAGCGAGCACACGTCCGAGTTGCCGGGCCATCACACGTTGGCACGGCGCACTACCACCAAAGTAGAGTGTGGCTAGCCAGCTACAGCTTGAGATGGTTTTGTCCTGTGATGGTGGTGAGTTGGTGCATCCGATTTATAGGGATCGTGGTGAGCTGCTCGCCGCGCGGCCGGCGCCGTGGTGAAGCCAACACCTCGTTTGCTCTAGCTAGCCGGTCAGGGACACTTTGCGTTCGCCTGCATCTGTGCTTTGCGTCGTGTGACAATTCAGATCGAAATAAACCTGCTAGGGTCGAGGTCAACCAGTCAGGAGACATGATAGTAGTGAAATACTAAAAGAAGGAATGAAGGGAATAATGAATGGACTAGAGCTTCCATATGCAACAGAAATGCAGGGCAAACCTCCCTTTATTTGTCATCTCGAAGAATCCGAGCAAATGCTTCTAGGAATTGGCACAGCCTAGATTTGTCGCACCACCTCACCTGCAGGCAGAAGGAACACTCGAAAATGAACACCAAACCATGAATGCGCATAATTTCCATGCATATTGCAATTTCAGAGGGCCACGATTTGCATAGAGGTTAAAAAATATTTAGGTAATTTTTAGAAGGTTTCCGATTTCATGATGGGGTTGTCTGTTTTTCACCATAATAAAATGTCCATTTTTGGATTTCATGCTGTCTTCCAACTGAACTGGTTCTAAAGGGACAACAGTTTAATGGATTTATCCTTAATTATTTAAGACTTCAATTAGTATACATGGCGTGATTAAGCCTAAAAAGGAAGTTGACTTACGAGAAAAGTTGTATATCTTTTGATCATCCTAACCAAACTATGGCCGCCCCGGCCTTGTCAAGTCGATCGATTCCTACATTAATTAATTAAATAATAATTACCTGCAGGTTATTCCATCGTTAAGATCACCTCATGGCTACCTTGAAAAAAAAAAGGATCACTTCATGGCTACTCTAGCTACATGTTGTATGCATGGCCGATTGGCCCACGCAATTGTGCGATTTGATGTAGTACAGTATAATCTTACACAATTATAATTTTATATTAATTAGAAACTTTTATTTTGATATCTCTCTTTACGCGTGAGAGAGAGGATTGAGAGGGGCTCTATCAAGGTAATTTACACTCTTAACTTTTGAATTAAACGTAGTGCTGTGTATTTTTTTCGAATTAATATATCTCTAAACCAACTATTGAATATAATCCTTTAAAATTAGGATATACCAAATAAAGAGTTAAATGTGTTTAGATATTTTTTAAATTAATATATCTCTAAGATAACTGTCGAACCTAAGCTTATAAAATTAGGATCCACCAATTTAAGATTGGGATGTTTTTCTTTTTGTGAGAATTTTTAGAATACCAAGTTACACGAAGGAAATCAATTCTCTGGAGGCACATTACAGCAACAGAGAAACGCCCCAGGTGGCCTCCAGAACTTAACTAGAAGAGACTTTTTTTTAACATGTTTGAAAGTACTAAAATTTACATTAGACTAGTACCAAGAGGTATCAATTAAAAGTTGGTATATCTACTCTTTAAATTTTTTACCTATTGGTACTACTTCAATGTAAATTTCGGTATCTCTAAATAAGATAGTAAAAAGTTGCAACTGTTGCTGCCTTTACATGTTAGATCAGACGACGAGCTTAACGAAAAGTTCAGGAAAAGAAGAAGAAGAAGAAGAAAAATCAGGGTGCCATCCAGTCCTATCCGTCCTTAAAATGTTGATTTTGCGCGCCTTCGTTTGATTGGCATGTATCTCCGTTTAATTGCCACACAAGACAAAAATATTTTGACCTTGTTTACTCTACATTTCCACTAATTATTCCACACATTCTGTCTGAGTGTCTCACCACTTATGGGAATTGGTGCACGGACCGAAAAAGAAAGCGAACTCATCCAGAGAGCTTCTTGCCAGTTCTTGGAGAGCAGCGTTAGTTTCATGAACCAGGTCTACCGAAGCTTGCTATCACCGAAATACGAATGGAATTGATATATAACGCGCAGTCGGGATCGTATGTCGTTAAAATCCCAGCGATTCTGTTAATTTAATTAGTGGCGTGGCATGCAGAAAAAGCAGGGCAAATACCGCATGCGCACGATACGTAACGTACGTACGTAGCACTCCGGGCGGTGGCGTGGATGCACGGATAGATAGATCATTCAGATGCACGCAGCACACATTTGAAGCGATACTAGCCGCTTTACGTGCCAGGATCAGCTAGCGTCCCACAGGTACGTACGTACACGCTTAATCACTTTCTCTAGCAACGTACGCCTACATTTGCATGCATGGGATGATGGGAAGCGATATGATTGAGCATTCTTCGGTCATTTTGTCCCAACGTGCGGGCGGGGCGGCGCGGCGCGGCGGCCGTAAGCTTCTGGCTTCACCGCCACGCGCGCGCCCGTCTCCTGTGCAGAGAGCAGCCGACATGGGAAGCAAATTCTGAGAGACCTTCCTTTTTTCTAATCTGAGAGACCCTTCTTATTTGTTTGACACGTAGAACTGTACTAATCTCAAAGCAACTGGTGAGTTCTCTCTTCTTCTATCGCTCGCAGACGTTGGGCTCTCAGATTAGAAAAAAGGACTCACCAGTTGCTTTGAAATTGATACAGTTCCACGTGTCAAACAAAGAATGAGGATATCTCAGATTAGAAAAAGGAAAGATATCTCAGAATTTGCTTCCATGCGCGAGGCCGCGTATGCATCGGGCTGGCTACTTATAGTTTGACGAGTTTTTATTGAGTTTTTTAAAAAATTAATATAGTTTGATATAAAATTATTTTATTTATTATTTAAGTGGTTATTTCAAATTCAAGATGATGAGCCAGTCGAGTCTTAATAATCTTTTTCACTTGAAATGGACACATTTAACTTTTAAATCTATTAATTACTGTAATCGAAGTAATTTTGATTTGAGTGTGATAAGCTTTTGTGGCAGCCGATCTGCGCACTTGCTTCATCCGTGCAATCGATCCATCCGGCTAACTCTTCAGTCTTCTTCACCCGCGCGCCAACTGAAGGAGTCGAACCAATCGCAATTCCCAGCCTAGCTATAAATTGGCACCTTCCCATCATCGATCCCAAGCACATCTCGATCCGCACCACCTCAGCGATCTCAAACTCGGAGTAGCAAGACACTTTAATCAAAACAGCTCGCGCTGGCAGGTAGCAATGGCCCGGTCATGCATGGGTGTGGTTGCAGCCGCTGTCTTGGTGGTTGTGTGCGCCGCCGTCTCTGCAGCCGCACAGGCACCGCCTCCGCGGCCGCCGCTGCCGTCCAACTACCATGTGATCAAACCGGGACACATCGGCAAGAGGGACCAGCAGATGTCGTGCGCCGACTCCAACGGCAAGGAGGGATGGATGGCCAAGTGCGACAAACGCATTCTTCACTAGTGTACATGTATATATATACTGATTGATCTTCATTAATTTTGTCGAAGTGTGCGACTTCTGCCCCGGGTCTCTGTTGGTTTTGACCCGATCAGCACGCACGTACGACAACAAAAAGAAACAAACATAAAAACTCACGGGCACAAATATTTTGACGATATGACATAGCTAGCATATTTTCTTTTCCTTTGTTTTCCTCTTGGCTTAGAGGCAACCAATGCCTTGGTTATATAGTAGTACGACTAACTAACCTACTAAAAAACAAGTTCTACTCACAAACAGGTTCGTTTCCTACTCGTACATGATTAATTCTAACATTCACCCTCTCAATCTCGTAACATCAACTAGCTCTAATTTCTGACACAACTCTATTTGTTGAGCTAGACAGTCTCATCTATAACTTACCTAACATTTACTCGATACAGGACAACGAATGCATCTCCTCAATGTTCTAGACTCATCTTCAACGGAGTTGACTCAGGATGGCGAACACATCTCCTCAAAATCCCGGACTCATCTACCATGGTATCTCGTGGACACAACTGACACGAGAATGCGTAGTTTTGGCCGCTATGTCGACGAGACACGCAAATGGTCGATAATACCATCTTGACACGCCAGTTGTCGACGATGCTCGTCAATAGCGTGTATCAGGGAAACACACCTTCTTCACCCCTCGCCGCCACATCTTTGCCGTCGCCTTTTTATTGCCAGCGACACGACTTGTCGGTGACTCCGATTTTGACAACCTTAACTCTTCTTGCAACGATGGCCTCCAAGCCATCTTTATCACCTCTTTGCCGCCGATGAGACAATTTATTGTGCAGTATCTCCTCACACCGATTCTCCTTGCTCGTGATAAAAACTTTGACGGCATAGAGATTCGGACAAGAGTTTTTCACACGCGAGCACTTAGACACATACTCACAAGTACTCATACACATATGGGACACTAACACAATAACCTGAATACACACACGTACACCACACATTGTGTACAATACGTACCTTGATGACGGTTTGCTACCTCACCGTCTCCTTGTGGAGCCGCATGCACCGTCGTATCCTCGATTGATGCGTTGTTGGATCCTACTCAATACTATATCGCTTAACGACGATAGCCTGCACCGAGACGCAGTAGTGGTGGCCTCTCCTAGGGCAAGCGTGACACCAAGGTTAGACTCTCGTTCTGATATCAATTGTTGATTTTGGCCCAGATCAGTACACACGTACGATGGCAAAAAAAAGCACAAGAACTCACGAACACAAATATTTTAACGGTGCAACACAACTAGCACATTTTCTTATCTTCTGTCGAGAATTGGTAGCCTCCATACAGGTGAATGCCCCTCGATCTGAAGGCCGTTTCCCACGAGTTCGAGGGGCGCATCCCAAAGCTCGAGCTCGGGCCCGTACGAGCTCGAGCATGCGTTTCCCGAGCTCAGGTTCGTATCCAGCGAGCTCGGGCTCGGGCAGGAGGATGAGGACCCAACCTGAGCTCGGCGCCATGACTCTCGTACCCTCTAGACCAAGCCGTATTTTTGTAATAGACCGTTTTAGAGTAGTAGAAGCTTTCCCCTACGTGGGGACTATGACCAACAACTCATGTCAACTCCCCCTGCGTGGGGATTAGGGCCAACAACTCGCGTCAGCTCACAACGACTGCCTGACGTCGATCTCGGTACCAAGCAGCGGAAGCCCCAAGGGGGCTCTCGAGGGATAAAAGTCTCAAAACACAGGCAAACGGAGGGGAGAAAAAAGGAGAGACAACACACACTGACTCAGGAGGATAGTCGAGCTTAAACTCCCATTGTACTCAGGGTCAAAGCATTACATTCATCTTTCGTCTCAAGGCACGACTGGAGTAGAGCTTTTACCCGGACGAGGGGGCTCGAACCAGTATAATCCTGGTGTCCCAAGCTCTGTCTCTCTTCTCTGTTCTTCCCCGACATACAAGCTACGCCTTTTCCTGGATGAGCACGACCTCGGGCTCCGCCCTCACACGATCCTCCCCACCTCCCTCGCTGTCGACGGTCCCGATCGCCAACATTTTCTTACTCTTTTTCTTTCTTCTTAGCTTAGAAGCAACTAATGCCTTGGTTATATAGTACTACTACTAGGTAACCTACTAGGAAACGAAGTCTACTTAGAATCGGATTCGTTCCTACTCGTACATGGTTAATTCTAGAGAAATTTTACGGTGGATTACATAGGTAGTAAGTAGTGGTAGTAGAAATCAAATCTAACCATCAATTCTCAAGGGTATTTTAGACTTTTCCTATCCATTTATCAGGGGTATTTTAGATTTTTCCTAATTCGTTTACAGTTTTGGATTCACCGAATACCTATTGATCTTCAAAGACTTCTTATCCATTCATTCGTCATTCATCAGGATCACAGGACGTGTTTTACCGTAGAGGACAGATAGTGTGACGGAATTTTTTACCCTTTTACCCCTCTTCCAATTTTACTGCCAATACTATAGGTGGTAGTATAACTAGATCTAAATTGATCTCAACCATTAGATTCAAAGGAATGGACGGCTTATATTGATTTTAATCCACTAGAGCTCTAATTCTAACTGTCTCCTGCGGTGACCCGCCCATCACCGGCGGTGACGGCAACAACTTCTACTTCCACGGCAAGAAGGACCAGGACTTCTGCATCCTCTCCGACGCCGACCTCCACATCAACGCCTTTCATCGGCAAGCGCAACCCCACCATGAGGCGCGACTTCAGTTGGATCCAAGCCCTCGGCATCCTCTTCGCCAACCACCATATACCGCCTCTACATGGGCGCCCAGAAGGCAGCGAAATGGAACAGCTAGCGACGTCGACCACCTCGAGATGGCCTTGGACGGCGAGCCCATCGACATCCCGGCCGAGCTCGGCTGGCAGTGGGAGTCCGCCATCGTGCCTGGGCTGACTGTCACGAGGACCGCTGCGACCAACGGCGTAAGGGTGCAGCTCAAGGGCGTGTTCGACATCATGGCCAATGTGGCACGGAGCAGTACACTTCAACATAAGTTCATATATAGATTTGGCACCATCACATCGACATAAGGCGTAACATCCTCAATTTTCAAATTCCAGATTAAAATAATTATTTTATTCATTATTAAATTTTTAAGCCATTTCTTGAATTTATAAAAGTTTTTTCCTATTTTCCCCGAGACCAAAAGAATTCTTACATAATTAGCAAAACCTTTTTAAATTCTGAAAATATGGCTTCCAAATATCCTGAAATATCTCTGCTAATTTTTCTAGATTTTTTTAGAGTCATTTACTGTTTTTCAAATCCCAAAAACCTTTTCTAAAACCTTTTCTTCTTTTTCGTAAAATACGGGAAACTACCCAGATCACAATACGAAGAAGTATCCAACATAACACGGAATAATTCCAGATCCGAATCTAAAATAGCTTCCGCATTCGGTCCGGCTGGATCCGTCTCCAAATCAGGTAGTAGAAATTATCCGTCCAGATTTCACCTAGGTATGAGTTAAGGTTGCAAATTAATTAAGATCGTACCAGAAACAAACGTGTCGGTCGGCAGGTATAGAAAGCATAAACGCACAATAACTTACATAGGCAAACTTTATCTTAGTCTTTATTGTATATTTCCAACATCACGCAAGCCATACACATATACAGGACAGTAAGATCAGACACTGACACACACCACATAGTAGCCAGCACGCACGTACATGCATGCATGCAGCGTGCTCTTATTGTAAGCCGAAATTAAGGGTAAGCAACATGCATGCGCACACGATGCTCTTAATTATTGGAACGGCTGCTAGCTCAGCTCATACATGCACACAACATCACTACACTGCACGCACGCATGCATATGCAGCAGTTGCGACGAAGTTCATATATATATATATGCATGCGTGGTGTATTGGTGTGTGCATGTTCTTCGATCGATCCATCTTAGTTGCAGGAGTAGTTGTGTGGCCTCCTGTGCTCCTTGGCCTCGTAGCCTGCCTCCTTCTGCTCGTGGTGTTCGTGGTAGGCGTAGCCGCCGGCGCCCAGCGCCGCCGCCCCGGCGACGCCCTGCTCGATCCTGTGCCTCTGCCCGTGCTCTGGGTCCTTCTTCGCCCGGTACCCCTCGTACTGCGCACATGCACGAAACATCATCAGTTACAGTCACTTAGGGTGTGTTTGGTATGGCTCCAGCTTCATCAGATCCGTGAATCTGGTGGAGCTGGGTATTCTTAGCCCTACCAGATACATGAAGCTGGATGCTTTATGGATCTGTGAGTATATTAAAAGTGTTTAAATGGATCATCCTTTCAAATTTTAGACTAAAATATAAACTTAATTTATTTTATTTTAGCCTACAAATTTCAGATCTCAGGTGAAACTGAGATCTAGAGCTCTACCAAATATGCCCTTAGTTCCGTAACTCGATCGATGGACAAATGGATCGAGTACACAGATATGCACATGCATCATATAAATTAACTTACCAGGGCGAAGCCGCCACTAGCTAGGGCGCCGGCCTCACCCAGGCGCTCCCTGTTCTTGTGCTCCCTCTCCTCCCTGTTGTAGTACTCCTGCTCGCCGCCGCCGTAGCCGCCCCTCGAGTATTCATCGGAGTAGACAGTCTGCTTGGCGCCGTAGCCGCAGTCGTCGGCGTACGCTGCCGGCCTGCTGCCGTGCCTGCCGGCGTCGTAGCACTCGTCGGTGTCGGAGTACATGCTCCTGCCGCCGTGCCCGTGACCGTGGCGGTAGTAGTCAGCCATCTTCGTTCAAGCTAGTGTCCGTGCACCTACGTGCCACCGGCCGTCTGATGCAAGTGCTGCTTTGTTTGCTTCTTGGGTAGCTAATTCGTGGGAGCAGTGGGCGTATTTATAGTGAGACGAGTGACACTGAGGCGATGATGGACGGTGGGGATTGGCGGACAAGGAGGATTTGATGTTCGCCTCTCTCAATGGAAATCAGCCGGAATCGTTATATTGCCAACGAAACTTGTCAGCAGTTTGCATACTTGCCAGCAAGCACAAGCAAATTGCGCGTCCAGCCACCTGCTGTCGTAACATGAGGCGTCCACGAGTCGCAAGAATCGCTACAGCTAGCTTACTCTGATAGGACGATTGGCTCAGCATAGTTCATACTCCCTCCCTTGATTTTATAAGATGTGGTTTAGTTTGGTACGGTCTTCAAAGTTAAATTTTGACTGTTAATTTTTTTTATAATAGTTTATTTATAGCTACAAAATCTTAACTATAAGAACATGTTTTCAAATACAAATCTAATGGTATCACTTTGTGTTATATAATCTATATATTGTTAAACTAATTGTTGATCGAAGTTTACAAGCTTAGAATCTCAAAATGCATGAACGGCTTATAAAAATCAACATAGAGAGTATATTAAAAGAAGTGTCCACACGCAATAGAAAAACGCATTTCAAGGAAAAGGTTACAAAAGATGGGTTATCCTCGAGCTGTCCAAATTTCTAGGTTCGCACGAGTTTCAATTGTAGGACAGATGGATGTTACATATAATGGAATGACGGTTGCAATATTTTTTTCTCTATGCGTGCAATATATTTAATCACTATATACAACAAAAACGCGCGATATCAGTATGAATGTCGATCCAGATCGGCGAATTTTTTTTTCCCTATACGTACAACATTTGTAATCACCGTGTGCAACATAAATGTGTGATGACAGTAAGAATGTCCATACAAAAAAATATTGCACACGGTGATTAATTTTATTGCACGTACGTATTATTAAAAAATGTTACGCCGACGGTCCGACGAAAAAAGCTCGCACTGCGCTACGTGAATATATATACAATCAATAAAGCTATTGCCGTGCAAACAGAAATTGCAAAAACTTAATACGCAAAGTTGCTAAGATTCGTGTGCGCGGCGTTGCTCTCTCTTTCCAAAAAGAGTGCGCCAGAATTCGCCAACTGGGAGCATATTTTTGCAGCACTCAGTAAAGTTATCCTTCTGTCTGGTCAGTTTAGCTATCAAGAAATGACGGCACCAATTGCATTTCTGCTGATTCTTCCTTTTCTTTTAAGCAGAGAAGGTACATATCCAATCCCCCAGTGTGAAAAGATAACTCGGCCGCGCGGCCACATCGCCCAAACGATGACGCGGCGAGAAGCCGGAAACTCTCCCAACTAGTATGCGCCACATCCTTCAGCACGTCTCAACAGATGAAGACCAAGAACATACGTCCAAAATCGAAAAATCAAATATTATCCGGCCCTACCAGTTCAAAGTTCAAACCGGCCGACTCAGTGCAGCTATTTGCTTTTTGAGTCCTTGGCCAATAGCATGATTGCATCGTTTCGCGACAAGAATGACAAATTTTTCGACTAACGAAAGAAACATCTAATAAGTTAGCTTAATAATCCCAACTTAATGGATTTTGTGGCTCTCACCTACTTATGTTGTCACGAAAAATCCTCCAAAGGTCGAACACAGTACAAACACGACTCATATTTACTCCAGAAACAGCAGGTATTCTTGAAGGGATATTTCCGGCACATTGCTTATTCGCTACTCAAGCAGATATTCTTAGATAGTAGATGCTGGAATCCACAATCGCTCACACACAGTGGAGCAATGCAGGGGGAAGAGGGGAATAATTTCGTCCTCCAACAAGCTTTCCAACAGTATGGTTCTAGTTAGCAAAAGGGTGACCATGAGAAATTATAAATTGGCTTTTCAGGAAGCAAACAAAATAAAAAAAAAATGCAAATGCCACATCACGATCAACTTGAAGTAAACTACACAATTCACATTTCAATTAGAGGAATATGGGATATGTTAATTTTCCATGTCAACGATAAATACAGCAAATGGAACCCGGAGGCACAAATGTAGTAAAAGGAATCTTAGTCATTAAAGAATTTTACACAAAAGAAACATCCAAAAGATCAGCAAGGTAATGCATCTTAGGTGTGCACCTCCATATCTATGCACCGGACTTTCAGGTCACTTATCATTGACAGAGGATCAACCCATAGGACAGCCATTCTTCGCATATTTTATCTGCCAATAGAAAAAGGTGCTTCAGCAGGCAGGAATAATAACTGCATTCTGAAAGAAAGCATCGAACATCAGCTATGATTCCAGATGAAAGCAACCTAACAGTATTTTTTTTTCACCAGTTCTTTGGTTAACACAGAATTATGTCAAACGATCCAGTTATGATGTTCCCAACCCCAAATGACCAACACTTAATCTATAGCTTATTTGGCTTGATGCTCCCAACACGTGTTTTGATTATATTACATAAACATATACTAGTTATTTTTATATGACCTTTTTGTCCTTAATCTTTCAGCATGAATACTACAGTCTTTGCGTACAAAAGAAGAGAAGAAAGAAACACAGATAGGTGAGACAAGCCATAGAACACTCTAATCACAACCTGAGCATTTGACATCACTATATAAGTTCATTAGTGGTTGCTGACATTAATACTCTCCTATACAAAGCAATTTGCTAGTTCTTGCATGCAGCATTATCATTTATTGTGGGTTACAGCAAGTCAATAATGCACAATAAGTGATCAAATAGGATTTCATGCCTAGCCACATGCTGTGTTAAACATACATCACAAGCATTACAGATAAAACATTTACATTTTAATTAGAACAAAATAACCTGCAAAGTAATTTTCTGCTGACTCGAGGCTGAAATTTGGAGCATCAGGCATATATTGGGGTTAGGAAATTTTGGACGGCAAATTTGTCATACCTAAAGTTTCTGTGAGCAATTAGGCTCATGTGAAGGAATGAGAATTCATGCTTAGAGCATGATCTGTGCGATTGAAGGTTTGGATCCGTCTATGGCAGGCAAGCTACCGAAGCGACTAGCTTCTACCTAATTATACTCACGGTTGTCTTGGCCTGCATTATGTTTTTAAATATGGCCCTCTTTCAAAACCTTTTGTATTGATCCACCATCTTAACATCCTTTGTTATTTGCTTTATTGCTATCTGTTATATAATCTATTTCTTACTGAATCTAAATTGAGTACCACCTCAGTGTGTAGATGGCAATGATTAGAACCAGGCTTCAGATTTCGGAAACTAGGAACCTACCGGCTTCGGTCCGACCTGGATAGGGATGTAAAATCCCAGATGGTTTTGACACAAAGTTACCAACAATCTACTCCAATGAACTCTAAGTTACTCCTTTTTTTTTTTGACTGATTCCAAACAATTCAAGCCAACCAAAATCTATTCAAGATTTTCCAGTAAATTCTGGAACTGTCCAGTTTCTATCAAACCAACGGGACAAGCGAAGCTGGCACTCAACCTCACCCGATCCTGGTTTTCTCAACCCCAATTAGAAGAATATATTAAACGGTGTAGAAAGAGCAAAGCTTAACCAAACAAGCAAGCACTGATGTTTGCCAGTCTTAAAGAAAGAAAGAGTGGCTCAACAAACTGGTACTAGAGTAGCTGCTTGATTGGTTTGGTTTAGAACCCTGAAGGAAAGAAACCCCAAAATGGCACCTAACAGTAATGTCTCCCCACCAATAATCACCTTCCTTTTACTTTTGCATAACTAACTTTGCTAACTCCATAATCAGAGTTTAAAAAAGTAGTACTCTTTGTCTATACATATATGCTATTGAGATTCTCAGACCTATATGTCCAAGAAAGTTCATTACATAGTGCAAAAGATATAGTTTAGTCTTTGGACATCAACTCAATTAAAAAAATGAAGTACAGATGACTCATGAATCAGTACAGTAGTTTTTTAATTCATGTAAAGTCTCTCGAACTATAATCAATAATGAATAATCTACTATAAGAATATTCAAACATATAAAGACATATGTCATGGGTACCAACATAGATTTCAAGGAAATTTTCTCCACTTGCCGCACATGTTACTTTGTGACCTCCAAAGCACTCTCAATCTGTTGGATTAGCTGATTAGCAGGCAATGCTCCCTCCTAAATGCCAGCCAGAAAAACAGCATAGAACACAAAAAGAAAATAAACCTTATTAGCATTAGCCCTAGTCGAACAATTGTTCATGAAAATGGAGAAAAGATGGTTCATCAAAACTTACGAAGCGATAACAAGGTTTCCCATTCTTGAAGATGATGAAAGTTGGTAATGCTTCAATTTGGTAGCGATTTGCAATGCTTGTGTATTTCTCTGTATCAATTTTCACAACTTGGATCTTGTCACTCAACTTTTCGCTTACTTCTTGAAGTATGGGAACCATGTATTGGCATGGACCACACCTAACAAAATGAATAAAAATATATACAGAGATGTACCATCAAAGTATAAATTTATCAATCTTCTTAAAACAAAGACATTAAAAGGCAATAGAACTATGCTGTTGTCAGGACTGGTCATCATATTGAATGATGTAAACCATCTGCCTTTTGTGCATGGTGTAATGAAGCCTACAGGACATCAATGGGCATTATCTCTGCCAGCTTGGAGTTGGGACTGTGGTGGATGAGTACACTACAAGACTACATTTCTCTTTTTGTCAGAAGGATTCATAAGTATATGAGCAAATTGACCATGCAACCCAAAAGCATCAAAATTAGTAAGGTTCACTTTAGATATTTACATGTCAATCATTTTTGGATTATTAAAAGCAAAAATAACACAATAGCACTTTAAAAGTCCACATGATGAACACTAAAGACGAGAAGTGCAAAAACCATTATAGAGAGCTGATATGTTGCATGAAATTTATTTAGAAGACGAACACAAAGCCAGTCCATTGTTGGCACTTTTGGGGCAGAAACAGGACATACCTCCACTGAACTTGGCCCCATAAGGTTTAGCCCAGTGGTAATGGAGAGAACATATATCTTAGTCTAGAGCACTGATAAAACCCATTAAGACATTTGAGATCATGAGTTTCACTGCTTCTAGTCGCTTACCAAGTTGCGTAGAAGTCAACGAGTAAAGGCTTTTCAGACTTCTCCAGTAACTCATCAAATGAAGAAAATGTTTGCTTCTTCGCTTCAACCTATCCAGAAGAGGCAGATATAATATAGAAAATAAGTAACAGAAAGAAACAAGTATTAAAACAAAAAAAATAGCATTAAGTGCTGTTAACATAAAAAAAGTACATTTTTGACGATGACAGCAGGAGGATATCTACAAACATAAGGACACTAAAAAACTAAACATAAGAGCTTGACCATATTCTGCAGTTAATCGATATATGACAAAACAGCTACAAATACATATAGTGACATTCATGAAAGAATCCTAACCCTTTCATCAGTCAAACAAATTCAGGGTTTAAGAGCAGATACCATCTTATGAGTTGCAACAAGCATGTTGGGTGATTAGCAAAAAACTTCCTAGCTACTGATGTTTATGACATACATCAAGTTAAGTAGTTAACAACCTTCAAAACAAAGAGTTGGATACTGCACGGTAATGAGTGGCAAATGAGCTAGATATTATTATCTGCTGAGCCTAGAAGAACAAAATATGTGTCGGTAGACCCAATTTGCTCTCAGTAAGACTGAATTGGGACTTTAATACAGTAGACGAAATGCTACGGTTTAATTCATAGCTCCAGGTTTACATCTCAAAGTGGCTATTCTACCATCTAGACCAATTTACTAAAAAAAATTCATGCACGGTGCGTCCCATTCCATGAGCTAATTCGAAGTAGCCAAAATGCTGCGTTGAGCAAGGGGAATCAACGAGTAACCAAATGGAGTTCGAAAGGGACTCACCAGGAGCGTGCTTCCCCGACGAGGAGGCGCGGCTGCTCGCCGGAGCCCCACGGCCGGCGATGAGGAACGGAGCAGCGTCCACCGCGAGGGGCTCGCCGCCGGCGAGCGCGCGATGAGGGTGGCGGGACGGCACGGCGTCGGCGACGCCAGCGCTGCGGCTGCGGCGACGGTGGTGAAGGTCGCCATGGGTCCCGCGACTAGGGTTTTGGTCGGCGCGTTTGTGGTTTACCCGTTTCTCTTATCTGCTTTGTGCCCCGAGCGCAGCAAACGCATACGCGGAGCGGATACGACTTTCCCTATGCTTCGGAGGAAGAAGAGGGAAGATGATTCAGCGCCTGCATGGTGGACCCGGTGCACCATGTAGGACCATAGCTTGACGTCGTCCGTGCACCTAGGGATCGCAACCGAGTTCACGCAGCAACGCCTAATTCTCAAACGTCCCACCTAGGGATCGCAACCGCCAGCTAAAATCTCCCCACGATATACCCGCGAAGTATGGATGCATACTGATACCTACGAGTATACCTGTTTACCCGTCACTATCAACAATCTTTTCAATCAAATGGCACTAAGAGCTAATGAGCTATGGTATTAATACAATCATTTTGATGAAATTAACAGCTACATTATATAGATTGAAGAATGATTATCGATAACTCAAAATTTCAAATGTACACGAGAATAAAAATTAAAATAATATATACAGACAAATAACACATAGATGCTCAAATTCAATAATTACTAATATGAGGTACCACGAATCGCACATCAGAGCCAACTGGACTCCTGTTCTAGCCCATATGTCAGTGGAAAGTGGCGAGTAATCAGACGAAACGGGTACAAGTGGAGCTCCCCCTTATCCATATCCGTTTCCCCGTCGGGTAAAGTTTAGCCCCTGTAAATATACTTACGGGTAATAAAAGAGAAACATACTCACCTCTATTAAAATTTTTACTTATAAATACACAAATAATTGGGTAAAGCTGTTATCCCTAGTCCCACCATCTCATCCCAATTTAGGATTAGCGATGCGCCCGGCCCAGTGGCTACCCAAGCATTCCACGGCGGCACCCACCAGTCGCCACCACCCCCGAGTTCCCCGAGCAATCCAAGGAGGAGTAAGACCAAGACGAGGTTCTCTGTCTCGGTCTCTCCGCACCAAACTCATATCAAATCTCTCGCCTGAATTTTAGGGTTTGGGGGTGTAAGGTTGAGGATGTCGACTAGAGGGGGGTGAATAGGCGGCTTTTAAAAAACTTTCTCTTTCTAATTTCTACAAAGCAATTCACCCCTAATTACCCTTATGTCAAAACCTTATCAATAATAATGCGGAAACGATAAACTAAGGTTTTGACAATTAAAGCCTAAATCAACTAGGCTCACTATGTGCACTAACTAATTATGTCTCTAACAAAAAGTAATTCTAAAGACAAGCAATCAATCAATTTAATTCTATTAATGTAAATTGCTTGAATATAAATAAAGAGAACAAGGCAAGCACAAGAGACACAATACTTTTTACCGTGGTGATCGGAGACTTGCCGGTCTCCCCTAGTCTACGTTGAGGTTAGCCCAAACACATTGGACCGGCTCCACGAATTGATCACCCACCTCGAATCCACTAGATGTGGTTTTTCACGCTTTCGTGTAGGCTCAACCCGAACCTTCGCAAACTTCGCCGGGGCTTCTCACAACCTTGAGAGCTCCCGCGCATGATGCTCTACGCCGTCTAGGAGTCGGCAACCTCCAAGAATAACAAGCCGAATCCTCTCGCTTGAACTTCACCAAGCACAACACATGTGCTTCCAGTGATCACCAAGTGCAACACATGCACAAGGATCCTCCTCGAGTGCAACACATGCACAAGAGACTCTCAATCCTCTCCTAATTGCAACACATGCAATTAGAGGCTCACACTAGCTCAAGAAGCAAATAGGAGAAGGCAACACATGCACAACACCCCCAAGAACTCACACTTCATATCAGCACACAGCCAACCCACTGCCCTTGCCCCCTAAGGCCTCCTTTTATAGCCTCTAAGCCAAAACTAGCCGTTGGGGGCGAAATGGGCAAAGATCCAGCAAACCCGGTGCTACCGCCCTACCGGGACCGGTAGCACCGGCCTCCTCGCCAACGGCTACAAAACTAGCCGTTGCAGGATTTCCGTAGCACCGACCAATCATGAGCGTGCTACCGCTCGGCGTAGCACCGCCTTCACCCAGTAGCACCGGACTCAAGCCGAACACAAAACACCTCCTCTGGATTTTTAACACCGGCGGAGGATCCGGTGCTACGGCCTACCATGGCGGTAGCACCGACCGCTGCATCGCCAAAACATCCTCTCTCGAATTTCCACACCGGCCGGAGGGGTATAGCACGGACCGTCGGTGCTACGCCAAATCATAGTAGCACCGGACCCCGTGCTACTGCCTTACAAGGGCTGCGATCTGACCGCCTCAGGGAGAAAACACTGTTTTTCACAAAAACTTTTCTCCAAACCATTAAAGATATTTTTTGAGCTATGTGAGGATCAACACATGATCACAACACTATGCAAAACACATTTGCACATGTTAATCACATACTCCAAAGAATCTCATTAAGCACAATTTATTTGCAAAACACATATGCAAATAAACCAAGAACTTATGAGATCAATCCTCTTAGCCATGTGATGATCAACACATGATCAAGTCAGTTTGCAAAACACATTTGCAAACCCTATTCACATGCTTTAGGATCGGAACCCCTAATCTCAAGTTCATTTGCAAAACACATTTGCAAATAACAAATCCAACTAACGAAAACACATTTCGTAAACAACTCAAGATCTATTTGCAAAACGTATTAAGCAAATCAAACCCGAGTCTATGAGGTTAATCCCCCTAGCCATGTGAAGGTCAACACAAGACCCAGTCAACTTGCAAACACCCGTTGCAAGCCCTACTCACATGCTCTCGGGATTCCGGACTCATAGACCTCGGTTTATTCGCACAACGAACTTGCAAATACACATTAAACCAATTTTATGCTTGAGCATTTTTCTTTGCAACACATGTAAAAACCTAGCTCCAAGCAATACCAAAACATGAGCTCTCTATTTGCAACACATGCAAATCTCTAGCACCATGCAAGCAACCACAATAATTACAAGTGCATGAGCTCTCTATTTGCAACACATGCAAATCTCTAACTCCATGCAACCACTTTAAACCAAATTGCTTGAGCTCTCTCCTTTTGCGACACATGCAAAACTTAGCTCCAAGCAAAAACCAAATCAAATAAGATTCAAATAAGATGCAAGTATGGGCACCCTTATTTGCAACACATGCCAAATGGTTAGCTTCATGCAAACATCAAACAAGAGAGTGAGCTAGAGTGAACCGGATCGAGTTCATCAACACATGATGAAGCTCAAGCTAAAAGACTCAACCCCTCTTAATAGTACGGCACCTAACAAGCAATCTGATCTCACAACCAAACACCGAGACCGGTAAAAGACTAGGAACACATCCTTAGCCCTAACTAGTTATACCTTTGCCGCACTTGATCCACTTGGAGCTTTTATGATTTCCAATCATCTTCTCTCCAAGATCACCTCTTCTTCTTCTTCTTGGTCATCAACGCATGATGAACCTTATCTAGCCCTTCTCTTCACTTCGGGATCACCTCTTGAAGCTCATCAACACATGATGACTTCTTCTTTCCGATTCTTCATCATCTTGGACTTAACCTACTTCACAACTCATGGAAGATGTTAGTCCAACAAACACGGTTGTCTCAATCATCACCGCACTCCATTAACACATAATGGATGCCTCCAAGATCGATTGAGCACAACCCAAATTAATTTGAATGATTAATTGTTGTCTTGAACACTTTGATGCAACTAATGCTTCATTATACTCAAGAACTTTTCGCTTGTCTTTAATCAACAAGGAAACACCATCAACACATGATGGAATGTTCTTTGATTGATTGAGAGACAATCGAACTCAATTTAAACTCATTTAAATTGACATGAGCATATAACTACACAAGTCATATATACTCAAAAGATTGTTTCAAGGTCTTGATCCTTTATATTGTATGACAAGAGGACATGGATCAATACAATTGAAACATCAAGTTAAATTATAAACTCCCCCTAGATGTGTGTATTCATGTATATATGAATTAAAAACATAATGCACATATTTGGTCTAAAGCAATGGAAGAGTTCATACTTTAACTTGAATTCTAAGTATGCATTTATATAATAAAATGAATACGAGTGCATACCTTAGGTTTTTCATTTTTCATCCAAGTATGAGACTAATAAGAATAAGACTTTAATAAAACATGTTAGCCTCATAATGATTAGATTTGTCATTAAACAATGATTAAACATTAATATTAAACCAATCACCAAAACCAATAGAGCTTGAACTTACAGGGGGGAATCGAACCCAGTCGCCCAAACCCCCAATCAGTGGCGAACACAGAACTTTATTAGTGGGTGTTCAAAATAAAACATTATAATATATTTTCAATGTAGCTAAATATAAGTATTTTCATAAATTATTATTTTTACCATGAAAAACTATGATGTCATTTAAAATAGAATTTAGAGGGATTAACATGATAAGTATTTAGACGACTCAACTAGCATCCTACAGTTAAAAAATAATATACTTTATTTTGTCATAGATTTATTGCAAGTCACTCTTTTTTAAAGCTGATATCTAGCCATTACACTCTCATCTTTTCTTATACCCTATCCTAGCATATCTGCATACAAGAAAAGAGTTAGTTGCTTTATATATAGACTAGAGTCATCATCATAGATATAATTTAGTTTGTTTTAAGAAAAAATATCTAAAGCACGTAGATATTTCTAAGTATTTATAAGTTTTAAAATTGGATAATCTAAAACCTTCATATGAAATTATCTCTCTTTTGATTTTAGAGAAACTAGTTATTTGCTTTATCTATAGACTAGATTCATCATCACAGATATAATCTAGTTTGTTTTAAGAAAAAAAATCTAAAGCATGCAGATATTTTTAAGTATTTATAAATTTTAAAATTGGATAATCTAGAACCTTCGTATGAAATTATCTCTCTTTGATTCTAGAAGGACTAGTTGGGTGCATACACCTTGCATGCAGGGAATATCGTTGTTTTTTCTTTTCTACAATATAATTTTAAACTCATCATACACATAGATTAAGGAGGAACTAAATATAAAAAAGTTACTGAACCATGCTTACCCCTATTGAGTGGTGTACTTCAACTAGTTATCAACTTTTTTATCATTAAAGTAGGCGCACAAATTGGAAATATTGCAATAACTACACATTTAATCTCCTCAAAAAACATATATTGTGGGACGATGCTTTCCATGAAATAGACTTATAATGCGAGACTAAGGGAGCAACATGGTATGATACATGCTATCATTCCATATAAAAAAATGACGCAAAATAATAATACACTTCTATACTGTTTAAAAAAATGTATAATGGAACTAATTAAATACAAATAAAGCTAAGAAGCGAAATTAGCGCAAACTATATACATAACAATTTAAGAAATATCGTTTATCTTAACTAGTGGTTAAAACCTTATTTATGCAATTTTGAAAAGAGTGCACATAAAAGATATGTAAGATGTGTATTCCTTTCTCAAGCTACTAATACGATGATATAAAATATTGACATTGTTGTATCCAAATGTGTGCTTATATGTGTATATGTGAACTTATGTGCTAGACCCTAATAATTGTAAAACAAGATTGGAAATCTAATTATCTGGTTAAATTAACTACATGATGTTTGTTTATCTCCATAGAGTATTGAGGAGAATTATTCAATCTCCACGGTTTTAATAATTATTGTGCAAAAAAATATATAGATAGAATTGTAAGGTTAGATGTTACTCTATTTGATTAAAAAAAGATATTACCCTATAATTTAATTAGAATTATTAAAAATTATTTAACTAAAGATCTTAGAAAATAAATCAAATTCCTTACTATTGGATTTGCACCACATTCCGTGCTTAGGCCGACAAGACTTTCGACTTGTCCGGTGGCCTAATAGGACTAGAGTTCAAGTTCACCCGGTTTAGAGTTTGACTTGTTCGACGGTCTGACAGAGCTAGTGTTCAAGTTTGCACATTTTAGGATTTTGGTTCACTAGAATCTCCAATAACAGAGGAAGGTGGCAAAGTGGCGGTGGCGCGCTGAATGTAGGTATGTAAGAGGACAAAAGGTGTTAATGGGACGGGAGACAATCATGAGTAGTACATTGGCTCTTAGGAAGATGGCGGATGGTTGAGACGATAAATCAAGTGCAGAGAGTAGGTGACGAATACTAATAAAAAGGATACCCCAACAGCCCGAAGCGACGAGCCAGCGGCCTCAAGCATATCTCCAGCCCAACAGCGCGCCGCCGCCCACCGACCGAATCGCTGCGAGGTCACATGAGACATCCGCTCCCGACCGCCGGGAAGCGAATCCGACCAGACAGCGCTCCCGACCCTCTTGGCGGGCGGGATCTCCGACTCAACCGAACCCAGCGACGGACGCCGAATGCCGCGTGTCAGTCCTCATCGGCCTACCGCCACGCACTTCCCGAATGAGGTCAATCGAGCGACTATACAAGGCGGTGGCTCCTTCCCCGTAAGATCGGTGATGCAGAAGACAAAGCTTCGGCCCCATCAACCGATCACGTGACAAAGACGAGCGCACGCCCTCCCGAGGCAAAGACCAACGCCACGCACTCGACGTCGGCGATTCGCAAGGGTCACAGAGGGCAAGTACGCTATTTCCGGGAATACCTAACCTCCCGACCACCAAGGCTACCAACCCAAAGATGGGCAAGACGGGTGGCGACCATCCACGTGACGAAGGACCGAGCTCCTAGAATAGGTCACCTCGCTCTTCCTCCCAACTCTCGATGTAACCTGCCCCTTCCTTCTGTATAAAAGGAGGCAGGGCTAAACGATTCAGAGAGGGCGAGAACGAGAGGGAGAGGGAGATATCAGAACACGAGGAGACTAAGTCATTTAGGGGCCTCGTCTGTAAAAACATAGTGCAAAAAACAATACAATACGGCCATCTGAACTGGAGTAGGGACTTTCAGCCCGAACTAGTATACATCTTGGACTCACGAGTCTAACCATTCAGGGAGTGGAACGCGCGACCCCCTAGACTTACAAATTTACTTGCCGGCGCTCGAAAACGCCGACAGTAGGAATGTCAATTTTCTACGTGGGACGAGGCCCGTAGGGAAATTCCTATAGGGGTGGGGGCAAGCGAGGGAGGGGGTTAATCTCCTTGCACGAGGAATAAGGTTTGGCCTCCACTGCACTAGTGGGATGGGGATGGGATCGCCTTCCTCCTACGAGTCCCCCATGAAGACTTGATTAAAATCATCAATACATTATTTTGTTTATAAATCTGTTCTTTTCTTATACGTTAAGACTAATATAAATATATAAGTTTGGATACAATTTTTGAAGTTATATTTAAAAAACATAAATATTTATAAATTAATAAAAAAGTCATATTATTTTTTTAAAACATAATTGAACATATTGTTTAATCCCTGTGGGTATCCCTACAGGTTGCCTCTCGGATCAAGGACATGGTGACGTCCCTCCCCTAGTAGGGGTTGTTGCCACAGGATAGCAGTGTCTTGTGAGGTAGGGGCAGAGGTGATAATGGCTGATTAGGATTGTTATGGTTTGTGATTATAATAAGAACTAGTAGGAGCAAGTAAAAAAGGTTCAATATAAATTCAATGCTAGAATTTTGAGCAAATGATGATTAGTCATTCTCTTTGTTTTGTTTAATTAGAGAAGTATTTTTTACGAAGAATTCATGCCCAAACCTTGGTATGATTGAACCATATCCTCTCCTTTTGTTGTCTAAAGATAAACTGTCTTTACTCTGTCCACTCTTTCGTTCCGTAGAAGCGGTTAGATTTGTAAGCCAATTGACAAGCGACGGCCAGCATCTTCGTTCCTTTCCATTACCATGTGTTCTTCACATCCATGTTGGTGGGAGTCAAGATTTCAAATTTTGTTTTCGAATCACCTCTCGGAAGCGGCTGAAATTTAAAATTTCGACGAGATTTTAGAATTTCGGACATTTTGAAAGCGGCTGAAATCTGAAATTTCGGCCGAAATTCAAAAAGCAAACCTGAAACCAAAATTTTGAAATCACTGTAGTAATTTGTTTTTTTTTAAACACACATTTCGCTGAGATTTTAAGAAATATGAGATTTCACGACCGAATTTTTGCCCCCCTGGCAAGAGCCGCTTTTGCGTCCAAGTCAGACGATAACCTTCTTCAGGAGTCAGGACGTCGCTTCGCCTTCCCAAAACGAGCTACCGAGACGTTCTACGCGACTACGCCTCTTCTCTTCGTTCCCACCGTTCGCGTCCCCCTTCTCCGGCGCGGCCGGCTTGGTGAGCTCTTCTCCTCCCCTTCCTTCGTTTCCACCGTTCTCCAGATCTCCTCCCTCCCCCTTCTCCGGCGGCCGGCGCGGTGAGCTCTTCTCCTCCCCTTCCTTAGTTTCCACCTTTCTCCAGATCTCCCCCACCCACTTCTCCGGTGGCCGGCGCTGTGAGCTCCAGCCGGATATCCCCCATCAAAATCCTCGTGGGGGGTCATCCGAATCTTTCTTTCTACTCCAATCCGTGCAGTTTGTTGCGTGCTGGAGTACTAATAGCAGTTTATTTTCCAAAAAATTTGGGGGTTCAACTGAACCCCCATGTCCCACGTTAGGTCCGCTCCTGCCCCCAATCCGCAGACGAGATAATATGAGCTCCGCGCAAGATCCATTCTACATCGTCCGAGAGGAGATCCAGGGCTCGGTAATTCTCTCTCTCCTGTTCTCTACCCTTCCTCGCTTCCAGTAACTGCAAACTTGTTGTCGTCCTGTATGCACTGATCAGAAATTCAGAATTCGACATTCGAGATTGCGTGTGCATACCCGTGTGGCCGTGTTTGTCTAATTTTCGCTGAGCTTGAAAATTATGCACATCGGCCCTGTTTTCGTGGACATGTGGTCTAATTTAAATCAGTTACGCACCTACTCCAGAGTACCCTGGTCTGGCGTGTCCAATGGACTTGGAAGAATGTGGGTAAGTGACGGAGGTTCTGTCCATGAAAGCAATCTCATGTTACTTACAAACATTCTTGTGACAGGAGGGAAGAACTACAATTATGTGCAAGAAAGATATTGAAGTGTTTGCTTTACCACACTTTTTGAATAATTTTTGCAGTACAAGGTCTTTTTGTTTTATATATAAATATGTAAATGTGGATCTTGAGTATGCTACCTGATGCACCTCCAGCATGGTAGTGAGTTAGGCTTGTAATTTAGTCCCTTTGACCTGACAACTCAAGGCCCTTTAATCTGTATAGAGAAAAGATGGAACTGTTACAGTACTCTTGCTGCTTAACTCAATAGTTTCAGAAACATATTGCATCATCATGCATTTATCCATGCAGTTCTGTTATTCCTAAGGATAAAGCTTTGTTGTGTTCGTGCTGCTTAATTCTCTCATAGCTCTAGAAACATATTGCATCATCAGCATGCATGCATCTTCTTTTAGTGCTGAGTTTTTCTGTTTCAGATTGATAAATTGCAAAATACTTTCCATCGGTGGGAGCAAACTGCTTCAAACACGGGAGAATTTGTTCATCTGACAAAAGAGCTTCTTACCAACTGTGAAAGCATTGAGTGGCAGGTACGAGTACAGATTATAACAGTGCCATAAAGCATTGCTAATGTTGTTACTGTCTGTTGTTGGTACATGGAGAAGAAACTGTTCGCAGAAGTGGAAAAATGTGAAAGTTCTTTACTTTGGTCATTTTACACTACCATCCTTATCCCTGTGGCAGGCTGTGCATCTGATATATTAGATTTATCTTTTAATGGGCTATCTATTTCCTTATTCATGTACAGTTATTCTGGTCTATCTAACTGGTGCTGTTTTATGTTGAAAGGTGGATGAGTTGGAAAAGACAATCTCAGTTGCATCAAGGGATCCAGCATATTATGGACTTGATGAAGTTGAGCTTTCTAGACGACGGAACTGGACTGGCTCTGCTCGTAATCAGGTATTTCTTGATGTTCCATCCTTTCATTTCAAACTTTTTTTTAGAATATGTCTATTGTTTACTGGTTCTTTACAAATTCTACTTATACTAGAGAATCCCTTAGATTTTTTTTCTTCTACCTATGTCATAGGATTATAAATGAGGAATATCTTGAGCATACATGAATGACACAATTACAGCTGAACGTGATAATCTGTTGTATGGAAAAGAAAAGACAGATGGGAATAATGCTTATGTTAGTATGTTTTGAATTCTATGGTTGCTTATTTATTTTGGGTTCCTATCTGTGCATAAACATATCCAGGTTGGTGCTGTCAGGAAAGGTGTTGAAAAGGGGAAGAGAAATTCAGCAATTGCACCACACCAGGACATAATGGGTGCAAGTAGAACTAACCACTATTCTTCCCAGGACAATGATGACTTTATTTCTTCAGAATCAGACAGGCAGCTTCTACTTATGAGGTGAGTTTGTTTCTTTTACTTCTAACGTACTGTCTACTGTGCAAATATGTTGGTTGGAAACATATTGTCTGTTCAACATGTATGAACTAATAACTATACTCAAAACTCTAGCTTTATGTAAGCAGTGGTCTGGTAGTGAATTTAATTTACTGATTTTCTAGTCATCGTTTATCTAATATTATTGTTAACTCTACTGAATGCCAGTGTTTTTAACCATCATGTGATATATCCTTTTTTACCGAGGCTTTTGCTTTTGACACGCATATATGTTAATCTGCTGATCTCTTTAGTTAAATGCTAGAAGGTGATTTTCCCAAGTGGCATGTGGATCTTGTATTCTTGCTCTAATTGATGTCTTTGTTGCTCTTCCTGAATTTATTACAGTGGTTTAATAAACTCAACTATGTTATCCTTTTTTGCTAGTTATTGTGCTTTCCTCCAGCACCCAGATGAGTATGCTCTTATTTGTCATTTAAAGCTACTTTTATGTAAGTAGCTATATACAATTTTTTAAGTTTTTCTGTTGTTTTGTTGTATCTGCAAGTAAGACATACTTTGTATTAGGTAGTCAATTACAGTCATGTTAAGCTTGAAATTGCTAGGCAAAATATTTATTGTTTATGTATTATGCTATGTAACCATGTAAAGTTCGTATGGTCTGCATTGGTTTGATATTTGTACTGAATTTTTCTTCAGGCAGCAGGATGAGGAACTTGATGAGCTCAGTGAAAGTGTTCAAAGGATTGGAGGTGTAGGGCTAACCATACACGAGGAGCTGTCTGGACAGGTAATTGTCATTAGCAAGCTGCAAAGATGCTAGAGTTGTGCAGGTTGTTAATTGAGGAACTGTACGCAGTACCTATATAGTTTGGAAGCTCATTCAATTTGATGTTCAGTTGTTCAAGTGTATTTCCTCAAAATATTGAGTCCTTTTTTTCTTGCTGGAAGTGTAGCATTGCAAAACGAGTATAGCAAATGAAGTAATTGCAAAACATATTGTTGTTTTACAGGAAAGGATCTTAAACGACCTAAGCTTGGAGATGGAAACTACTTCAAACAGACTTGACTTTGTGCGGGTTAGTTCCTTCATCATCTGCTGTAGATACTTGTATTTATGTTCCAGTTTGCACATCTGCCTGGCAAGAGAGTGGATTTTACCCAGGTTTGTTTCCCCCGAGATTTTTTGCTGCTGAATGAATACTTTTCAATTAACATGCGTGATGCCATACTTATTTGTGCATTCAAGTTGTTTCAAATATTGGCGAGTTCTTACAAAATTAAAACTTTGACATGATTTTCATCCATGTCCTGGTGCAGAAAAGAGTGGCAATGGTAATGAAAAAGGCTGGCATTAAAGGGCAGATTCTGATGATCGTGTTCCTAGTTGTTCTGTTCATTATACTTTTCGTTTTGGTGTTCTTGACATAATAGCATGAGTGTACCAAGCGTCGGTTTGTGCGACATCTACCTGCTTACTGTAAGTTGTGGAGAAAATAAATATACGAGTTACCCATGTTTTTCAATCTTCCTTTCTTCGAAGCCCTACCTGGCTGTTATATTTCCACGTTAAATCCTTTCTTTTTCCGCAAGTGTGCCCGATCTGTTTGTGATTATCAATTTATCTATACCCTTTTGTAATGCATCTAAGCATTCTTGCACCTAGCGAAACGTTCCCAGAAACTTGCCTCCATCAAAATTAACCTCTCAGGTCTTTCCTCAGCTTTACTCACCCACATCTGATGGCTATTGTTTAATGTGTCTAACTCATCCATGTGGTCCACAACAGATCTCCTCCATCTCCAGCATCATCTCAAGGAAAAGGAAACAAATATCCTGGAATTAAGGAAAAGGAAACAAACATTCTAGAAAAGGAAAAGATCATATATTACGTGTTGGGAAAAGAAAACAGGAAGGCAGGACACTATATCCGTCACTGCTAATAAGCGAGAGAAGCATCGTTGGAACTGGGGAGGGCGTGTGTTGTAACACATATTTGGATGAAGACAATACATTCCTTCTTGTTGCAGCCTATCATCATGTTCTGATTTCTTGCCTTATCACTTTATTTCAACATAAAGGCTAGTCCTGGCTAATCACTCCCAAACTAACATCAAGGCAAGCGAGTCTAGAACGCGAGGCTCTCTGCAGCCTCGACGGCGGTCTCCGCCACGGACCACGGGAGGTCGTCGGCGTTGACGGTGCCGGGGTTGCGCGCAGAGCAGTTCCTGCGGATCTGACCCTGCGAGTCGGTGAGCACCCTGATCTGCCCCATCTTCACCATGGAGGCGGCGAACTGGTCGAAGAAAGCGGACTGGCTCTGCGCGAACTTGGTGACGATGGGCTTGGTGGCGGCGTTGGCGAAGAGGTCCTGGTCGGAGGTGAAGAGCCCTTCCCGGTTGAGCAGGTTGACATAGTACTTGTTGTCGAACGTGTTGGGCGTCCGGATGTCGTTCACCGTCGTCCTGTCGGTGCCCTTGGCCGGGCAGGTCTGCTTGAGGTGGCTGGCGAAGGACGCGTTCATGGTGGGGTCCTGCCGCGGGAAGAGGCGGTTGTCGAAGGAGGTGCAGTGGGCGAGCCCCACGGTGTGCCCACCGGAGAGCGCCACCAGGTCGTTGGCGTCGAGGTTGATCTTGCTCAGGACGCCGAGGAGCGTGGGGACGTTCGCGGTCGGCGCCGGGAGCCCGCTCAGGACGTCCTGCTGCGTCGCGAACTTGGGGCTGTCGCGCCGGCCAAGCGGCACCTTGTAGTTGGGCCCTCCCGACTGCATGCAGAAGGTAAACGAAAGGCAGAAAAAAAAAAGTGGTTACGATATGATAGATGCCTCGAAAATTATGTTCTTTTTACTGAACAGTAGAGTACCAGGACGACGGAGTCGCGTGCGGCGAGGGCGAGGATGTCGGAGCAGGAGACGACAGGGCCGCGGCATTCCCTCTCGAGGCGGTCGCGGATGTCGTTGATGGCCTTGAACGCCGCCGGGCGGAGCGTCAGGTTGGGCGGCGCCTGCTGCTCGCCCGGCCCGGTGGCCGACCCGTCCAACAGCACGGACGCGTCGCAGCCCTGCATCACGGCACGTTCATCCAGGCTTACTTGGGAACGCTTCACTAAGCTGCAGGAGGCACCCACGCACGCACGCACGAGCAAAGCGAAGCGAAGAAACAGCTAATGCTTACTTGGACGAAGCAGTCGTGGAAGTGGAGGCGGAGGAGCCCCGCGGCGAGGCCGATGTCCTGGCGGACGGCGTCCTGGACGAAGCTCCGCACGACGGACTCCACCTTGGGGCAGCTCTTCTTGTAGAAATCGAGCGACATGCCCCTCACCAGGGGCGGCTGCTTGGCGCTGGCGCCCTCTGCAGCACTCGTAGAAGTGCAGAGGAGAGCAAGTGAGGTCGCCACCACTGCTGCAGAGAGCCAAGGAGCACTTCCAGTACAAAAGGCCATCTCTTCTGGCACCTCTGTGTCACTGCACACTGAGGTTTAGTTTTGCGCGGCTGTGCCTTATGCCCTTATGGCCAGCTATGCTATAGCTACCCTTCATTTTATAGACGCTTGTTTCTGAAACGAAGCATGATATATTGACATGGTTGCAGAATGCGGTCGAGAATATGGGTGAGCTCAGAAACTCTGCGCCTTTGTAAGGAGATGTGCTGTCCACCACTGAGTATACTTGTGTGTTGATTTCTCGCTCTCTAGATGTGCAAGTGCTCTTGTCCAAACACGTACGTACGTACGCCATGTGCCCATGACTTCATCCATGCCGAGCATGCAAAAACTCTAGCTAGGAGAATACTACTGTTTGGTAGCTCTTGATTCTTCAACTCAAAACTCGTCAAAGCTGCTATCTGGATCCATCGACTGACTAAGCTGGTTATTCCTAATTGAACGAACGCACTAGCATTTGCTTTACACGCAGACACTTTGCCTTCTCGAGTAGTTCGTGTCGATTGCAGATTTGGAATCGCATGCTGCACAGGTGCTACCTCCTTTAATTGACTAGTACTCTGCACCTTGCAATAATCTTCCTCTTGTACGTTCACATGAGGAAGCTAGCTAGCTGTTCATCTGTCGATTGATCGATACTACCACTTTGAATCATCACACTACTTCGTCGGCGCAAAGTGTCCTGGCAGTGTAATGGTTTCTCAGATTGGCATTACATGATCAGAACGCATCTCTGTCATATCTGGTTTTGGCATCACAAGATAGACTGCAGACATCAAAAGTACTAGTGTTGGTTACGGCCTTTCCCATAATATGAAAAATTGCCTTCAAGTAGCGACCTTGCTCGTTTATCTGCTACTCCGACCGGACCTGAACCAACTTGTCTTGCGTATATAGGAATAGGAGACTAGAAAAGGATTGTGGCAGGGAATGAAAGCAGTACATGCCTGTAATTAGTTTGACTCCATTCTGATTAGGTCCTGATGACTACTTCAGGGGAGCTACTTCTTGTGAGGAGCAAATCACTTGCACTATTTGTGGGATCCATTCCAAGAATTATTTAGTCATATATACAAAAGGAGAGTAAGAAGGCATTATTTACTATTTTCACTCTGACCAGTAATATCGCTGTGAATATTCAGAGTATATTTATCTCAAAGTATTTATTTAGTATTATGTTTTTATTATATTTTAGCAAATATGGAAAGTACAGTAGAAATTACCAGTCAAAACAATACTCCTATAGTATTTTATAAATGTATTAGTTTAAAATTAAGAGTCAAAACTTAAATCTAAACACTGTAAGAAGTCAAAGAGGACCAAGTATTTAAAACGAAGGGAGTATTTTAGGAACGGAGAGAGTACGACGGAAGGAAGTACTCTTACCATGCAATACCACTAGCATGAGATCGAACAAGTTGCCACGCTCACTGTCCACGGCCGGAGACGAGGACACATGGCGCATCCCTCCGGCGGGCGGCGTCCCCCAGCCCAGCCGCGTGTAAAGCACACGACACACGTCCCGTGGCGGCCCATGAAGCGGCAGGGGAGCACGCATCGATCGAGCCGGGCGCAGACAGGTACGCGAAAGAATTAACAACAGGCAAATACGCCGTTCGTGCCCATACCACCTATTTTACCTGCCCCGTTAGTTGTCCACATCCGGCAGCCGGCCGGCGACAGATCGACGTCGGCACATCACAACCAGCCCACAAAGTCGGTAGACACCACGGTGAACGAACGAGAGGAAGAGGAAGATACTGAGCCCACCAGCGAGCGGCGAGCCCATGAAAGTTCAGAAAGTTTTCAAGCGAGGAAACCGGTGAAGCCGAAAACGAGGCCTGCGATGCATGGATCGGCCTTTCTTACGTACGTGAGGGTCAACGGAGCTCGTCAACCTGGCCGACATTTCTTTCGATTCTTTCACACGTTTCAGGTTAGAGAAAGAGACGCACTAAAATTGGTCCCAAAAGCCATCCAAACTCCAAAGTCGTTAACTACCTACCGTCATGCATCGATTCGATCCGCAATATCTACTACTTCCCACAAAAACTAGAGGGAAAAATCCATCTTGTTTTATTATTCCTGGAGGGTACAAACGTGACAGATCCACACTGACGGAGTTACGAGAGTACGTACACGTACGTTCTGACAAAGTAACACTGCTCGCATGAGCAACTAAACATACATGCACTCCTCTGACTTCCATATCATAGCCATCCTGCATTGCGAAGAGAAGACAACAACCCTAGCTAGCTATTATTACAACACCATGCTCTCCGCAGCCTCCACGGCTGTCTCCAGGACGGACCACGGGAGCTCGTTGCTGCCGGCGTTACGCACGGAGCAGTTCTTGCGGATCTGCCCCTGCGAGCCCGTCAGCACCTGGATCTGCCCCATCTTCACCATGGAGAAGATGAACTGCTCGAAGAATGCCGACTGGTCCACGGCGAAGTTGGTGACGATGGGCTTGGTCCTGCCGTCCGTGTACATGTCCTGGTCGGAGGTGAAGAGCCCCTGGCGGTTGAGCAGGTCGACGTAGTACTTGTTGTCGAACGTGTTGGGGGTCCGGATGTCGTTGACGGTGGTGTTGGTGGTGTTCACGACAGGGCAGGTGAGCTTGAGGTGGCCGGCAAACCACTTGTTCATGGTAGGGTCCTGCTGCGGGAACAGGCGCTTTTGGAACGAGTCGCAGTGCGCGATGCCGAGGGTGTGCCCGCCGGAGAGCGCCACGAGGTCATCGACGTCGAGGTTGATCTTGGCCAGGGCATCGAGGAGCGTGGTGACCTTGGAGGTCGGCGGCGGGAGCGCGCCAAAGACGACATCCTGTGACGCGAACTTTTCGCTGTCACGACGGCCGAGAGGGACATCGTACCACGGCCCTCCGGCCTTCAAAACGATCAAAGTACAAATTAATACTAGCAGCTTAAGCTTAACCCATATGTATTTGACAAATATGATGCATGTATGTATCGATCTAGCTGGCATGCGTATGCATGCACAGGTCGTACGTACCAGGTGGACGGAGTCGCGGGCAGCGAGAGTGACGATGTCAGCGCAGGAGACGACGAGGCCGCATTCCCTCTCGAGGAGGTCGCGGATGTCGTTGACGGCCTTGAACGCGGACGGGCGGAGCGTCAAGTTGGGGAGAACCTCCTGCTCGCTATCCTCGGTGGGCGTCTTGTTCAGAAGGATGGAACCATCGCAACCCTGCGGCCACACGTCGCGCGCCGCGATTAGGAACAGAACGCACGCTGGGTTGGGTCAAACGCATGAACACACGGAGATTAATTAGAATGATGCTAAAATGCTTAGTTACTTACCTGGACGAAGCAGTCGTGGAAGTGGAGGCGGAGGAGCGCGGCGGCGAGGCCGACGTCCTTGCGGATGGCGTCCCGGAGGAAGCCGAAGACGATGTCCTCGGCCTGCGGGCAGCTGGCCCCGTAGAAATCGAAGGAGAGGCCATTGGCCAACGGAGGGATCCTCGCTGCAGCCTCGGCAGTCAGAGAGCTGCTCGTCAGCACCAGCGCTGCAACGAGCAGCAAACAGATGGGAGTGGTAGACGAAGCCATTTGCTCTGCCTCTCTCCGATGGCCGGGTTGTGCTTGTGCCCAACTCGGAAATGGATTTCGTCTTTATAGGCAGCCCCGATCGAGGCCGTGCATGCATCTGCGTGTGTTCTCTACGAGGCTGGAGTCACCGTCGCGCGCCCCTGCGTCGCGTCAAAGATTTGAACGGAGAAAAAAATGATTGGACGTTGCAAAGGCATGCGTTCACACGTGCGGATACGCCGTGCATGCTGCCATGTTGCATAGACAGATACTAGTACTGCAGCTAGCTTGGGCCCTCAACAAAGGCGGCTAAGGATTGGCAGAGTAGTGTGGAGCTCGCACCAGTGGAAGGTCTTTAACCTTTGTGATTAAAAACGGGGAACCATCTCAAGAAAAAGGGGGAGCCTTTGGCTTTGACACGTCGGCACTGGTCATCCTGCCAATTTTTTAAGCAGAGCACCAGTCAAACAAGATGGTTCCCTTAGTATAGAGTAGTTTAGACCCTGTTTGGGGGCTTAAAAGCCATCTTCAAGCCAGTAAGCTCTTTAAATAGTTTAGCTTTTAAGTGGTTTTTAACATAAGTTAAAAGTTATATATAACTAATAAAAGCTAAAAGCTAGGTTGAACCTGCTTTTGCAGCTTATTGCTAAGGGAAATTACCTATTTATTAAACGATCTCTTATAAAAAGCTATAATCACTTCTCAACTCAGAAAGATAAAAAGTAGCTTTTCAGAAAAGCTAAAGCATCCCTAAACTGGCCCTAGTATTGCAAGATGGACAAGATGGTGTTGCTTTTTTTCAAAGAGCTCCTTGAAACCTCAGACAAGTTGGCCCAGATTCTTTGGACCGGGTCACACAATTCTCCTACACCCGATTCAAATAGAGAAAACTAATCATCTATTCTCTCCCAGTTGTCTACAGTCTTTTTGCATGAGCCCTCTGGCTCTGCAGGCTACTTTCTTCCCTTTTTTAAAAAAAAAATCTTCTGCATGAGCCACTAGGGGTGGACATTTTTAATCCGAAACCGAAAAACCGAACCAAATTAACCGATTATTTCGGTTTTTTCGGTTTTTGGTTCTGTTTTTATTTTAGTGCTATTCGGTTTTCGGGCTTCGGTTCAGTTCCTAACTCTTAAAAACCGAAGAACCGAACAATTGATATATACAGAGCCAAGCTTCAAATCATCGGCTTCTTCGCCATTCCATTCGGCCCATTCCCCATTCCCATGAATCGTTCTCCACGCAGTGCCCGCAGGCCCCGCACACTCCTTCTCCATGACAGCCAGCCGCGACCACTCTCTCCACCATCGCCTCCTACAGCCCAGCCTACGCCATCCCGCACAGCGCAACATGTCGGTCGGAGGCGCACCCACACAGTGCAACACATCTCGGGCCAGCCTCCACCTATAGCTCCACGTCGCCTCCCTCGCGGACTTCGCCCACTCCGGGTCCGGTGGGTCACGGCACTTGGGCCATGGCAGCGGCTTGTGGGGCGCTAGTGTACGCGGAGGCGCTTGGCGACCAGATCCAGCTGTCCTCGGGCGGAGGCGCTCGACGGAGGCCAGATCTGGTAATGGAGGCGGCGCAGAGGCTCTCGGACCTCGTGCCCCACGACATCGTCTATGTCGATCTGAACCCGAGGGAGGATTGGGAGGTCAACGTGGGGGTGCGGGGGCAGCGCGACCTGGTCCTAGTCGTCGTTGGCTAACCAGTCGAGCTGCGGGTGGGAGATTGGAGAAGTGCTCGTGCGAGCAGCGAGCGGGACGCCTGCTCCTCTAACCCCAACCCCAACTCTAGGGTTTTTCCCGCCGCCGCCACCGCTGCAATCCGCATCTCCTCCTTCCCTGCCTCCACCACCGCCCCCGCCCCAGCCCGACCGCCGATGGCGGCGTCGCAGGAGTGGCTGGCCCCGCGGGTCCGGGAGACCTTCGTGTCCTACTTCGAGTCCAAGTCGCACACGCGGTGGCTGTCGAACCCCGTGGTCAGTTCAGGAAATCGGTTAACCGGAAAACCGAATTAACCGAACCAATTTGGTTCAGTTAATTCGGTTTGGTTTTTTAAAGTTATTCGATTTCGGTTCGATTAGCAGAATAAAAAAACAAAATATTTTAAAATAGAAAAAACCGAATTTACCGAATGCCCACCCCTAAGAGCGACACCTCATCCATCCACATTCATTGTCATATTTAAGAGCTTGGGCGGCTGTACCACTGCTTAATAATAGTGTTGGTCAGCTGAATCGTGCTGACCTTCTTCCTCAGTGTGCATCAGAAAGAAGTATAAGTGGTACTCTCTTCATTCAAAAATATAAAGTGTATTTTAACTTTGCATAAGGATTAAAATTAGGGTAAAATTGAGAAAGGTACGAGTAAAAATGATTTAGATACCCCTACTTAATTGTTTTGGAAGATGAGAGACATTTTTTTGTGTGTGGTGGACTTGAATAAATGAATATAGTTGAGAGAATAAATAGGGGTATAGTGGGAAAAAAATCTCATTAGATCTACATGTAAGCCTTATATTTATAAATATGATCATTCGAACTATAAACCTTATATTTCTGAACGAAGAGAGTATCTTTGAGCTGTTGCTATAGGGAACACATGTACGGGATGGCAATAAGATTTTTGAGTAGCTCGTTCACAGGATCATACGTTGACTACTTCTATGACTGAGCTGCATCATGCTCCCTATCAAGCCCAACATTAAGTCGTTCACGTGACCGTTCAAATATGTTATTTTTAATTCTCAAATATATTTTAAAGTACAATGTGTGTATATGTTGATTTATGTATCTCTAATCTTTCATAATATTTGTATCATAATAAATTTTGGAATTAAAATATTAGGCATATCTCCACTATTATGAGCGACTAATATGTGCTGACCTTTCTGCAGTTGTACGGGTGGGAGCATATATTTATTACGAGGCACGAATCAGAATGAGCGGCCTTTTCTTTTCGTACGTACTGCTGTTCTTTATTATGTAAAAAAATAATGTTGTTTCTCCTTAAGGATGACAATCGGGTGTGGTGGATACGAGTAGTGCTCACCTATACCTATTTCCGCAAGCTAAAATCTTCCTATAGGTATACTCGCGAAGGGTCACAGGTGAAGAATCTCGCCTATACCCGTCGCACGCGGGTATACCTGTTTACCCGCCACCATCAACAATCTTTCCAACCAAATGACAGTAGAAGCTAATGAGCTATGGTACTAATACAATCCTTTTGATGAAATTATGGGTATTAGCTACATTCTGTGGATTAAAGAATGATTATCAATGATTCAAAATTTCAAATGTACATAAGAATAAGAATTAAAATAACACATTCAGATAAATAACACACAGATGCTCAAGTTCAACAATTACTGAAATGAGGTACCACAAATTGGGGATCAAGGGGCTAATTGGGCGCTTGTTCTAGTCCATATGTCAATAGAAGATGGCGAGTAATCATGCGGAACGGGTACAAGTGAAGCTCTCCCATACCTATACCCGTTTGCCTGTCGGGTAAAGTTACACGGGTAATCGGATAAGATTGCCATCCCTATTCCCTTTTTTTTTTCTGTTAGAAACAATTCTATCATGCAAGTTCCAAAATTTGACATATATGGGAAAATACGAAATTAAATATGCATAGGGGCTGCCTGTATACGAAGACACTCACTTAGAATTTTTTTATTAAAAAAGTAATAATTTCGACAAAGAATGGTCTCAAACTTCATGAAACACGAATTGCTTAGGGACACCTCAAATGCAACCATGCAATCTGTAGCCAAAAGTCTGAATATATTTCTTTCTACCAAGCGTGCATCTCTTACGTACGATTCAGTTGTGTCCCATATGGTGCTGGATGCATGCTGTGTAGTTAGTAGTTACCCTAAGGCATTTTCTTGTTCTTGTCCTCCATTTGTTGCTGATGCATGTTGGACCTCAACTTTTCTTAATCATCAGATTATGCATAGATTTGTGCTCAATGGTTGGAGGAACGTACAATGTCAGCTCGTATCAAGATTTCCTAAACTGGTACTTGATCATATTAACTGTAGATGAACATAATCAATTAGTTAGAATGTCTTCCCTGCCCTTACGGTATATTTCGAATTCTAGCTTGAAATAGGCAGCGCAGTACTGTGAGATGGGACATGAAGTGCCACCTCTACAGCATGCGTACCGTGCCCAGTAGAGATGCACGTTTTGCAAAAGTTTTCCAATAGCAGTCGCTAGCTTCCCCAAACATGTAGATTGCATGGTGCGTCACAGCTACTAGGTAAAATCAATCTTTAGAGTAGATGTTATTTCGCAGAAAAGGTTAAAGAGAATAATATTTCAAAAAATTTATTGCTTTTTTTTTCTCGAAAACGGGGATTTAGGACCTGATAGGAATTTTCGGAACCACAAGGATTTTTTTTCAAAAGATTAGGTCTGGATCTGGATGCAATTTTTCGGATCTACAAGTTTTTTTTGCAAAAGTGCTGACAAAAGGGTCTTGACGCAATTTCTGAATTTGTAGGGAACCTTGTCACAAAATCAGTGACGTGGCGCTTACTTGGCTCAAAATGCTTATCCAAGTAGGTAGCTAGGGGTAGGCGGCAAAAATCAAAGTGATCCAGATCAGTTAGTTAAGCCGAGGCAATCATCTTTCATGATTCATCTCGGTGTGCAACTAGTGGTGGTAGTTTTGGTTCAACAATTGTTCTCTCCGGCTGATGTCTGTCGCTGGTGGAATCAAGTAACCAAATCCACCACTACAACTTCGTTGCATCATCAGTCGATGAAGTGTATAGTAACTTCTCAGACTTGTGTGCATTTACATGACGTGTGGATTGAGAAAAGCATTCAGTTTCCCCTGAGTCAGGGGCCTGAAATGACCAAAACATGTTATTTATTTGCAAGATGGCCGCACACAACGTTCATCGTTTCAACCACACTTCGGAAATTAGGAATTCACAATACACGTAAAGACCTACTACGAGTTGGCTACGGAGCACTGTATCGATTTGTACCGTGCGAGAGCCACTTATTTGACGGGTTAACCCACGCGACAACTGATCAAACCATGCAAGCTCCAAACTCGAGGGCGCAGAGCAAACACTAAGCTATCACACGAGAGCTAGCCCCCCCGGCTGCATGCCAAGACTCCATATATCTAGCCTAGAACACGAGGCTCTCGGCAGCCTCGACGACGGACCACGGGAGGTCGCCGTTGCCGGCGTTGCGCACGGAGCAGTTGGTGCGGATCTGACCCTGGGTGCCCGTGAGCACCTTGATCTGCCCCATCTTCACAATGGAGAAGATGAACTGGTGGAAGAAGGCCGACTGGTCCAGCGCGAACTTGCTGACGATGGGCTTGGTCGTCGAGTTTGTGAACATGTCCTGGTCGGAGGTGAAGAGGCCCTGGCGGTTGAGCAGGTCGACGTAGTACTTGTTGTCGAAGGTGTTGGGCGTCCGGATGTCGTTGACGGTGGTGTTGTCGACGCCCTTCGCGGGGCAGGTGAGCTTGAGGTGGCCGGCGAAGCACTTGTTCATGGTGGGGTCCTGCGGGAACAGGCGGTCCTCGAAGGACAGGCAGTGCGCGATGCCGACGGTGTGCCCTCCAGAGAGCGCCACGAGGTCGTTGACGTCGAGGTTGATCTTGGCGAGAGCGTGTAGGAGGTCGGGAACAGTCGAGCTCGGCGGCGGCAGGGCGTCCAAGACTTCATCCCTCGTCGCGAACTTGAGGCTGTCACGCTGGCCCAAGGGGACCTTGTACTCCGGCCCGCCGGCCTGCAACCAAACATGGCATCATTCCAACATGGACTTAATTAAAAGGAGTATCAATGAGTACCTACTAATTTATTTATAGTCAAAATGTGCGGAATCGTCAAACTGCCTTGGATCTATCATGGTCCTGTTTAGCCCATGATTGGCGTGGTGAGAGAGACAGCAACGTTTCCTGTTTCTTCGTCTTTATCTTCTGCCATTGCTCAGAAGATGAAGCTACAGCAGGCAAACCATTCAACGTGCTCCAATGAATTGAATTTGACAAGGGCTGCTGGTGCATCCAATCTTGTTTACTACTATTTATCAAACAATTTAAAAGGGGAAACAAAATGAAAAGTGTACCGGTGGACATGTGGCCTGATACAACTCGGATCTGTATGCTAATTTTCGCGTGCAAGATCGGAAGTGTCACTTTGAACTATATAAGAAGGAGAAGGATACGCGCGTACCAGGTGGACGGAGTCGCGGGCGGCGAGGGTGACGATGTCGGCGCAGGAGACGACGAGGCCGCATGCCTTGTGCAGGAGGTTTCGGATGTCGTTAATGGCCTTGAACGCGGACGGGCGGAGCGTCACGTTGGGGGGAGCCTCCTGCTCGCTGTCCCCGGCGGGCGTCTTGCTCAGAAGGATGGAACCATCGCAGCCCTGCGTCATGCACGCACCAGCGACGCATGCAGCAGTCGTCGATCGAGATCAGTTCAATAGAAACTTCAAACCAGTAGAGCACACATGCATGGCGTGTTGATCCTAGCTAGTTCTCTAGCTGCATGCTTAAGTATCCAGCAGAAAGGAAAGAGTTCTCATGTTTAGGGCGAAGGGCTTGCTACATACATACATATACATGCTTGGCTAGCTGTGCTTGCTGTTAGGTTCTCGATCGTCTGGGCATTTTAGTCCACTTTTCTAGGCAAGAAGAAGGCGTATACATACGCACGATGATATAGAGTTTTTACTTGGACGAAGCAGTCGTGGAAGTGGAGGCGGATGAGCGCGGCGGCGAGGCCGATGTCCTTCTGGATGGCCTTCTTGAGGAAGGCCTTCACGATGGACTCTGCCTTGGGGCAGCTCTTCTTGTAGAAATCAAACGCCAAGCCCTTGGCCAGCGGCGGGTACTTGGCTGCCTCGGCAGCAGGAGCACACAACACGACAGCCACAAGTGCTACTGCTACTGCTACCAGGAGCGAACTAGTTCTAGCAGTACCAGAAGCCATATTTTTCACTTGGCTTGTCCTGTCGCAACCTCGCAAGGCTAGCTTGTGCAGAGCTTGTGCCTCCTTGTCTCTGGCTACGGCTAAGCTTGTGGAGACCTCGCGCCTTCCTTCATTTATAGCCATTTGTTCGCCAAAGACCACAGTGACAGTGGTAAGCTGTGCTAGATTTAATTTTAACAGGGGAGTCTGATCCCAATTAAATAAAGAAAAGAATCTTTTTTTCTATTCGATCTGTCGAATCCTATTCTGATTTTTTTAGATATAAATACCTAAGTAGTTCTTAGTTTTTTTAAGCAAGAGAGTAAGAAAACAAGAAAAGGTGCTATTTGCGTCGCACGTCAAAATATTTGTATTTATGGATTCTTGTGCTTAACTTTTTACCATCGTGTATGTGTGCTGATCCGAACTAAAACCAACATTGATATAAGAGCTGTCCGACAAGATGGCTGCTATCGCTGAATTGAGCAAACAGATCAAGGAAAGCTTCGCATCTCTGGAAGCTCGTTTTATTGCGCTGGAGGCAAACAGGCTAGGGGATCATGTCAAGAGACTAGAAGAGAGGCCGCACTACTACAGAATACTATATCATTGTCGGTTCCAAACTGGCATCACTGCCGGATTTTGGAACCGACAGTGATTGGTCGGCAGTGATAGTCAGACTATCACTGCCGGTTCTAGAACCGGCAGTGATGTCGGTATCACTGTCGGTTTGTATGCGAACCGGCATTGATAGTCTGGTCCGTAAATCACTCGGTAAAATAAAAAAAACAAGTCACGCGATTTTCGCACGAAATACGCGCGCGTGCGGTTGCTAGGACTCGAACTCGCGACCTGCTACCTCACGCAAGCCCACCTTACCATCTCACCTATCACTCATTCTCAACCAATATAGGATATATTTTCCTTTTGTTCTTTTATCTCCGAAACTTTTTGGTGATTATTTGGATATCTAGATGAATTCAAACGGAAAGATTGTCAACTACAAAGTTGTAGATCTCATCGAGAGCTATAATTTTCATATAAATTTTATCTCCATCCGATTCCGTATAAAAAAGTTATGATTTTTCGAAAAATAGTTGGTAGCATTATTACTGCCAGTTGGGAATATGAATCGTCAACCGGCAGTGATACCATTATTTGGATATTTAAACTACTTCAAATGAAAAAGTTGTCAACTACAAAGTTGTAGATCTCGTCGAGAGCTACAATTGTCATATAAATTTTATCTCCATCCGACTCCGTATGAAAAAGTTATGATTTTTTGAAAAATATCGATCTTCGTTTTTCTAAAAACCGGCAGCAATAGTATTACTGTCGGTTCGGACACGAACCGGCAGTGATACCATTATTTGGATATTTAAACTACTCAAATGTAAAAGTTGTAAACTACAAAGTTGTAGATCTCGTCGAGAGTTACAATTGTCATATAAATTTTATCTCCATCCGACTCCGTATGAAAAAGTTATGATTTTTTGAAAAATATCAGTACTGCCGTTTTTTCTAAAAACCGGCAGCAATAGTATTACTGTCGGTTCGGACACGAACCGGCAGTGATACCATTATTTGGATATTTAAACTACTCAAATGTAAAAGTTGTAAACTACAAAGTTGTAGATCTCGTCGAGAGTTACAATTGTCATATAAATTTTATCTCCATCCGACTCCGTATGAAAAAGTTATGATTTTTCGAAAAATGGTTGGTAGCATACTAGCATTATTATTGCCGGTTGGGAATACGAATCGTCAACCGGAAGTGATACCATTATTTGGATATATAAACTACGTCAACTGAAACAGTTGTCAACTACAAAGTTGTAGATCTCTTCGAGAGCTACAATTTTCATATAAATTTTATCTCCATCCGATTCCGTATGAAAAAGTTATGATTTTTCGAAAAATGGTTAGTAGCATACTAGCATTATTACTGCCGGTTGGGAATACAAATCGCCAACCGGCAGTGATACCATTATTTGGATATTTAAAATACTTCAAATGAAAAAGTTGTCAACTACAAAGTTGTAGATCTCGTCGAGAGCTACAATTTTCATATAAATTTTATGTCCATCCGACTCTGTATGAAAAAGTTATGATTTTTCGAAAAATATCAACACTGTCGATTTTTCTAAAAACCGGCAGTGATAGTATTACTGTCGGTTCGGACACGAACCGGCAGTGATAGTATTACTGTCGGTTCGGACACGAACCGGCAGTGATAAGGGATTTATCACTGCTGGTTCATCAGAGAAAAGCCATTACTGTCTGTTTTTCATTCGAACCGGCAGTGATAACATTATTACTGCCGGTTTTTGATGAACCGACAGTGATATGGCGGCAAGGATAACTGATTCTGTAGTAGTGCCGGAGTCACCGACAAGTCATATTACTGGCAACGAAAAGGCGACGACAAAGATGTGGTGGAGAAGGGTGAAGGAGGTGTGTCTACCTATACCTACTATTGACGAGTGTCATCGATAACTAGTGTGACAAGATGACATTAACGGCCATTTGCATGTCTCATCGAGAAGGCAATCAAAACTACACATTTCTCGATCGTGTCAGTTATGTCCCCGAGATACAATGTATGGTCACCTGAGTTTTTATGCGAATTATGTCCACAAGATAAAAGTGTGCGAGTTCATTCAAAAATGTTGTGCACATCAGACGATGTCATGCTACACGAGAAGATTAAAAGGAAGACGCTACGTGTGCCATGACAAGTCTAGGTCGTTGAGGAGATGTGTTCGCCATCTTGAGTCAAAACCATCGAAGAGGAGGCCAGAATATTTAGGAGATATGTTCGCTATCCGGAGTCAAATTCATCAAAGTTGGGTAAAGGATGTCAAGGAGATGTGTTCCATCCTATGTCGAGGAAATATTGGGTAGGTCGTGGTTGAGACCGATTGGCTGAATAATTTAGAGTTTAGAGCTAGTTGAGGTTACAAAATTAAAGAGATGAATGTTAGATTTAATTTCAGAAGAGGAGTTCAATTCGAATTTAATAAGGAAAAGAATCCTATCCTGGTTCTTACAATTATAGAGTTGGATATAAATTTCTGTGTAGTTCTAAGTTTTTTTTAAGTAAGAGAGCCAGAGGAGAAGAAAACATATTAGTGTTTGTGAGTGTTTGTGCTTGATTTTTTTAAATTGTCGTGCGTGTGGCTCCTTCGGCTAAAACCAATGAGCTGAGCATCGATTTAGCTAGGTGCCTAGGTGAGAAGATCGGAGGATAAAAGTTTCCTTCCTTTTAGCAGCTAGCTCGAGCCAGTCAAGCTTCGAATAACTTTATATCCCAATGAGCTAGGTACCTAGCTAGCATCGGTGTCATGGTGTGCATATAGCACGTCTGCCACTGTTGATTTTCTCCATGTATGGTTACTTGTACACGTGTGGTGCTCTGAGCCAAGCATTATACAGAACACGTACCTCGCATGATTCAGTGCACCAAGGTTATAAAAATGGCTTTGTCTAGTTCTTCGATCGGGATGCGTTACGTGGAAGGGGATAACATTATCGAACAAGGGGCTCGGCGACTGTTAATTCTATTTGCTATTTGCGACATATATACAGCAGAGATCGTTAACTCTATTTACTATTTCTGATATATATATATATATAATTTGACAACAATATAATATATGTGTGATGATTAATGTGACAAAAATATTTTGAAACAATATTTATGATGGAATAATTTATTTGTGGAAGAACAAGATATTGTGTTGGATTTGGTTTATTTGTAGCAGAAGTTGCAGCTTAGGTAACATGAGATGTAGTACAGGTATGCGAGATGCACGTTGCAGGCGCTGGTATACAAGACGGACGCACACTGCAGGTTAAAGAGAATTAGCGCAGGTGGCGCGTGGCCCAAGAGCGGCACGCGAGGGTCGCAGGTGCAGCGAGATGGGAAAAATAGAGATCTACGTAGTGTAGCAGCTATCGGGTCGTGCATGCGAGTCACACGAGAGCGGCATATAGGCTGTACGGGTGCATAAAAAATTATTTGCAAAGAGCACTAAGTTTATTTATGTTTTAATAGTAGGAAATGTTTGTTCCTCCGAAGAGATTTGAGAAGGAGAGCTGAGCGCGCTAGATTGAGGAAGGGAGAGGTGTTGCGGGGTCAAAATGTTTTAAGTTGAAAGACATTATGGCCGGAGCTGTTCAGGCTGCGTGAGCGCGTGTCGGCGTTTTCGAGCGCCGGCAAGTAAATTTGTAAGTCTAAGGGGTCGCGCGTTCCACTCCCTGAATGGTTAGACTCGAAAGTCCAAGATGTATACTGGTTCGGGCTGAAAGTCCCTACTCCAGTTCGGATGGCGGTATTGTATTGCTTTGCACAACGTTTTACAGATGAGGGCGCTAAATTACCTAATCTCCTCGTGTTCTCATGTGTTCCTCTCTCTAGAATCGTTAGTCCTGCCTCCTTTTATACAGAAGGAAGGGGCAGGTTACATCGAGAGTCGGGGGAAGGGCGAGGCGACCTATGCTAGGAGCTCTGGTCCTTCGTCCTGTGGACTGGTCGCCACACGTCTTGCTCATGCTGGGTCGGTAGCCTTGGTGGTCAGGGAGGTTAGGTATTCCCCGGGAAATAGCGTACTTGCCCTCTGTGATCCTTACGAATGCTGACGTGCGGTGTGTGATGTTGGCGCTGCCTCGGGAGGAGCGTCGTTAAATCTTGTATCACGATCGGTTGATGGGGTGAAGCTCGACTTGTGATCCACCAAACCTTCTAGGGAAGGAGCCATCCGCCTTGTATAGTCACTCGATTGACCTTGTTCGCGAGGTGCGTGGCGGTAGGTCGATGAGGGCCCGACACGCGACCCTCGGCGTCTGTCACCTTGGTTCGGTCGGTCGGAGATCCCGCCCGCCAAGGGGTCGGGGCCGTCCGGTCGGAGTCGGAGATCCCGCCCGCCAAGGGGGTCGGGGCGCTTGTCCGGTCGGATTCGCTTCCCCTGGCCGGTCGGGAGCGGATGTCTTGTGTGGTCTCGCACGCGATTCGGTCGGTGGCGGGCGGGTGCGGCTGTTGGATCGAGATATGCTTGAGGCCGCTCGTCGCCGGGCCGTTAGGGTACCCTGTTATTAGTATTCGTCGGAGCCCCGAACCCCGGCGATTTCGGCAGATTCGGTTGGGGTTGAACTTGGATGAGAGTGGTGGCGGGCACGGTCGGTCGGTCGGCCGATCGAGTTAGCGATTTCATCGGTGTACCCGACGGATCCGACGGCTGCCACGAGCTTGGCGGGGCATGTGAATGCCGAGGCTTTAATCGCCTCGTTGCGCATGCCGAGCATGGCTTGGTGTGTGCCCGCCGGTCGCCTTCTTGACCGCCGGGTTACAGTGCGGGGCGCCCGTTTCTGGCGCTGGCATTTACTCTGGAGACGCTTGATCTCCCTTCATCCGGCTATATAAGGGCTTGCTAGAGCGATGGACCCTTAGACCAAAATCCTCCTTTTGATCCTTGAAATGGAGGCATCCTTTAGTCTTGACTTTGGTGATGATGCCGCGGTAGAAGAAGAAGATCCTTTGGCCGAGCTTTGGGCTGAGTACGATCGGGCGATGGTCGAGCTCTGGGAGGAAGAAGCTGCGGCTTGTGATGTAGTTGCTGTTGGCGTCCTGCTTGAGGTCGTTCCGAGGCTTAAGGTGGTAAGGGAGGCCCTTCTTGAGGCGATGGTGCGAGGCGCCGCCGTTGTCGATCTGGCCGCGTCGATGTCTTGAGCAGCGGCGGCGGCATGCCATTCCGTGGCTATGTCGGCGCCTCGTCGGCCGGGCAAGGCCTACCGGTAGTCGTCTCCAATGACCTCGGTCCGCCGACCCCAAGGTGCATCCGTCGACCGTGCAAGGGCTGCCGGAAGTTTGATGCGGATATGTTCTGCCGTAGTGTAGGGTAGGTATCTTTTGAGCTCGCCAGTACCTCATGTAACGTTGTGTAAAGTTTGAGTCTGCTGGCATATAATGAAATCCTCTTTTATGAAATGTCTTCGCGATGAGTTTGCTTTGATTTTAATCGTCGTGGATAGACCGGGCCTTGATCGGCAGGAACAACCGCGAGAGTGCTCGTTTGACGTCGTAGCTAGACGGCGCTTTGGTCGGCAGGGCGATCGGATGCCTCTGTGAGGTTCGGGTGTCCGAGTGCCTTGGTCGGCAGGACGACCGGATGCCTCTGTGAGGTTCGGGTGTTCGAGTGCCTTGGTCGGCAGGACGACCGGATGCCTCTGTGAGGTTCGGGTGTTCGAGTGCCTTGGTCGGCAGGACGACCGGATGCCTCTGTGAGGTTCGGGTGTCCGAGTGCTCGTTTAAAGTCGTAGCTAGACAGTGCCTTGGTCGGCAGGGACGACCCAATGCCTCTGTGAGGTTCGGGTGTCCGAGTGCTCGTTTAACGTCGTAGCTAGACAGTGCCTTGGTCGGCAGGGCGACCCAATGCATTTGTGAGGTTCGGGTGTCCGAGTGCTCGTTTAACGTCGTAGCTAGACGTGAGCGCTCGTTTACCGTCGTAGCTGGACGTGGGGCATCCTTCCCGAGTCCTCGTCAGGCGAGGGTAGCTGCGAGAGGAATGGCCACCGTCTATCCCACATGTATACCCCATCCGCAGGTGTGGGACCTGGAGGGGGTGAGCGACGCACGTTTACCTGCGTTGGTTTGAACGCTGTGCTCGTGGAGCTAATAGCGGGTAGTCCGAGTAGGTCCTGGGAGGTCCCGCCCAAGGGGGACCCTTCCGAGCGGACGGTCCCAGAGTAGGGAGTCCCGACCTGCCGGGGCGACCCATAAAAACCTTTCTTTACTCAATCCGTATGGACCTGGGTCGTCCGCCAACCCAGAGCACGGTGGTCGTCGCTCATTGATGAGCTCCCGGAGAGTGTGAAGTATGGTCTCGGGCGAGTAGAGGTGATTAGGCCGTCGGTAGACCTAACCGAGGGCCCACCGTGGGGCTCACCTCATACACCGCCCCTTGCTCAAGTTTTGTTTGGGCGGCCTTATACCCATCCGGTGGGGTAGGCCTTTTGAACCTGACTTCTCATGGGCCTGGCGCAAGCCACAAAGCTTTTGCCGTCTTGGGGCGCAGCGCCCATGGGCTTCTCGCGCCGAGCAACTGCTCCGCCTAAAGGCGAGACCAAGAGTTTACGGACACGTTGTTCGGGCGGCGTCTTTATGGCTCTTGCTTTGACGTGTGAGGATTAAAAGCGGAGTGGTATTGGAACCCGAGTTACGGGCTTGCGCAATAGGCGAGGTGGACGCGACGCTTCATTTGAGGGTGCTGCTCGGCGGCGTCGCTTGTCCTCTATAATCGCCCGTTAGGGTGCTCCGGGTAGTCACGCTTTCTTGCATTCTTTGTCTCTGTCTCAAACAAGAAAAGCACCAGAGAGCCAAGGAAAAGAAAACCCCACCTTTCTTTCTCACCTTCCATCGCCTCTTACGTGAAGATGTCGTGGCGGAGTGCTCACAAGAAGACAATGCGTCTTCGGCTTAGTGAAGAAGGGCTTCCTCATGCCGCAGACCTTCCGTTGGAGGGTCTTGACGGGCCGTCACCCCACGCCGCGGGCGACGAGGTCGTGGTGCCCGCTCGTTCTTCGAGCGCGCTTTGGCTCGCCACTGCACCCGCTCGTCTGAGGGCTCTTGTCTCACTACAAGGTGGAGGTGCACCATCTCAACCCCAATGGGGTCCTCCACATCGCCATCTTCATCACGCTGTGCGAGGCCTTCCTGAGGATCGAGCCGCACTGGGCGTTGTGGAGGCACTTCTTCCAGGCAAGGCTCTGGAAAGACAGGCCGTCGGACGCCGTGGCGCCACAGGTGGCTCGCCCTCGGCTTCGCCCGGACGGAGCACGGAGTACTGGAGGTAAAGCGCCTCGTCTAACAAGGGTCAAGGCGTTACAATGGCTCTACGTTCGAGCGTCGGAATACATGGCGCCCTCGTTACCGGCGAGCTTCCCATGGCGGAGGAGCGGTGGAACTGGGCGCCAAAAGAGGGAGAAGAACAAGCCGCCCCGATCGTGGAGCGGTCGGGGCTCAAAGCGGCGGGCTCACCGGGGCGTTGTTGTGCACGCCTTTATGGGGATGCGCGTGCAACCCCTTGTGCACAGGCCGCACCCCTTGTTCCGGTATGCGGGGCCGTCCGACCGGGCGAGGATGGCAGAGCCCGAGTTGGCCGCGTCTGAGGTGGAGGCCAGTGGCGGCTGTGGACGGTGGAAGTGCCACGGTGGCTACGGTGGCCACCCGAGCCATTCTCGCGGCCACCCGCCAAATCTGTAAGTCGGTGAAATTTCTTTCGCTTCTCTTTTCTTTGTCCCTAGCACTTGGTCCGACCGGCATTCCCGCATCCTCTTAGGGGTTCACGGGATGTCTTCCGGCGCCGCTCCCGGGATAAGGAGGCGCGGCGCCGCCCGACGAAGACGACAGAGGTGACTCCTCCGCAAGAAGCGGAAGGAGGAAAGGAGGAAGAAGAAGCATAAGGAGCGCTTGGGCCTTGTGGCGAGTATGTGTCTGAGTCCACCGTGGGGACAACCTCCATCGACAATGGCGGGGCGCCCCGACCATCCCTATGGTGGGTTTTTCTCGACCGACCGGGCGGCGGCGAGCGTGGACCCGCCGAGGCGACACCACGGCCCCGTGGCGCGGATCCCAGCGGGGTTGATCTTGCGCTTCGCGGTTGTCGCAGCGCCTACGGAGGCGGCCGGGAAGCGACGGTAGACTTGCCCCTTGACGGGGTCGGCAAAGAGGCGCGCGTACCACGTACCCGCTTCGGCCTTGTAAGTGTCCTCTTTTTTTTTTTTCTTCTTATTGGAGCATTTTTGCGGCAAAGCCGCCGGCGACTCTTGAATCTTTGTAACGTCTGGCGCCTACACGGCGTGATCGTGGGCGTCTTGCAATGTCTCATAAATGCGCGGCCGGCGATTTCGGCGACTCCGTCGGGTCGGTGGCGGTCGCGATGTCGGCGGCCGAGTGCGGTCGCCGAGGACGGGGCCTCACCCGAGGTCGAGGCCGAAGAAGAGCTTCCGTCGCCTCGGCGAGACCCCACCGACGACGTGATCGTCCTTTCGGAGGATGAGACGACGGTGCCGCCGGCGATCGCGCCAGTCGAGGCGGAGCTGGTGACGGAGGTGCTCGACCCTTTGTCCTAGGGGAAGGTGCCGACCGATGCCCCTCAGGTGTAGGTCGCCGAGGGGGTTTCGAAGGGTTGACCTCATCGCCCTTGCCCATGGTGCTTTGGACGGGCGACGTCCCGCCCAAACAGGCGAACGAGGCGTGTCGCCGGTGTAGTCCCCTGCGGGCGTCATGGGCGATCGGAGGAGAGCGAGTGGGCCGCCTTCTCGCAAGCGCTGGCGGCGCGGCCGAGATAGGCGATCCGTAAAGTCCGCTCTTGCTCGAGTCTTTCACGGTATTTGGGCACGATGGTCGAAGTCCGGCCATCGCCTGTAAGTCACCAAAAGCTCTGACTTGTTGCACATTTTTTTATAGTTCTTCCGTGGGACTAACGGAGTGTCCACGTTTTGCGGACTGCGGGCTCGCCAGTGCGCCAGTTGAGCTCTGCGGCTCGGCGGTCGGGCGGCGTGCGGTGGAGAGTGCGATCAGTGCGCGCTTGAGTGCGCCTAGTCCAGGAGGCCATTGACATCAGGCGGTCGGAGGCGGTGGAGATCCGCCAGGGGCTTGAAGAGGCCACGAAGGCCCTTTATGATGAGCGCCTGGGAGCCAAGGTCTTGAGGGCGAAAGTGGTGGAACTGGAGTCCTCTCTGACGGAGGTCACCGAGGCCAAGGATGCCGCCGTTGCCGCGGAGGGGACCGCGCAGACGCAGGCAACACGCCTGTGGACCGAGCGAAACCAGGCTCGGGGGGATACCGACCGAGTTCGTTCGAAGCGGCGATCGCCGTAGGACTGGTGGAGCCGAGGACTTCATCGAGGCGCCAAGAAGGAAGCTGGCAATCTGACCAACTCTGCGGCCGGTAAGTGTCTCAATTCTTCAATTAAGTCTGGGGGTGCGACCCACAGGGCGAACTTATCCGAAATCGCCGCAATCTGCAGAGGCGCAGAAGAATCTGAGCGTCGCCGTGGAGGCGCAGAGAACGACAGCAGATGCTCGCGAGGGGACGAGGCCCAGGCGGCGTTGAAGGTTGCGGAGGACGGTCGGGCCGAGATGGGCGCCGAACTGGAGGCCCTTCGCAAGGCCGGTCGGGAAGTCTGCGACCGCATCCTTGGAGCCGGGGCAGGCCCGAGTGCCCTTGCCCCCGTGCTGGCCCGAGTGCCAGACTTCGTAGAGGAGGCGGTGATCATCGGCGCTGCGCTTGGAGCTTCGTCGGCGCTGGTCAACACCGTCTCGCACTACGACGGCATCGACCTCGCGGTGGTGGCGGCGGCGTGGCGGAACCGAGGCGACGAGGAGATCGACAGGTTTGAGCTCCTGGTCGAGCCGCACGCCCGGGAGATCGCCAGCCACATCCCGCCGCAGTTGCCCTCCAGGAAGCGAGACGGCCAACTCTCCGTCTCGCCATCGGTCGCCCACCAGGAAGAATAAAAATAGTTAGCTTTATCCTTTTTTAGATTGTAAAGACTGCTATGTAAACAATCTTGAATTTATCAAGTTCCGAAATCGCTTCTCGTCCTCTTTCGTATTTAGGGTGAGTGTTTGACCGACCATAGCCATAAGGACCGCAGGGGTCACTTATGCGTAGGTTGGGTCGTTTTGGGAGGGACGAGGCGGATTGGAGACTTGGCTATGCAGCGGTTAGGCGCACTTGTGAGGGATAGGAGTGTTCTAGACCAGCCAAGGATCTTTCCACTTGGGCACTTCCTTCTTCCGCGAAGTGCTACTTAGCAACCATAGCCGCTGGGGCGTAGGCCGTAACACTTGGGTTGAGAGGGTTACCGCTCGGGATGGACCTCATGACTAGTCGGGTCACGTACCCTCATAAGCGCGTGGGATAGCTGAGTTCGTGCGGGGGAGGAGTGTTCCCTGCCGACCCAAAGGTCACTCCACTCGGGTACTTCCTTCTTCCGCGAAGTGTTAGCAACCATAGCCGCATGGGCGACAACAGAGCACTTGGGTCGAAGGGTTACCGCTCGGGAAGGACCTTGTGGTCGGTTGGGTCATCAACCCGCATAGCGCCGACGAGAGCGCGACTGAACAGGGCGCGAAGGGCGACCCAGAGTCGTCGCATGGCGACCAGGTGCTCGGAAGGAAAAAGTAAAGAGCATGCTAGGAAGAGGAAAAGAGTTTAGGGATAGAATCGCCTTAACTTTTCTATATTCCATGCATTCGAAAGGATGCGGCCGTCGGCGTCCTTGAGTCGAAAGGTGCCAGGTCGGAGGATCTCCACGACGGTGAAGGGCCTTCCTGTGGGCGACTTGTGCTCATCCTTCTTTGGTTTGGACGTGCGCAGACCGTGTCGCCAAAGATCGAACGATCGCCTCGAACTCGACGGTGTGATAACGTCGCAGAGCTTGTTGATACCTGGCCGATCGCAGGATGGCCACGTCATGCGCCTCGTCGAGCTGGTCGACGGCGTCTTGTTGTGCGGCGAGCCCCCGAGCCTCCTCGAAGGCTTGTAATCTTGGGGCGCCATACTCGAGGTGCAGCCGGCAAGACGGCCAAAGACCGTATACCATGAAGAACGGTGTGAACCCGGCCGCCGGTCGGCGTGGTCCGCAGACTCGAGGACGGAGGTAGCTCGGTCACCCAGCGCCCGCAAGTGCTTGAGCCGATCAAGATCCGCGGCAGAGCCCTTGAAGGATCATGCCGTTTTGCGCTTCGACTGGCCGTTGGTCCGCGGATGGGCCACGGTGCCCAATCGACGCGGATGTTGAAGTCATCGCAGAACTCGAGGAACTCCTTCCCGTGAAGCTGCGTTAGTTGTCGGTGATGATGGAGTTTGGGACTCGAACCAAAGACTATGTCGCGAAGAAGATGGCCGCTTGTGCCGACGTGACGCTCACGATCGGCTTGGCCTCTATCCATTTGGTGAACTTGTCCACCGCGACGAGCAAATGGGTAAAGCCCCCGGACGCTTTCTTGAAAGGCCCGACCAGATCGAGTCCCCAAACTGCAAAAGGCCACGTGATGGGGATCGTCTACAAGGCCTGAGCTGGCAGATATGTCTGCCTGGCAAAGAATTGGCATCCTTCGCAGGTGCGTATTCGTCAGCGCGTGAGAAGACGAGAGGAATGTGTGGGACTATTAGGTTAAATTATCTTCCATCTCAGCTATTCATATCAGATTCAACGAATCAAGTACTCTGAAGAAGAATAGACAACCGTTACCAACTCCTAATTAGAAGGAGTGAAGATTAGAAATTAGGGTCAACAGGGGTACCTCTTGCCTTTGTGCGCCACAAAAGAACAGTGACAAGTTGGGCGCATGAAAATTAAGATGAAAGAGAAAGCAACGGTGCAGGAAAACACTAGAACGGGTGCGCGACATTGTCGAGAGGAAGCCCTGACGTGCAGCTTGCATAGGGACGCCCGTGCAGCGCTGCAACAGCAGGAGAAGAGAAGCTACAGGGAAACTACAATGCGGCTATAGGGCTCCTACGGGGCGGCGACTTGTACAAGTGGACGACGTAAACAGACAGACCGTAGAGAGAAGAAAGAAGAAGAAACGAGGAAATTAAAAGAGAACGAAAATTTTGAGAAATTATTTTACGGTTGTGCTTTCATGTAAAGTGATTTTTATGCGTGCTTTCTGATGATAATAAGTGAGTATATATTTCGATCTACTAATTATTGTTTGCGTACAATTACTTTCTAGTTTGTATATTTAATCTAGTTTTGTTTCATCTTCTTAGATTAATTATTCTACATTGATTTTGGTCCGTTTGAGCATTATTTTATTAATTTTCAGAGTTAATAAAAATATAAAAAATATTAGTTTTAGGTATCACCAATTCACCTCTCCCTCGGTACATCTCCATCCTTCAATTGGTTCTACTGCCCGTTCTCTAGCTTATAGTACTGTTTTCGGCATGTACCTAACTAATAGAGAGAGAAAAAAGGTTGAAATATCATTTCAGGATAAGTTCTCGGCAACTTCGCTCGTGACTTGTGTGAAACTGTAATGTTTCAGTAGCAGTACTTTCGTTCCATTAGCTAGTACATCCACAAGAAGACATTGTCCGGTCCGTGCAAGAATCCAGAAGCCACAGGTAGTAAACAACCAACCAGCTAGTTTAAACTGGCTTCATTTCGACAGCACTGTCTAGTTTTCCAATCCGCCTCTATCTTGCCTGCTTAGCTGTGAAGTTGGCAAGTTACAACTTCTTGGTCGGTCTGTGGAATGGAATGGCAGTGAGTGTACCTAGCTCCATCTTTTGCGAAAGAGAATCCCTTAGGCTTTTCTTTCAAACATGACGACTTGACTTCTGTATCAGTTTAGGTACATACGAATGCAGATCTAAGTTGCCTTCTGCAAATTGATGATCACTTTAATTGACTAGGGACAGGTCTTCTGCATAGTAGTGTTGTTGTCTAGAGTTTTGAGAAGGTTCGTGCACTGAAGTCCTTTTACTAATGTTGGATGTGGAGTTAAATTTTCACTACATAAAACAACAGGCTCTGATGAAGGTAAGACAGTACTATTTCAGATGGTTGGGGCCTTGGAGTTTCATCATCAGCTAATGATGGTCTGGCTCACCCTCTTGTAGGTAAAACTAGCCAACAATCCGCGGCGTGCGTGTCACGCCGCGGGCGCCGCTTTTTACGCGAGCAAATAAATAGAACGTGCGAATACCACTTCCTACAGGAGTAAATCGAGTAAACACGCAAAAAGGACCTAAACGTAATGCTAGAAAAAAGAAAAAAAAGACCTAAATGCAATGTATTTTTTTTAAAAAAAAGACCAAAGCGTTTTTTTCTCCGGGAAGAACTTAATCGTAATTTTGACTTTCAGTAAAAGGATCCGAGCGCAATGCTTAAAAACGCATAAAGGGCTCAGACGTAATATATATATATATTTTCAAAAAAGAACCTAATCGTATTTTTTTTTTTCAAAAAAAGACCTAATCGTAATTTTTTTTAAAAAAGGGCCTGATCGCGAAATTTTTTCTCGGCTCGCCTCGAGTCGCGAGCCGAGCCGGCTCAACATGGCTGAAACGCACGTCCGATCGGGAAATCCTCCATCTTTAGTATATGTATGATGTATAATAATTCTTTCTTCCTCGGCATGCTTAATTCGTGATTCCGTTGAAATCATGTTCTTACGAGCAGGGTTCATTTTATCACGAAAACCGACTCGAAAATCGTGAAAACCAACTGTATCAAACCGGTTCGAAACCTTAAACCGATCGGTAAACTGATCAAATTTAAAATATTCGAGAAAAATTTATGTCACATAAATCGGTGAAAACCAAGCGATTTTCGATGCAAATCGACGAAAATCGCTAAAAAATCATACGCATATAAAATTCGATTCATCAGTCGATTTTCGAGAAAACCAATCAATTTTCGATTTTTTTTTTGCAAAATATTTAATTTCGAAACTCTTCGGTTTTTGGCGATTTTTATGGTAAATACCGTCGTGACTTCGATTTTCAACCTAAATCGGTTTGGTTTCCCTGCTTATGAGTTATGCTTTCGGCGTTAACAGAAAAAAGTTGGAACATGACGATCATGTAACACATCATCAGGTTCGTTGCCTTGTGCAAATTTCCTACTGCCTTTCTCCTTTTTTGCGATTCCTCGTTCTTTCGACTTTAGTGACTCATTAGTCTGGAGAAATTTCTCAACGCATAAGATAAAGATGGAAGCAAAGCAAACAGTCGAAACAACTTTCGTAGTCTTGATTGCTACTCTGTCAATCTTCTTGTCATCATAGGCACATGACTTCCGAACGGAGAGCTTAGCTCATCATCAGTTTTTTTTAAAAAAAAAAATTGTCCGGAAGCTCTAGTATTCATTATAGAATAAAAAATAATAGCCAAGCTACGTACTTGTACACACCTCACACGTACGCACTCACATACATCCGCGCATGCACTCGAATAAGGCTAGTTTTGGCCAAATGTAAATATTATTAGTAAGGAAACTAACAACTGATTAACTTACACACTTGAGATAGGATTAGAGTATTAAATGGCATATGTCCTTCCATACCAAATAACCAAACCATGATAAACTTGTTTAAATAATCTCAGTTCTAAAAAATAAACTTATTTGAATGGTTCCAGCTCTGTGGCACTTGGATTTTTTCATTGAGATGTGTATTCCAGACTAATTCAAAAATTTAAATGGTTCGTATTTTGAAAATAATAATTGACTACAGATTGCATAATATGTTGAAGTAAATTATTGGATTTGAATTACGAATAATGAGTGACTAAAAAGAATATAATTAACCATCAATTTCAATAATTTTAAAAGTTGCAGCATAATATAAGTACGTTAAATTTAATTTGAAATATAGTTCACATATTTTCTTCTATACAAAAATATTTGAGATGTATCCTTTTATTGCAACGTGGATCTCAGCACGAACAAATCCTCATGTCTAAGTTAATCTATAGTACCGTTAATTCAATTTTTTTGAATGGAAGGTATTAACTCTAATGACTGACTTTCCTTTCATACGTTGACTAACCATGTGACTGTGCGTTGCAACGGAAACTCAATTTGCGATAAAAAAATTATTTGCAAAGAGCACTAACCTTATACGAATAATACTATTCACTCTGAATGTGCAATGATTGAATACAAATTTCAAACACCTATTTACAAACTCAAGCTTAAAATTATCTTTAATTTCACAATCTTAAATAATAACATAACAGCACTCGAGATTGTAAATTTGTAACGCCATAATTCGAGATTGACCAATCGACTGAGAGAGCCATCACCTACTACTCCATGGGCACAAAGGTGTTGAAGAGGTAGGTGTCATCCATCAAATACTAGAGATCTTCGATCCACAGGGACCTGATCTCCTTGCCTACAGGCACGGGCCCGCCCACCACCTGTGGCCCGTGCTGCGACAGCGGCGGCACGTATTGCTGCGGCAAAGGCGCTTACGGGTGAGGAGGCGAGGCGCTGATCGCCAACAATGGGGCGTATCATGGAGAAAGATCTTTGCTGCGGTCGATCCCACATCTCCGGCGGAGGAGCGTGCGGGGGACCCAGCTGGTAGTACTGCGGTGGCGCCTGGTAGTATTGTGGTGGGAGACCTGCTGCTGCTGAAGTGCCGTCCTGGGGACCTACAGCGTTGGGGTGTGCTGCCCCGTTCATCGGTGGCTGCATCGTGTCTCGTCCCCAATGAGACGGTTGCCGCCTTGAAACCTTAAAACCTAGGAGAGAGGAGATGATAGAGGATTTGAGGTTTCAACAACTCGATGCGTGGACATTGGAGAGAGAGTGGCGACGGAAAGAGTGGAACGGGTTAAATCCCCTTCCATCTCAGCCGTGCATGTCAGATCCAATGGATTAGGTACCCTGAGGAGAACGGACGATCACTACTAACTCCTAATTAGAAGTAGTAGAGATTCTATCCAATTAATATAAAGTAATGATGTGCAAAGGCAACATTAACCTTAGGATGGTCAAAGTGATCTCTTAACACCCCACCCCCCTACATGGTAACAGACCCATTAGATCAAAAGGATCCAACGGCTCACATCACAGGTGGTGTAACCTTTTCTTCTGGTGGAAAATATCACAGCTAAAACTTGTACTAGCCTAAATGAATTAATGATTGATCATTAACTGATCACTCGAGCAAAATCCCAAGTGAGACTCGCTCGCAATTTTTTTATAAAAAAATGAGTGAAACTGAACAACAAAATAATACTCCCTCCCGTTCACAAAAACTTATCGGTTTAGAACACATGTAATCAAAATTTTGAAACTTTAGCTATCAATATCTTTTTAAATATTTAGATTGGATGCATTAAAATTATATATGTAGATTCGTCTCGAAACATATTTTATAATATTATAATTTTATTAAATTTTTAAATATATTAAAAAATAGTGGATAAAATTGAGTTTTAGAGTGTGTGTTGATATTCAAAGCTATAACTATTTATGAACAGGAAGTAGTATTTAAAGGTGAGATATCTGAATTTGACAGTGTAACACATGGCGATTTTGCCATCATTGTCTTGCGCTCCGTGTAACCGACGGATGGAGACACGTTGCCGGCACAGGACAAATAATGAGATACGGAGATAATATATCTACGGGTGATACTAGCAATCGGACGTTCGATTACTGTTCATTTTATCGGACGTGTCTTGCAAAAAAAATTTCTCACGCGTGCAACAAATTTTTTCAACGTCTGCAACATTTTGTTTTGCGCGAACATTTCTACTGTTATCGAGGGAAAAATGTTGCACGCGTACGAAGAAAATGTTTCATACGTGAAAAAAAATGTTGCAAAGCGTCCGAAAAAAACAGACGTCTGATCCTAAGTCATTCCGTATATCTATTTATTATACGTCATTTGCGAACACATGCAGTCCGGTACAAAATTTTCTCCACAACAACCTAACCTGCATACTTCCAGTTTTGTATTAGACGATTTTTCTCGTAACACCTTATCCTGTTGATGATTTCAAATGACCAAAAAAAAACACAATCCTGACTCTCGAGTAAATTGACGCGACGAGCTGAACGCTATGATCAATTGTTGACGGTTTGTGCTTATCTAAATGAGTGTGCAGAGAGTGATGGCAAGGAGGAAGACCGGCCAGCCGGGGCACGGGTTGGAACTTGGAAGTCAAGTGTGGTCCATGGGCCATGGCTGCCGACAGATCAGCTCTGCATAAATTAACTGCCACCTACCATAGCAGTGATGGATGATAGATTCACAGGATTCCTGTGGCCCGTGCCTGTGCTGTGCGGTGCCCAACCGGCGGCTAGCTTCCACGCGACCCACACCACATCCACACGGGGACGCGGACGGTCATGGGCTCGTGAGTCGGGAGGTGAGACGCGGCCGGGCCTGTGATGCATGTTGCGCCCGGTGTTGCAGCTAGTGTTCAACAGATTGCTGGCTAGGACCTGCAAGCAGGGTTCATAGTATCCATATCACGATAATCAACCGTATCGAGATTTTTGAAAATCGAGTCAAAAATATGTAGAAATCAAGAAAGTTTGAATTTTGAAACTTTGAACTCGGCGGTGCGAGGAAAAAAACGATTATTGAACGATTTTCAACGGTTTTCATCTATTATCGCTTGATTTTCGACGATTTTTTTTCCGATTTTCAGCACTTCGAAGCAAAACTAAAAATTTAAAAAAATGCAAAAAAAATAATAGGATTTTTTTAAAAAAAAACTAATTAATCTACAAAACACCTCAAAAAAATTTCAACAATGTTTTAATTCATTTAATGCTTCTAGAAAATAAAAAACAAACATTAATGAAAAGGAACAGAGAAACTGTTAGATTTTTATAAAAATTCACAAGTTTGATAATGCTCTTAAATTTTAATGGTACCATCAAGAGTTAGCAAGGATCATGTATTAAATTTTTTAGAAATATTAGACTTCATTTAGTGCCCGTAGAAAATAAAAAAAGCATATAAAAAGCAGTAGCATTTTTAGAACTTTTTAAAAAATACACAGGTCCAATCATCATCTGAAAATTTTACAGCATCATTAGAATTGCTTCTGAACCTCAAAAGAAAGTTCTAAGAAATATTATACTTTATTTAGTAACCCTAGAAAATCAAAAACATAACAATATATAAAAAGATAGTAGCAATGTTAGAATTTTAAAAAAATACACAGATTTGATAATCATCTGAATATTTTTTAGCATCATTAGCATTGCCTCAGGACCTTGATAAACTTTTCCAAATTTTTTGAATTTGTATTTGAATTCTGGTTTACTGAACGGTTTTAGATATCAATCCGGCTTGGTAAGGTCAATTATCACGATAATCGAGCCATTATCATCGATAGGACTGCTTGCATAGGCCGTGGCCGCTCAGTGTTCTCTTCCGTAGGGCTCGCAAAAATGATTGTTGCGCTCGAATCAAAATAGTTTTGATTATAATAGTTAATGTGTTAAAAATTAAAATGAATCTCCTTTGAGCGAAAAAAATGTTAACAATGTTAGGTAGGATAGTGGCTCTTAATTTGAATTTAAAATAAACATTTAAATTATAAATAAAATAATTTTATGTTCAATTATGTCAATATCGTAAGAAGCACGTTAAGATCGATAGCCATCCTACTCTTCTGCCTTAGCACGCAGAAGATTTGCGATGTACTGATGGTAATTGGTCAACCATATTACTGCTTCAAGTGACGACACTCCATGAGAATACGTACCTACAGGCGACGTAGACGACAAAAGATATCAACCTCTTAATATCTATCATCATCATATTAAAGTAACAAAAAAAAGAAATCACCATGTTCAATCTCAAGAGCAGAAACTCCTACATTAATCGGTGAAAAAAGAGAAACATATCCACTATCGATTATTGTGGATTCAGATTATAACTATCTAGATAAAATAGTCCATGTCAAGCACAACTAAAAAATAATTGAAACTTGGAATATAACATAGAATTAGCATAGTCCATGTCAAGCACACCCCAAATAATAATTCAAATTCAGAATAAAAATAAATAAAAGCAGGGCACGTCAAGCACAACCCAAAAATAAATGAAATTCAGAATAAAATGTAATAAAATTAACAATTTGATTTCCATACAAATTATTAAGTAAAAATCCTTGATAAATATAATTCAGAATAAAAATTAAACAAAATTAGTGATGGGATTTTATACTAATTCCAACAAAACTTGATTTCCACGTTCGCTCTTAAAGACTAGAAGTTCTCACTTTAATCGGTGCAAAAAAATAAAGATCCAAACCATTGATCATGGTATGTTTAGATTATAACGTTCTAATTAAAAAAGAATACATATTAATCATAAATAAGAAATAATTGAAATTTTGAATAAAAATAAAATAAAATAGCAACTTCATATCCATTGGAATTTTCAAGTAAAATCACTAAATAAATATAATTCAGAATAAGAATTAAACATAGATTATCAATTGTATCTGTGTACGACTTTCAACAAAAGTTAATTGAAATTCAAAATTAAAAATAAAATAAAATTAACAATTTGATATTGACTCGAATTTCAAAGTAAAATCTATAAATAAATATAATTCAGGGAAAAAAATTAACAAAATATATTAGCAATTGGATTTGTGTATACATTTTTTAAAAACTGGAATTTTGGAATAAAAATAAAATGATGCTGAGCGTCGTCGTTACTGAAGAGAAAAGCTAGAGCAGAAGGAGTCAAGGGCTGCGACAATAAGTAGTGAGCGTTGACATTGTTGAAGAAATCACTAACCAATAGGGGTGGGCATTTGTAAACCGAAAAACCGAACCGAATTAACCGAATATTTTGGTTTTTTCGGTTTTCGGTTTATAGTTCAGTTTTTATTCTAGTACTATTTGGTTTACGGTTCGGTTTTTTAGTTCTAGAAACCGAAAAAACCGATTTACCGAATAACTCAGGCAGCCACCGGCCGACTGACGCACCGCAAGTCTTCAGACTTCAATACCCTAAGACCCCAACTTCCCAATCCGCGGCTCGTCACTCATTTCGGCGACCTAGCGACCCTACCAGTACCCGGCTACGGCGATTCGACGAACCAGTGGCGCCGGCGCGGTCCCAGGCTTCACCACCCTCCCATCTCGTCAGTTGCCATCCGGCCATCCCTACGCCACCGTTGCCGCCCTCCCGACTCGGCCCCCACCACCATCGTCGCCCTCCCGGCTCCCATCCCCAGGTGTCGGCGCGTCGCTGCCCTCCAGGCTCCCATCCGGCCATCCCCTGAGCCGGCGTAGACCCAGGCGCTGCCACTGACGTCGTCCTCCCGGCGCTGGATCTGCTAGGTATAGCTTCTCTTGAATCTCTTCCCCTTGTTTGATATTCAACACTGGTTCGTATTCGGCATAGTATAATCTAATACTGGTTCATATTCGGCACGGTAGAATCACATTGATAGCATCAAACCTGTTTGATCTACCATTGTGTCGGCGATCGGGGCCGCCAACCGCGAGGGAAGGAATGGAGGATCGTGCAAGGGGCGGAGCCCGAGGTCGTGCTCGTGCTCGTCCGGAGAGAGGCTGTCGCGTCTCGGAGAGGATACGTCGGGGAGAACCGGGAGGGGGAGAGACAGGAAACTGGGGTCACGAGGATTATACTGGTTTGAGCCTCTGATTTGAGTAACAGCTCTACTCCAGTCCTGCCCAAGGGCAAAAAATGAATGCAACGCCTTTTTTGTGTGTGAGTACAATGGGAGCCTCCTCCCCTCTCTCTAGCAACTCTGTCTTCTTGAAGGACTCCCTTCGAGCTCTCTGGGTCCTCCTGCCGCTTGGTCCCGAGGTCGATGTCAGGCAGTCGTGGTGATCTGACGGGAGTCGTTGAGAGCAGACGGAAGCAGTTGGGAGCTGACGGGAGCAGTTGAGCATTGTTGGCTCTAGTTCCTACGCAGGGGTATGTTTGGTTCTGATTCCCATGCAGGGGAGGGTTTCTTTGTCTTTAAATCGGACCGTTACAGTGAAACGGGACGGTCCGGAGGGTACTGAAGCCGCGGTCCTGAACTTTGGCCTGGAGCGCGGTGGCGATGGTGGCGCCGCTCTGAGGATGTGGCCCGAGTTCGCTTAGCCGGAGCCGGGGTCCCCAACCTTCTGCCCGAGCCCGAGCTCTAGCTTGTTTGGTTCTGAGCTCGAGCTCGGAGGCACACCCCGTGGGACGCAGCCACGAGTTAGGGGGGTGCTTTCGTGTTCCGAGGCTACCGATTCCCGACACATTGCATTGGGAGCAATTTCTTCTTTGAATCATCGTATACAACAAGCACTAATTGTGAGATTCAACTTTATTTACCTTAATTCCGGTTCCCTCAATTAAGGTTGGAATAGAACAGACTCGAAACAAAGTTGGGACAAAATACACCAACAGAGAAAGGAAACTAGATTGTTTGATTTTGTTGATCAGTATTGATGTGTGACGTGCTAGTTAGAAATTCGGTTAATCGAAAAACCGAATTAACCGAACTAATCATTTCGGTTTCTGTGTCTATCCGGTTTTGGTTCGGTTTACAGATCTCAAAAACCGAATTTTTAAAAAACCGAACAAAAAACCGATTTAACCAAATGCCCAGTCCTACTAACCAAACAAACAAACAAAATTAGTTGATCCAGCTAGTTACAAAACAAGCAATAATTAAATTGACTTATAATCAGAGAAAAAACAAACAACCAACAGTTACAGTGAATGATATGTAATAAATTTAGCTACGTGCTGGTTATTATTACTCGATCCGAACAGTCAAATGAACTGGGACAGAAGTTTTTAGTCCACGATGTTTGTAGGGACAACCAACGTCCTCTTGTTTCCACGGCTTTAGATTCTTTGAGAAGCTCGGAGGGCTTTTCCGTTTGTTTAGACTTAGATTTTTTTAATTTATAGTTTAAATTCAGCTTTTTTTAATCTTAAATAGTTTAAAACGATTTTTATACACGATATAGATGAGTAATTTTAATATAACTTTAGTGGAATTACTTTAAAATGGCCTCGTTAAGCAAAAAAGTACCTCTTTGGTGGCTTTTAGTTATATAGATGCTTATGTATTTTTTGAAAAGGCACATGTAAAAAGCCACCTATTTGTTTCGGATTTGACTTTTTGATTTTTAAGCTGGTGAAAAAAACCCAAACAGTCAATGTAAATCAGGCTTAAGCTTCTCCTAAAGGATGGAGACACCACATCCAATTTGAAGTAGGCTATCAGCAAGCTCCTAACCAAGGTTCAAAATCCCAACGAAATTTCGGAAATCTTGGTCGAGATTTCGGACTTTTGATGAAGATGAGATTCCAAATCCTGGCGGAACGATTTTTTTTCCAAAATGCTACAGTATTTTCAAAAAAAATCTCAGTGAAACTTCGGCCAATTTCACCGAGATTTCATCCTTTAGGACCGAAATTGCTACAAAATTGACCGTATTTGATGTTTCTAGAACCGAAATATATGTAAAAATTTATAGATATACAAATTATGTACAAGAGCTTACTAATTAAAAACTATTAAGTCTAGCTGATTAGGACAGTAGTCTCTCACCTGAGAGACCTGGTTCAACTCCCAGTCATGGCACAATTTTTTTATATAACAGGGAGCCAAGGATAGAGCATGCAAAAAGCAAGTGGAAACACACGTCGAAAAATCAATCTTTCAGATCGAACCAGCTTCATACCTTGGCATCATGGTAAATATTTTTTTTAGTTTCGGAAGACCATTTCACAGGTGTTGAAAAGAGTCGAAATTTCGGTAATTTCGGTTGAAATTTCAGTTTTGCCTCCCTGAAAAATATCAGATTTTAAATTTACTTTTTGAATTTCAATCGAAGTTCTGAAATCTCACCAAAATTTCATATTTTAACCGTCCCGAGACATGTTCCAAAAATGAAATTTAAAACCTCTCCTAACTAGTTTATTAAGCTAAAATTGACCCCAACATCTATCTAGCTGTCAATCAGTCAAAGTATCTCCCCCCTCTCTCTCTCCCTCGTTTTTTTTACGTCTCTCTCTATCTCTCGGTTTGAGACGCAAAGTAAATCTCCAAAAGAAATGTTTTTTTAGAGGAAAGAAATAAAATATAGTTGTCACAGTATATTTTAGCTTGAGCATGTAGGCCTAATCCTCAAGCCCTTTGGTCTTAAAGCCCAGCTCGGCCGAACAATGCCCATATTAGGCCATTTACACCTGGGCGCCGGCTTAGACAAAGTAAAGTACAGCACGGGCCAATTTTCTAAGGAAGAAGCACAGAAATTGTGAAGGCAAATCTTCTCCAACGAGGACTAGAAGTAGGGGCAGCCATTTTTAAACCGAAACCGAATTACCTAATCGAATCGAATTGAATTAATCGATTATTTTGGTTTTTACAATTTTCGGTTTTCGGTTCGGTTTTTGTTTTCTTATAATTTGGTTTTCGGTGTTCAGTTCGGTTTTTCACTTCAAAAAACCGAAATAATCGAATAACCGAATAGCTTAGGTACAATACCACTTTTATAATGTTCTTTCTAAAGCCAATAAACAATTCTCATGTTCTAATACATTTATGCATATATTTGGTATATTCATATGTTCTATTATGCTTATATTGTTACGATCTATGAATATTGTATGGATTTATCCTTACTCTGTGTTGCGATATGAGAATGACTAAATCTAATCTACCTAGTGTTTACTCATATTTCGGTTAACCGAAAAACTGAATTAATCGATTCAAAATATTTTGGTTAATTCAGTTTATTTTTTTATTTTAGTTCGAAAAATTCAGTTACCAGTTTTCAAAAACTAAATTATTTTAAAATCGAAAAAATCAAACCAATCAAACCGAAAAAGAAGAGAAAACAGAGCCCATTATCTCCGAGCCCACTAGGCCCAGGTGCCGACCTCTATATATCAATTCACCACATAGCTAGGGTTCTCTCACCGCTGCGCTCCGCCTCTAGTGATCTCGTCCGTCCGCAAACCCCCAAGCCGGCGGCGCCGTCGTCTCCCTTCGCCCCCGGCCTCCGGCTCGAGTCCTTCACCATGGTGAGTGGCCCGAAGCAACTCTACGCCTGCATGATTACCTTGGCTCCGCATTGCTCCGGTCGTTCCCTAGTCTGACGCGATGCCGTCTTTTGTCTCCCCCGCAGATCATCTCCAAGAGGAACCGCCGCGAGATCTGCAAGTACCTCTTCCAAGGTCAGTTGCTCCTCCTGATTGTTGTCATGTAGGTTGTGGTTGCAATTTAGATGATTTCTTGTTGGTTTTGCTGGCCTGATATGTTCACCTTGGTGTAGGGCGTACTTAGGCGGTTGTTGCAATCTCTTTGATGCAAAAAAAGAAAAAAAAAAGAAGTGATTGCAGTAGTTACAATGGCTGCACATGTTCTCTTAATACAAACATTATGTGATGCGCTTGTGCTATAGGACTTTGTTTTAAGGACACACGTATGCTTGTTAATTTGTTTGTCACTCTATCCATGCTACTAATTCGAACCTACACATTTAATATTAAAACATCCTGCTAAAGCTATTTGATGAAAAGTGATATTGTATGTGCATAACGAACGCTGATCTTTATCATTATCATAGATTGAAGGTTTTATTTGGCGAATTCTTTGAATATGTGTACAGAGGGGGTCTTGTACGCGAAGAAGGACTACAACCTGGCCAAACACCCAAAGCTCGACGTGCCTAACCTGGAGGTGATTAAGCTCATGCAGAGCTTCAAGTCAAAGGAGTACGTGAGGGAGACCTTCTCATGGCAGCACTACTACTGGTACCTGACCAATGATGGCATCGAGCACCTCCGCACCTACCTCAACCTGCCATCTGAGATTGTGCCTAATACCCTCAAGAAGTCTGCCAAGCCCCCGTCTCGCCCCTTTGGCTCTGGCCCGCTGGGTGACCGCCCCAGGTGAGCTTTGCTATTTTTGTTAAATTTGTGTTCATCAGTTGCTTATGCTACCACTTTGTTTGATGTTGGAATCCGTTGCTGTTGTTGTGAGGGAATGTCTGGTTTGCACCCGGGAATGTCTGGTTTGCACCCGCTTTGACCAGCTAGATATTTACTTTGACTTCAGATAGGTTTCTAGTAGTCTCCTGAATCCTGATCGTTGTTGAGTTTTTGTAATTAATAAGGATGGCTAATGACTTCCGATTGTTCAGTGGAATTGTGTTGGATTTACTTGAGCATTCTGACAACCAAAATTTATATTGCGCAAATTGAACTAGTTATTATGCCCAGAAATGTGATTTGGTGAGACCATATGACAAACCCTGTTGTTCTTTTGCAAGTTTTTACTTACAAGCATGCTATGTTCTTTTGCAAGTCTTCACTTGCAAACATGCTATGAACTGAACAACCTAGATTAATGCTTACTAACAATCATATTGCCTAATTTGTACTGAACATGGGATTGCATCTTCTGCTAGACTGTATATTAAGGATTGTATTTAGGTTTGCATGCTTTATGTTTTCCCATTGTTTATTCCCCCCCTAACATGTTGACTAGTTAAAAACAGAAGTAGAATTTTGCCAGTCAAGATATTATAAGTAAATCGAGATGCATTTGCTCAATAATGTCTAACTTCTGCCTTTCTTTTATATTCATATTATCTTGTATTTTGGGATTTCTCAAAAAATCTAGTGGTGCATTCATGTTTGCTAACATGTTTTGTTTGTTTGGCAGGGGCCCACCTCGTTTTGATGGTGACAGACCAAGGTTTGGCGATAGGGATGGTTACAGGGGAGGTCCACGTGGTGCTCCAGGTGATTTCAGTGGTGAGAAGGGTGGTGCTCCTGCAGAGTTCCAGCCATCTTTTAGGGTAAGAGCTCCAATGAATGTTCTTAGTTCTTAATTACCTATGATTGTTTGGCCATTTAGCGTGATCACGCAGCAGTTGTTTGTGTGGGTGCCTTTTTTATCTTGTCCAGTTCATTTCAGGATAATGATTGCTGTAGGATTATTAGCTTGTTAACATGGAGCATTTCAACAAATCAAACATTGTTACATTATATTTTATAAAGCTGGATTTTGGCTTACTCCTATCTCCTTTTGAACGGTTATGCTACCATGCATGATTTGCTTGTAAACTGTTTGCAGAAATTTAAGAATTGTGGTTTTGTTGATAAGCAACCGAATTGATCTTTGTTCCCTGTATCAGTTGAGCCTGTTGTGTTTTTTTGCTTGCTCATTGCCTGTAGCGTTCCAGTTTTCATGTCCTGCTATGTAAATAGATGTTCTGTGTGCGCACATGAACTCTACGCCCTTCTTGCTAATATATTTCAAACAGCTGTTTTGGAACTAACGAACCTTGTTGGTTTCTGTTTTTCAGGGTAGCAGGCCTGGCTTTGGCCGTGGTGGTGGTGGTGCATTCGGTGGTGGGGCATCTTCCATGGAGTGATACTACCAGGAGCATTGATTTGCCCAATAGCTTTTCAGATCCAATGCGCGAGAGGTGTCTTCTCTGTTGATCTTTGAATTACGAGAACAATGAGATTTTGTTTATCAAATTGTAGCCGAGGTTGTTAAGACATGGTTTATGATTTTGTTTTGTTGGACAAAACTCGTCAAAAATTAAGACAGCTATTGGTTGACTTAGAATCTCTTAGGATGTTATGATCAAGTTGTTATTTATTCAAATTTCTGTGGTTTCGATGCCTGGTACCGCTGGAGAATGCCTGATTGATTCACCTTGTGAAACTGATCCCATTGATCGCATGTATGGTGAAATATCAATTTCTATTTTGCAAATGTTGCCCCAGCCAACTTGTTGGTGCTGCCGAGTCCTCTCGCCAGCGTCATCTGTCTGAATGACTACTTACTGTTCCGTTTTGACATGCGAATGAACAAGTAAAATGTCCTAGCAAAAATGTCTAAAAAATCTCCCTGCAATGCAAACTACATATCCCAGTTGAACTAGGACAGCTGATTAGTTCACACAAGGGAGGACATTCGGCCAACTCGTCGGAGTCGCACCTCTCCTCGGCGGCCAACTTTTGACTTTTTGAGGGAAAAGCGCAGAAAAACCCTCTCATCCACTCCGCCTAACCTAACCCCATACTAAACCCTAACGAAACTCCCCCGTCAATCCGTCATCGATCACCATACCGATTTCGTACCGACCCTTGTATTGTCGTCTTGTTTCTTCTGCGTGTAAAGATCACAACTTTTTGGAGGAGACGAAGCAGGTCAGGGAGTCAGCTCACAGGCTGATCGGCGGCTTCGGCCGCAACTTCGGAGGAGTCGGAGAGTCCAGCTGCCAAAGTGGCTGTTTTTCCTCGCAAGGCGGCGCATCGCCGGGGCATCAGGCTCCACTTCCTCCCCAGGGGCATGGCCAGGAGAGAGTAGAACCGTTCGCGGCACAACTACAGGTCTGAATGCTTGTTTCATTAGTTTTTTCCCTACAGGCTGCATTTTTGGCTTGATCTTGTGATATGATTAGCGATTAGGTGCTTAATTAGATTTATTGGAATATGATATCATATGGAATTTGTTAAGTTCTCTTTCGTGTTTGAATGCTGTAAATAAGTTGAATGCTTCTGATCTGTTCTGCATTGTTGCTTGGCCTATGTATCCTATAGTCATCTCATTGGCATCAGTGTTATGCATGTGCTCTAGAATTCTTGCTGCCCAGGAATTCAGCAGGTTTACTTTATAAATTAGAATCTTTGATGGTGTAGTTCATTTGTATGTTTCAAAGGGGTCAATTATTCAGTTGGGCCTCTGCATTACTCCACCTGTTGGCATTTGGCAGGGTTCTGTTAGTAATCTATTTATTTGCTAAGCATCTGCACAAAACCCCTTGAATGAATTAACCAGCCCTAACATTCACAACCAAATGAATTCGTTAGTTAAGATTGTAATGTGGACTATCTGTATCTGCTTGTATTCCACTCTCAGTCATGCTATCCTAAAACTGTTAATACATTCCAGCAGATTTATGAAAGCTGCTTTACATCTGAATATCTCTTTGCAGATAGGATTGCATATACTGGACACTTGAGTGGAGATTTAATTCAACAGATGTTGTCCTAACTGACTATGAGTAAGTTTATGCTAACCTACCAGTATGTGGAGTAGTTGCTTCTGTTTTTTCAGTTTACATGCCTTGTGAGTTTGGAACTGTTTCAAGATGGCAAGATATCTATGTTGACCTAGTTTAAATTTCTGAAATAGTTGCTCTGTTTGCTACTAACATGTATGATGTATATTTCATTCTCAAACTTCTTATTATCACATATGTTGTAATCATGCGTTTACTTGGTTCTACTAAACATTTGGAAGCAGGCCTAAACGTTCATCAAAGCTTTTTATATGTTGCAAGAGTTACTTCTTTGAGTTGCATGTAAACATGAGATGACAAAAGAAGCTTGGTGTATCTAGAATATCTCCCTTTTCCTTTCTATGCTCATCTCATGCCTTTTTTTCCCAGGATAGATGAGCACACAAATTTGCTATCTTTATTGGAAAAACATATGAGTCCTAGCCCTTGGAAGGACCAGCTTACACCATATTGGAATACAGAATTGTGTGATCTCAAACTGTTCATTCAAAAGTCCGCCAAGGTATTGTGGTCAAGTTACCATGCTTCTGCCATGATTATTAAAATTTGCTCTACATTTTCATAAGACAGTGACTTCTTTAAACGTGCTGTAGGAATCAGAGTCTACCATACTGCCAACTCAATATAGAAGAATCTTTGGGCCCACAACTGAGGAGTATTATTATTGTTGAGTACCCAACTATTAATGTCTTTCTTCCATCAGACAGTTGTGACTTTGAAGTTGAGAAAATTGTAAACAATCTGAGTAGAAATGAGCCGCCCCCTGGCAGCTCAAACGATAGCCCTCGTCTAGAAGGCACTGAGTTTCATGAGGAAGAAATAGAGGAAGGTGAGTTGTCACAAGAGGCACAGGTTATAGTTCTCAAGGATTGTGGAACTTCACATACCACTATTATTGCTTCAGAGAAGGTTACAAGTAAATCTAGGACAGATAACAAGAGAGTTTCTTCGGTGCTGTCATATATCAGCAATCTAGCATTAGATGGTCAACAGAAAGAACTTAATCAACATAGCATGATGGCACTGAATACATCTTCTGGGGATCCCAAGGACTAAATCTTACATGGAAGTCTATCCACTGGACATGGAGGAAAGAGGGGAAGGTGGGGTGACCTCAGAGAGGCAGTTTGTACATCTCAAGGACCATGCAACTTCGCATCCTGGCAACCTTGCTCCAGCAAAAGGTACAACTATATCTAAGACAGATAGCAAGATAGATTCTTTAGTGCCATCTTCCATCAGTATTCTAGCATCTGATGGCTTGAATGGTCCTCAGGACGAACACAATCAACAGAGCAAGCTGACACCAAATGCAACTCCTGAAGCTCTAAAAAGGAAATCTTGAATGAAAGTTTATCCACTGGACACTGAGGATAACCAGGGATTGTCTCAGAGGGGCCCAACCTGGAGTTTGAGCAAGAAATGAGAGATGCTTATGAAGAACTGTATGGGGACATAAATCCTGATGATTTCTTAAACTATGATTTTGAAATGATGGATGAGGATTAATCAGTAGATACAAGGTCTCCATTTAAACTCTGGGATGACTTAGAGGATGGTGAGATTCCAAGCGCATCATCATCATGAATGAAGAAGATGATACTTGGAATTTATGCAAGCCTAGCAATGATCTTGCTAACACATTTACCTTCAGAATTGCCAGGACCCAGGAGTGCTACCTAGAAGGCAATGTGTAATTGTGGAGCACTCCCATGTATCTGTTAAAACCACTTAAGATTTTGCAGGTGCTATTATTATGTACATTTTTTTAGTTTATTTGTTTTTTTGCGCTTTCCGGAGCAGCATATGGTGCCATTCAAGTCCAAGTTGCTTGTTTGCTCCTTGTTGCAGAAATTTTGGGGTTGTAACTTTGTAAGGCTTGTCAGTTGTTGCTACTTGCTACCAGGCAATTATGGATTGAAGCTAATGGATAATTTGTTTCTGATCAGAGTTTTTTTTTCACCCATGCTGAACCTGCAGTTTCATGGTCCGAATAAAGCATTTTTAGGTTCTCTTCGTGCGCCAGTTGGCTTGAATGTTTACCTTGGTGCTAGCCTTATCCTGCATCGGTTTCCTTGTGATTAGAATTGTGGTTTTGTTCAAAGAAACAATCACTGTCCGAATTCGTGATTCACAAAACAAAATCGCAAAAAACATACAAAGAATACACAATTGCACATTATCAAATCAGTATGACACCTTGCGATCGAAATCCACATGTACCATAGTTACCGGATTCGCTGTAAACCTCACGAATCGCGAACCGAATTCGTCGAACTCGAACCGGTTTAAGATACGGGATTCGTATTCACAGTGGAAATTGGAGGAAGTTACGAACCATGAACCCAAATTACTGTGACTCGAACGAACTATATTCCTAGTAATATGACACATGCTGGACGACTCACGCGAGGAAATGCAAGTATGCAACCAAAACAGAGGTAAAATATGCCAAAGAAAAGAAACAGAAGTAGAATAAGAAAAAGAATAGAGAGAGAAAATATTGACGCATAGTGAGAAAACACGAGAAGTGATGGCTAAACGGGTTGTCCAGCATGGCACGTCCCATTTAGGCATAGCTCGCCCAAAGAATGGCTAGTCAGTTGGCCGTGCCGTGCTGGTCCTTATGCCGAGGCCACGGTCCAGGTGGCTCCTGTGCCGTGCCATGTTGGCCTAGGCACTCGTGGGCTGGCCTGTGCTGAGGCAGGCCTATTTGGTGCTAAACTTTTTTAAAAAAATTGAAAAAAAAATTAGAAAAATTGGCTACAAACGGCTAGGATCCGTTTGGTTCAAAGACAAAAGTTGGATGAGAATCATGGTATGGAGCCATCCATTATGATATGGATGAAGTCATCTAAGTTCATGTTTGGTTGAAGGGATGAGATGAGTCAAATTTTTGTCTGGTTGGAGGGATGAGATTTCAAATTTGGAGGGATGAGATGGGTGAGATAAAAGTTGGATGAGCACATCCAGCTAATTTCATGGAATATGCTCATCCAGCATTTATGAGGAATATTCCTGAGAGTTGGTTGCCCTCATCCACCCATCTATCCAACCAAACAACGGGACAGATGAAAAAATATGAATGGGGCCATCCCATCCAGCCTTTGCCCTTGAACCAAACGCATCCTAAATAGATCGTGTCGTGCCTGTTTAGTACTGTACATGCCATGTCGGCACACCAGACTAAAGCTATGACCCAAGTATGATATGTCAATTTAAACCATATCAACCTAATCCATTCACAGTTAGATCGTGCCTACAATCCTATACCACGACCGACCTAGATGGCACTGCCATATGGCCATCTCTAGAGACGAGATACCAGACGGGCTTGCCTTAGAAAAACGCAACCCCGGGCGATGCGAAATTGCGAATCCCCCCTCCTGAAAAAGAAGGGCCAAGACGCAACTCGGAAGGCCCAGCCACCGAATCAATATATCGCAAACCGCGACCTCGGCGAAGCGAACCACTCGGCGTCTCGACCACCCCAACTTCCACACCCCATGGCGGCGGCGACGGCGGCGGCACGGCAGGAGGAGGAAGGTGTCGTTCAAGATCATCCTCACGTCCGACCCCAAGCTCCCTTCAAAGTGTGAGTACTAGTGACTCTCGAGGGTTTGTTCTGATCCGGGACGATTGCTTTGCCTCCTCGCAGGTTCAGCGTGCCTGAGGCGGCGCCTTTCACTGCGGTGCTCAAGTTCGCCGTCGAGGAGTTCAAGGTCTCGCCCCAGACCAGCTCCATCATCACCAACGGTATGACATCCCCTCCCCCGCCCGCGGCTTCTATTCGTTTTGCTCTTACGCGATTCACATGATCCGTTTCAGTCTATCCGGAAGAATAATCGAGGATAGAAGAACAAATCTGACAATTGAGATGGTGGAAGTACTTCTCACTGTGAAAGATTGGGAACAAGTTGATCAATGAGCTCAACATGCTACATAAAATGCTGAGCTAGCGGAGACGTTTGAAAATCTTTATCTAGATAATGAGGAAGAACAATTGTAATCTTCACTTTTTTCTTGTATCATTGAGCTATAGTCTGTATTCTTTTTTCTTTGCCAAGGTTTTCTCGTGTTGAGTTTTTACTTGACAAAGTTTTTAACGAGGCAGCCAAACATCAATAAAGCTCATTATTTGATTCAAATTATTTGTCTCATTTTAGAATTTATCTCATATTTTAGCTTTTTCTTAATTTGTATATATATTTTTAAAAAAATCTACGTACTTCGAGTTTTTCTAATTATTCTAATTTTCCCTATTTTTTTGATTTTTTTTACAGCATTTTTTTCATACTTTTTCTATTTTTCTAATTTTTCAAGTTTTTTTTTTAAAAATTTAGTGCTAATGGGCCTGCGAAGGACCGGTACGGCACGGTCCGTGAAGCCAACGGGACGTGCCTGGACCGGTACGGCACAGACTAACCCGTTTAGTAGCCGGGCCTAAACGGGTTTGTCGACGATCGAAACCGCCGACCGCAGAAGGGGGATATAAGTAGATCGTGTGAGTGTGAGGCCCGAAGTTGTGCTCGTCCGGGAATGGTGCGCGTCGCGGAGATGAATGCCGAAGAGGGGGCGATGAATACGAGGTTTATACTGGTTCGGGCCCCGAGGTCGGGTAACAGTCCTACTCCAGTCTTGCCCTAGGGCGAAAGATGTGTATGGAGCTTGGTGGGAGACTACAAGCAGGGCCCGAGCTCGGGGTCGCCCAGGAGCGAAGCCGCGGGTACCAGAAGGTCAGGTTGACCGCGCTTCGCCTTACGTGTGACTGTCTCTGCGTGTATATGTGTTCTTTTTTCTGTGTCGTCGTCCCCTTGGTCGGGATGATCCATCGTATTTTTATAATTCTTTGGGAGCTTCACTACCTGGTCCCGAGGCTGATGTCAGGTGCTCGTGACGAGTCGATGGGGGTGGTTGAGAGGCGTCGACGGTCGTTGAGAGCTAACGGGAGCCGTTGGGAGTTGACGGGAGTTGTTAGGCCCTAGTTCCTGCGTAGGGGCAGGTTTGGCGTTAATTCCCACGCAGGGGAGAGTTTTTACACGAGATAAATAAATTATTACAAATGCCTTTTACCCCGGGAGATGCAGAAATCGTGGCGTCGGGGTCGAGCAGGGTCTTTGTCTTACGTCCGAGCCCGAGCTCGCTGGTCCTGAGCCCGGACTTGAGGAGTGCACTTTCCTAGGTCGGAGACGAGCTCTCGAGCCCGTGAAAAGCCATCACGAGACCCGGAGGATGATTACACATGATAAAGATACCGATCCCCAACAGGATTGTACCTAAACGAATCGTGTCACCTGTTAAACAGGTTAAACCGTGCTGTACCGCCCATTTAACCATGTCTACCTGCAATCCTATCCCATGATCGACCCAGATGGCACTGCCATATGGCCATATCTAGAGACGAGATACCAGACAGCTTGCCTTAGAAAAACGCAACCCCGGGCGATGCGAAATTGCGAATCCCCTCTTGAAAAAGAAGGGCCAAGACGCAACTCGGAAGGCCCAGCCACCGAATCAATATATCGCAAACCGCAACCTCGGCGAAGCGAACCACTCGGCGTCTCGACCACCCCAACTTCCACACCCCATGGCAGCGGCGACGGGCGGCGGCGGCACGGCAGGAGGAGGGAAGGTGTCGTTCAAGATCATCCTCACGTCCGACCCCAAGCTCCCCTTCAAAGTGTGAGTACTAGTGACTCTCTCAGGTCAGATCTCTCGAGGGTTTGTTCTGATCCGGGACGGTTGCTTTGCCTCCTTGCAGGTTCAGCGTGCCTGAGGCGGCGCCTTTCACTGCGGTGCTCAAGTTCGCCGCCGAGGAGTTCAAGGTCCCGCCCCAGACCAGCGCCATCATCACCAACGGTACGGCATCCCCCCCGCGCGGCTTCTCATGAGATGATTTCTCTCTTTTCGTCGGATCGTAATTCGTTTTGCTCTTACGCGATTCACATGATCCGTTTCGGATGCTTTGGTGTGTGGGGTGAGGGTTACGATTCGTGGCTTTTATGCTCTAATCCTTAGGGATCAAGTTTGCAATTTGGTGTGTGTATGGAATTGATTGCATATAAATATGGATGTTGCTGTAGGTCCAAACATGCCTGTGACATGGTAAATTATGCTGTACTATATAAGTTGGTGTAGATGTGAATATTCAGGGGAAAATTTAAGGTTAGTGTAAACGTGGAAATCACCAAATTTGGATTGGTGTATTGGTGTGTGATTGAACATGTAGCACACCTCACAAAATTTGGATGCCTAGGATTACATGTCTAGTTTGCTCCAGAAAGGTGACTGATTTATTGGGGGCAGTGGCAAGCAAATTTGGGGATTCCAAGAGTGACTTGATGCTTTCTGTGAATGAATTGCACCATTAGTGAGATATGGATGATGCGAATGAGAACTCTTGTTTTTTGTTTTTGCCAGGACATACCTGAGATGTTTTCATACATGGGTGGGACTTCGTGAGCTTATGTTCTGGGGGATGACTAGTGGCACTCTGTAGTTTTTATTGTCCAATCAATATCCCTTGATGATTGCATTTACTTTTTGAAAAAAAATTGGCCAGCAGCTCTGGCATTAACTATAGAAGGAGAACAAACCGCCGAGCTACAAACGCATACAACCCCCCCACACACACACACGCACTCACTACCCTGAGCTTGCACTTGGCACCGTGCGCGCCCGCGTCGAGCTGCGCGACTCACCAACTGAGCTAGGTTTGGCTCACGATGGTTGCATTTACTTCATTAATGAGATATCGATGATGCAAATAGGAACCCTTGTTTATCTTTTTCTTGGCTAGGACATGTCCGAAATGTTTTCATCGTGGGTGGCACTTTGTGATGTTGTGTCCTTGGGGATAGCCAGTGGCTAGTTGCACCATTTGAGTTTTTGCATCTAGACATCGCCATGACATATTATCATACTTTTAGTGCTTGGTTGATTGTCTGATCAGTGATCACTCAAACCTTACCATTTTTAATGATGGAGTAGTGATTGGGAATGTGGAGTGACCGAGTGACAGTTCTTGGATTTTTCCCATCCTGATGGGTTCATAATGATAATCTCATTTGCTAACAGAAAAAATCAGCATGAGAGGTATTCTTTCCCAGGTTGTTTAATTATAAGAATGCCGTGGTATAGTTTTCAGCTGTCAGTGTTGTTGCCTACTTGCCTGTTGCGGTGATGGTGAGGAGTAATATACTAACATGAGCCTCTAACTTCTTAGTTCAACTGTCATTTGATTATGAACTATCAAGCTTGTGATAAGCTCCAGATGATTAGAGCAGGAAAATGGCGATCCATAATTGTTTTGTTTATTTGTTTCATGCACAGTATTCTTACTTATCTTGAAATAATGTTTCATTTTTCCCCTCTGCAGATGGAGTTGGCATAAACCCACAGCAAAGTGCAGGTACAAGAAGTTATCAAACTCGCACTCGCATCTTGTTTCAGATCTTGTTTCTTTTCCAGCTTTCATGACATGCAACGATGTTCTGTTAGCTACAAGAAGTTGTCAATACTATATTTTTGAAACACTGTTTTTGTTCCATAGAATTTGCGTTAATGAACCAGGTTACTTTTCTAGATTATAGAAGATTGATCGAACTGTTTGAGGCTACTGATTTTGTGTTCATATGATGTGCCTGATTTGTGCTGGCAGCCTGGCACTAAAGTTGGCTACTCGAATTTTCAACAAGGTGATCAGCTTGGGTGTAAAAAGGAGTAGATGATCACCATCAAGTTTGATTTGGGGCAAAGCAATCAAACATGCATTTGGAAAGTCCTAGGATGTAGTACAGACAATGGCGAATACATTGCACAAAAAGTGTGTGTAATTACTGTTTATTTGATGAAGCCTAAAATGTATGTTTGTTCTCATTCTCAAAATTTGGTTGATCTCAGTAACATACAAAATTCCAATCTTTTAGATACTGGGTGCTTGTTCGCTTGCTTCATTGATTTTTTTTTTTCTGGGCTAAAAATGTCAAAAGCCGCTGTGTTGAGTTGCACGGAGTATGAATTTTTTTTCCTCGAGTCTTGCCAAATTGATGTAACACCCCCGTCTTGTTTGCCATTTCTCCATTGCGTTTGCTGATGTGGATTACCGCTCTCTCTTTTTTCAGGCAACGTGTTTTTGAAGCATGGCTCGGAGTTGCGCCTCATTCCCCGCGATAGGGTTGGAGCGTTGGCTGCACCTTTCTAATTGTTACAATCCATAATGAAGAAACCTTAACAGAATAAGATCGATGTTGGGTGCTTGCTTGTGTAATGTGACAAGTGGAGAATAATTTGTCTGGAGTCTATGTTTTCTTGGCTTGTCTACAGTCTATGTTTTCTTGAATTCCTATGGTTAGTTGAAGCAAGGTACAGCCGTACAGGTTGCATGCAATAGCAATTAGGGATTGAAAGAAATAGCGGCTTGGGGAACCTTTCTTCTCACGGGCTCGCCAGTCGCCACCCCGAGGCAGTGTTTGGCTGCTGATACGAGTGCCATTGGTTGATACCGCACAAAGAACAGCATGTGCGCGCGGCACGGGACATGCAGGCTCGTGGACCGTCGGATCAGAGAATGCAAGCAGAATAAGATCGAAGACAATGCCTGACAGCCAACAGAACTGCCTCCTTAAAAAATACTGTTTGTGAAATATCCTACTCCATAGAGTAGTGTTCTATACTTTTTTTCCCCTTAATACAAGCTACATAAATCTTGAAACAAATGAACATGGTAAGTAATCACCATCTACTCTTTATTTATATTTTACGGAATTGCTAGGAGTCGGACGCCTGATTTTTCCGGATGATGCAACATTTTTTTTCTACTCGTGAAATATTTTTTCCTACGCGTGAAACATTTTTCTTCGATAACAGTAGAAATGCGCTGCAATATTTTTTTCCTACGCGTGAAATATTTTTCTTCGATAACAGTAGAAATGTGCGCGCGAAAAAAAATATTGCACACATTGAAAAAAATTGTTGCAAACGTTGAAAAAAAATGTTGCATTGAACATCCGACACAACATCCTCAGATCGGACGTCCAGATGCTAGTTCTTCCTAAAATATTTGTATAACATTTGAAAAGAAATACATAGAAACACCCTCTCTGCTTTAGAAGGACGTTGAAAGAGGCTAGAGCATGCACGACTCCGCCGCTTAGAGTTATCTAGTTCTAATTAAGAACCCGACGAGAGTTTATTTAGGAAAGTGTTCCTGCTACGAGGACGTATGATTTGTGATCCTGTGGGCTGCAGTTCTCTTGCACATTTGATTGTCGTATTCATGTAGCGCGCGCGAGTTTGCAAACCTCTCTCTTCCCAAACGGGTGGGTGCAGTGTGTTATACGAGGATGAGTGGATCATGGTCATGCGGCCGCATGCTAACATGTAATTAGTGGAAATCAAGACGTAGATATTACCAACAAAGACATTGGTTTCGAAGTGGTTGAACTATCTGCTGGTTGGTGCGCGAGTTTACAATTACCTTCAGTTTGAGGAGTCTGCATTGGACATGCACCACTATGTAAATTGAGATCGACAGAATGGAACACTTTTTCGGCACGGGCTTGCATATGCGAAGGAAACACTTTGCAACATCGTAGGCTCCTTGGATTGGACGACACGGTAATGACTTACCGTTACTCCTAGCTACTTTAGGGGGAAAAAAATGAGACGTGCATATCAATAGCAGAATCCTTCACTTATCTGATCTTGTGTACGTCTTATTTTTATATACATCTAGCTTTTTTATGCATATATTTACAGATTTGTCTATATCTTCTACCATAGCACGGCAGACGACATATGCCTCCTGTAGCGTCTGGTTAGCTCAACAAGTGACTGTTGGAAATATTAGGAATTTTCTCAATATTTTAATCCACAGAATTACATAAATCATGATTAAACAAAGATGTATTTTTTGTTCAAAGCCAAAGGTACTAGATAACAAATTATCTATCTCATACGCAAAGACTAATGAACAAGAAATCAAGCATGAATAAAACACGGTATAAGTTAATATACCCTTGAGCCGGTGCCATCGCTGGCACAGCGCAGTGTAACATTCTCGTTCGCCATGACGGTCGGTAAGACGATCACAGTTGTCGCAGTGAAGCGTTAGTGCGAAGAAGCGGTTGATGCAAGGTCGCGACGCGCGTTGCGGTGCGAATGCGCTTCAGAACACCTTCGAGCGATCCGTGGTCGCTCCCAAAAACCTTATCGGCCTTCTATCTCGAGCAAGATCTCAAGAAGGGCGAGGTTCGGAGGCTCGCTCCCTCTCGCTACTTGTGCGCGCAAAAAGCGAGACGGAATGCAAAGGACAAAGCAGAGAACAATGGAGTATGCGGAAGAGTCAAGCGGTGATGAAAAGCACGGTAGTGGCTCTCCTTATATAGCCTTGCGACATGCAACGGCAGAGCAGAGTTACGACCATCAACTCATGTAGCCGTTACGATGGCGACGGTCATTATGCCACCTAACGTCCGTTACGTAATCGACGGCGCATCGGTCACATTGATCATCGCGTTCTCGGTCATATTGACTCATCAAACGGCAAAACAAATCGCCCCGCCAAAGACATCACGTCCGGATCGGATCGGCTCATACTGCTGCACACAAGGCCACAAGACGTCACGCCACGCCTCGTCTCGTCTCGTCTCGTCTCGACTCGACTCGACTCGACTCGACTCGCTCACGCACACGCACACGCACACGCGCACGCGCACGCACACGCCACGCCACGCCTCGCCTCGGCTCGGCTCGGCTGCAGCAGTGGCACCTGCCTTTACCCTTTTCCACCTTGCTAATTAAGAGACACACAACTCAACTATTTAAGTTGGTCAAACCTTCTCTCAATTATCCATATGGTACTAAACCAATTTCATGACTCCTAGTATTCTAATGGGCCTTTTGGAATTTCTATTAAATTAATTATGGGCCAACCCCATAATAATCTAACAATCCCCACCAAATTTCAAAGGCACATTTGAAATACTCTCGATTCAATGTAGTTTGATATACCGGTTTTTCGATGGAGACTGTTGTTGAACTTCCACCTAGAACAAAGGTTACACTCATCCACAACTGAACAATGGACTATGCCTTGAATTGACAGTTTTGTGCGAACAAGTTTCACCAAAGTCCTTTACTGATACTAGGCTGCTAAATGCATCCCCTCGGTTTGGAGCTTATAAGTCATACTCCTTAGCCTTTCATGAGCCTCTAGAGATCACCCCCAATCTCATAGACCGTGACTAGTAGTCGAACTCATATAGGTGTATTCCTCATAAGATGTTCTGTAGGACAACATCACTGCTTATTAAAGCCACTCGGAATACATTAAGGTAAACCAACCTGCCATACAGAATAGGAGAGTTATTGCATCTCAAACGGAGTGGGTCAAGTACAGAAGTACTCTCCTCTCAGCCAGTCACTAGCTTGTCTCAACATCCTAATTCACGGGATCTCCGATCAAATAGGATGAGGTACCACTAAGACATGACTTTATGTGGGTCTCAAGCCCATCTCCCTCGATGCTTCATCTATCACATTCCGTGATAGTCCCTTTGTAAAAGGATCTGCCAAGTTTTTAGCCGTCTGGACATAGTCCAACGCTATAACTCCGAGTTTCTCATTTTCTGACAGACTTCAACCGCCTCTTAACGTGCCTTGATGACTTCATGTTATCCTTAGAATCATTTACCTTGACAATCACCGTCGATTGTCACAGTTCAAAAGAATAGCAGGCACCGGCTTCTCAACCACCGGTAAGTCCTTCACAAGTTCACGCAGCCAGTCGGCTTCCACAGAGGCGGTATCTAATGCTGTGAGTTCTGCTTCCATTGTAGACCTCGTTAAGATGGTCTGCTTGCAAGACTTCCAGGAAACAGCTCCACCACCCAATGTGAACACATATCCACTTGTGGCTTTTATTTCATCAGCATCAGATATCCAGTTTGAATCACTATAACCCTCAAGTACCCTAGGGTACCCAATGTAGTGAATTCCGTAACTTGATGTCCCTTTTAGATAGCGCATTACTCTCTCAAGAGCATGCCAATGATTATCTCTCGGGTTTGAAACAAACCGGCTTAGTTTGCTCACAGCAAACGAGATATCAGGCCTTGTTGCACTAGCTAAATACATCAAAGAACCAACGATTTGGGAATATCTCAATTGATCCTTTGCTATTCGTTGGTTCTTTCGTAATAGCATACTTGGATCATACGGCGTTGGAGCAGGTTTGCAATCGCTATAGCCATAGCGACTCAACACCTTTTCTACATAATGGGACTGCTCAAGAGTAATCCCACCGTCACCTTCTCTTAACAATTTAATGTTTAAGATGACATCCGCTACTCCCAAATCTTTCATTTCAAAGTTTTCAGACAAGAAGTCCTTAACTTCCTTAATCACATTAAGGTTCGTCCCAAAGATCGAGATGTCATCAACATACGGACACATAATCACTCCTTCACCCCCACCATAGCGGTAATACACACATTTGTCGACCTTCATTCACAACAAAGCGCGAGATGTTAAAGTTCTGTCGAACTTCTCGTACCCGCTTAGGTGCTTGCTTAAGGCCATACAAAGACTTCAACAACCTACACACTTTTCCTTCATGACCCTTTACTACAAATCCATCAGTGATCCATATATATTTCCTCTTCCAACTCTCCATTAAGGAAAGCCGTCTTTACATCCATCGATGGATGATCGGACCGTAGGAGGCAAACTAAAGACATGAGTACTCTAATAGTGGTCAATCCGCAACAGTGAGTAAGTATCAAAGAAGTTCTCGCCTTCTTTACAGGTATAACCCTTGGCCACAAGCCTTGCCTTGTACTTTTCAATCGTACCATCAGGCCTCGCTTTTTCTTGAACACCCACTTACATCCTCTGTGTTTACACCCATATGGACGTTCAACAACTTCCCAAGTTCCATTGCTCAAGATGGAATTCATCTCACTCTAGACCGCTTCCTTCCAATAGTCAGCGTCCTGCGATGAATAAGCCTTCTCAATGGTTCTTGGAGTATCATCAACTAGATATACAATGAAGTCATCACCAAAAGACTTTGTAGTCCTTAGTCTCTTACTCTTACGAGTTACTTCATTGCCCTCATCTATTGGATTTTCCTCAAAAATAGGCTCAATTTGTATAGGAGTGGAAGGTTTAGGAGAGAAGATAGATTCTTGGCCAGATGAGCTAAATGTCTCTTTCATAGGAAATAAGTCCTCAAAGAATGTGGCATCATTGGACTCAAAAATTGTACCTTCATTCATATCGGTACTCAGTTTCACTATTAAGAATCTATATCCAACGCTGTGAAAAGCATAACCAATGAAGACACAATCAACGGTTTTGGTCCAAGTTTACGCTTCTTTGGGATAGGCACATTCACTTTAGCCAAACAAATTTCAAGTACGTAAATAAGAGAAATTTAATCTTTTCCTCTCCCATTCCTCGAATGGTGTGATTTCTTTATTCTTTGTAGGAACCCTGTTTAGGACATGACAAGCAGTCAATATAGCCTCACCCCACCATTCCTTGGAAAGTCCCGTTGTTTCTAACATGACGTTAACCATCTCAGTTAGAGTACGGTTCTTTCTTTCGGTAACCCCATTTGATTGGGGTGAATAGGGAGGCATCCTCTCATGGATTATTCCATGTTCCTCACAGAATAAATTAAACTCATTAGAAAAGTATTCTCCACCACGATCTGACCTAACCCGTTTGATTTTTCTCTCAAGTTGGTTCTCAGCTTCAGCTTTATAGATCTTAAAATAGTGAAAAGCCTCATCTTTTGACTTTAATAAATACACATAGCAATATCTAGTAGAATCATCAATCAAAGTCATGAAATACCTCTTACTACCCTTTGTCAACTCCCGCTCATCTCGCATAAATCGGTATGAACTAGTTCTAACTGAGCCAAATTTCTCGCCTTAGTCGCCTTGTGAGGCTTGCGAGGTTGCTTAGATTGCACACACACTTGACACTTAGAACCTTTGACTTGGGTAAATTTTGGGATTAAATTCATCTTGGCTAACCGCATCATGCAACCAAGATTAATATGACAAAGTCGTGAATGCCAAACATCGGTCTCATGATTACAAACATGATTCACAATTTTATTCATGTCCACAAAGACAAGCGGAACAAGCCTCCGCTCTCATAGCCTTTTCCAATAAAAGTTCCAATTTTAGAAACAATACATTTATTGGATTCAAAACTAGCTTAAAACCATCTCTACACAATAGAGACCACGACAAGGTTTTTATTTATCACGGCACGTGATGCACGTTCTCGCGATCACGACTTTTCTCAAGTAAACTTCAAGTCAATCGTGCCGACTCTACGTACAAATGCTGCGACCCATTCTCCATCAACACGGAGGTAGCCCTCGCAACTCGTAAGAAGAGAATAAGGATCACAAGACAAACATGTATATTGGCCCCGTGTCAATCCACCAATCAGGTGAACGACATACTGATAGAACGATAGGCATTGAAACATACCCGGATGTTCCCTCCTCAGTATTACCAATAACAACGTTGGCAGACTTTTTCTGCTTATTGTCTTTGCGATCAGGGCAATCCTTTGCCCAATGATCAGTACCATTACAGACAAAGCAATTTCCCTTTCCTTTATTCTTCTTCTTCTTGAAGCTAGTAGTTTGAGCGGTCTTGTTCTTGTTCTCAGGCTTTTCAGACTTATTTTTATTCTTCTTGTTGAATTGAAAGATTTTCTTTTGTACCACATTGGCACTAGAACTTTCTTTCCCACGTATATCTTTTGCCCTCGCTTTCTCCTCAACATTTAGAGACCCAATGAGACCAGCAACGCTGAACTCTTGTCTCTTGTGTTTTAGAGTAGTGGCAAAATCCCTCTAAGAAGATGGCAGCTTCGCAATGATGCATCCCGCCACAAACTTGTCGGGTAATGCACATGTAAAATTCTCAAGTTCTTTCGCAAAAGCTTGAACCTCATGAGCCTGTTCTACTACAGAGTGGTCATCAACCATCTTGTAGTCATGAAACTGCTCCATGACATAGAGTTCACCGCCTGCGTCGAGACTCGAATTTTGCCTCAAGTGCATCCCACATTTCTTTACCACTTGGCAAAATCATGTACACATCAACAAGATTTTCTCCAAGAACACTAATCACGGCGCCTCAACAAGTTATTCGCGGTAGTGAAGGCACTCTCCACTCGTGAGAGAGCCCACTCAGTCGTGGTTTGCCTTGCGCAACGTGATACACGTTCATGGCGATCAACCACAAAATCATCTTAGCGCTAACGCTTGTAATTTGCGCCACAAATATAGTTGGCTTAAGTGCGCAAAGAAAAACCGATGTTGTAAAATTCCTAGGATAAGGTTTTGGATTGTTGGAAATATTAGAAATTTTCTCAATATTTTAATCCACGAATTACGTAAATCATGATTAAACAAAGATGCATTTTTGTTCAAAGCCAAAGGTACTAGATAACAAATTATCTATCTCATACGCAAAGACTAATGAACAAGAAATCAAGCATGAATAAAACACGGTATAAGTTAATATACCCTTGAGCCGGTGCCACCGTTGGCACATGCGCAGGCAGAACATTCTCGTTCGCCATGACGGTCGAAGTAGACGATCACAGGTTGTCGCAGTGAAGCGTTGGTGTAGTGAAGCGGTTGGTGCGATGAAGCGGTTGATGCAAAGTGCGACGCGCGTTGCGATGCGAATGCGCTTCAGAACACCTTCGAAAGCGATCGCGTGGTCGCTCTCCAAAACCTTATCGGCCTTCTATCTCGAGCAAGATCTCAAGAAGGGCGAGGTTCCGAGGCTCGCTCCCTCTCGCTACTTGTGCGCGCAAAAGCAGGCGGGAATGCAAAGGACAATGAGCAGAACAATGGAGTATGCGGAAGAGTCAAGCGGTGATGAAAAGCACACCGTGGCTCTCCTTATATAGCCTTGCGACATGCAACGGCGGGAGCGGAGTTACCGACCATCAACTCATGCAATTGTTACGAGAATCGACGGTCATTATGCGACCATCAACCACGTCCGTTCACGGTGTAATCGGCGGCGATTGTCACGTTACGTCTCGTCTCGACTCGACTCGCACACGCACACGCACACGCCACGCCACGGCTCGGCTCGGCGCGCGCGTGTGTGGCACAGTCTTTACCCTTTTCCACCTTGCTAATTAAGAGACACACAACTCAACTATTTAAGTTGATCAAACCTTCTCTCAATTATCCATATGGTACTAAACCAATTTCATGACTCCTAGTATTCTAATAGGCCTTTTGGAATTTCTATTAAATTAATTATGGGCTAACCCCATAATAATCTAACAGTGACTGTGCACCCTCACCTGCCGTGCTGCCATAGCTCGACAATGCCCACTCCCGCAGTCCCTTGTCCTACTGTGGCACTGGTCACTTGTCAAGCTCCATAGAAATGATAGGTGATTGGTGTCGCTTTCCATGTCTTTTATTATAATAAAAGAAGAGGTTAAATTTACAATTATATAATGGAGAACTAGTTTTTTTTTATAAAAAAAACATCCACAGGATCGGATAAACAAGAATTCTCAATAGCATAGCTCGCATAGCATATCTACAATACAGTGTCAACGCAACCAAATACCTTGGGCCAATGCCTGACATAATTAGAATTGCTTGCCGGTGTAGATGACGGGTGTACGACACGCGGGTCTCATGCAGTGGATGCAAGGTAAGTAGCAAAGTTTATTATTTATTTTATCTTTTATCTATGTCATTTAGAGTAAACAATAAAACTAGTTTGTACAGTAATCATCTCTAAAGGTTGTCTCTAGAGAAATACTAAAACATTTAATTTGGGTATTCAACACTAATTTCATCTTTATGACTATTAGCAAAACACTAAATTCAACACTAAGAGCCGTTCGCATCGACTTCAACACCGGCTTTTAGCCAGTGATAGTATCTATATTCCCATGTGCTACTTGCTACTAAATAAGAGTAGGCTCTATTCTCTTTTCTCACTTTTTCATATAGAATAAAACTGATACATATATTTTAGGAGCAAACTGAGATGGTCTTATTATACATGCTCTAACGCTTCGGAACAAAAATATGGAAGAAAAAGAAGAAACGAGTTGCATTTTGCCCTTTATTTATAAGAACAAGAAACAGAGGCCTCTAGGCTCTAGCCCTTTGACAGAGCTTCTTGAGTCTTGAGGAGGAAGGAGGTTGCTTCGTTGTTGCTAATAGAAAGAAGGGAAGAAAGGTCAAGCCAAGCCGTGTAGTGAACAAACGCCCCAACCAAAGCGCACGGCAAGCCCATCTGCGGCATCCGATCGCTTGCCTCCTTCCCAATTCCGATCCGTCCCCAACTCCCAAGGCCGAGAGAGAGAGGAGGCTTGGGAGAAGCGGCGGCCCCAGCGGTGATGGATGCGAGGAGGAGGAAATGGGTGGCGTGGGCGGCGGCGGCGGCCATCTTCGCCGTGCTCATGCTCGTGACGCCCGCCATCCCGCAGGACGAGGACTACCACCACTTCGCCGACCGACGCGCACTCTTCCTGGGTACCACGCTTCCCATACCTAAATTCCATCGCCTCGCCTAAATCGCCGGCCTTTGTCTTCTGCTCTTCCTCGGGGCTTAATATAAGTAGCTACCTAGGGAAGGATTTGGCGGCGGCTCTAGTTCCGACTGTGTTCTGCTATTTCCGCTGCTTTTTATTTCTTAAATTCATGACTGAATCGGTTAACTGAGTCCAATAGACTCAATGAAGGTGACAAAGGGAACAAATGTAGATTCGGCTTGTGCTCTCCTTTATACCTTCTTGTATAGTACATAGCAAATGCTTGTAACTGTCAGCGTTATTCAGCATTCTTCGCTGTTACATTGATGCTAATGGCTAAATTGGCGGCTAGAGCGATTCCTTGTACTCTCTACTTACTGGGGCTAATGAGTAATGGTACAGATCATGTACAAAGTCATGTGGGTTAATACTCTTGTCATGTTATGGTGCTGGTTTCGGAATCACCGTTTGATACATTTTTTTTGGGCAGGGATCCCTAATACGTTGAATGTGATTTCAAACATCCCCTTCTTTTTTGTTGGTGTTGCCGGGCTCATCTTATGTCACTACAAGAACTACTTCAGGCTAAAGTGCTCACTGAATGCTGATATCATTTTTCTTCTTGTTCTAATTCAAGTTATGATTTGAAGCAATCTGATGTTATCTTGCTGGCAGCTCACAGGGGGAGCTCTGGAGTTGGACATTGTTCTTTGTTGGTGTCACTGCTGTTGCTTTTGGTTCATCCTATTATCATCTCAACCCGAATGACACCACGCTAGTTTGGGACAGATTGCCAGTGAGTTTTTTTTCTAGACCTTCTATGTAATAGATCTAACATACAGTGCCATTTCTACAGCTATTCCTATTATGTTGGGTCCTAAGGAGTCTCACAGTGTTGGTGCTTACAGTATTTTGGTCCCATGACATGCCAATAGATTTGGATGAGGAGAATTTAGCCCAACCCCCTTGTGTAGTACTGAATAATTGCAATCTGAAATTCTGAATAAATTATAAGGTCCTGTTTAGATAGGATTGGGTGTGATTCTAAACCAACCACTTGAACTAGAACCAATGGGGTTTGGGTAAAAAAGAGATGGAGAGATCATTTCACCCCTAACCCACTAGGTTCAGTTGCCTGATATGTCCCAACGGACTTGTTTTCTTTGAAACTGCCTCGTGGAGAGTGAAAGACTGAAAGGCATCAATTACTATATTTGTCCTCCCTTATTTTCACGGTTTTTAATATGGTGAAGGATGACATATTGGCTTGTTTGTGTAGATGACGATTGCTTTCACGTCTATCATGGCCATTTTCATTATTGAAAGGGTTGATGATAGGACAGGAACAAAGTCCCTTGCACCACTTGTTATTGCTGGTGCACTGAGCATCCTGTATTGGAGGCAAGCTCTTTCGACTGTCTAGCTGTTTTTCCCTCTGAAATATTTGTTCTTCTTCATGCCTTTAATTTTTGCTGTCTTAACTCTATATAGGTTCTTTGATGATCTTCGCCCATACGCAGTAGTTCAGTTTGTTCCATGCATTGCGATACCTGTGATGGCTATAGTAATTCCACCAATGTATACACATTCAAGTTACTGGTTGTGGGCAGCAGGTTAGTGTCAACGTTGCTCGATATTATTGAGATGTATGCAATTTCATTGATTGTGTAGATCGAAAAAAATGTGGTATTTGTGATTTACCTTTATATAATGAGTTCTTTATTTGATCAGTTTTCTTACATCTATTAAGAGTTCATGATATGTAGATGATTTTTTTAACTATTTGTAAATAGCATAAAATGATCAGCAGTGGAAGTTTCTCCATTTGTTTCATTTATCTTATATTGAACACTTACAAGACAATCCCATTTGTTCCCCCTGTGTTTGCTGTTATCTGGAAATTCATAGAGCAGTCAATGGTTAAATAAAATCTTATTTGGTTGTTGGACATCAATTAAACTTTTGCTATAAGAATTAACCAACCATGCATAAGCGTTTCCTCTCAGCATAATTTAGTATGACCCGGGATTTTTTTACTTGTTCTTATCTCTCAAAATAATTTCAGGATTTTACCTCCTTGCTAAAGTAGAAGAAGCTGCAGACAAACCTATCTATAAGTGGACCTATCAGATTGTCAGTGGTCATACTCTTAAGCATTTATGTGCTGCGATGGTACCTGTTTTCTTGACACTCATGCTGGCCAAAAGGACTATTGAACCAGAAAGGTACGCTTCTATACTGCCTTTTTAAGAACAACATTGTTTACTCCATGTCCAAACTCCAATGCATCAATAAGACGTCATGATTATCTGTAATTTTGATTAGATTCAACTAGTTGAACTATTTTGATCTGTTAAGTGGAACTTGATGGAAACTAAACTTACATTGGTATTGTTCATTTATCTTGAGAAATTATTATTATGTGTCATAACTGAGTGTCATTGGCTATCTGTTCTAATATGAATACACCCAATGTTCAACCATATGGAATTTTGTGTGAACGATGTTTGCAATTGCACGCAGCAAACTTAATTGAAAAATTGTGTCTTTGGCATGCAAAGTGATGCCATTCCCGTCAAAAAGCAAATGAAGGAATTGCCAGGAGCTATAATGTGTAATCATTGACAGTATTCTTCTCATTGTTGCAAACAAAAACAGTCATCTGGGCACTCTAGTACTAGTGGAAGACAATTGGAAGTTACTAGCTATTGAATAACTTTGCTATACGTTATTTCTATTTCCATGGAGTTGAAGTTGATCTTGTCCTTCAGTTTATTTACTAGAATGATATCAGAAATGCAACTTTTGCATTAGTTGTTTGTTAGTTTTACCAGTCATTCAATTGTGCCCTGTTAGTTCTCCCATAGCTTGACTTCCTATCACATTTAACGTGGTGACTGGTGAGCATTAATTCAAATAAGACCTTCCCCTTCAAAAATCAGTTTTTGCATCCATCTTGGGTAGTTTTCGTAGCAACTTCACCGCATTGAGTAATGAGTATAGTTAAAAAAAAAGGGTATGCCTTGGATATGCATCATCCGTCGTCTGCCGAATTGATTGTTCGGCCTTTTGCTAGTATCAGGCTGCAATAATATCTGTACCAGTGTGACTCATGAGATTTTCTGTAATGCAGGGTAAGTCTACTCCAGAAGTGGAAGGTCAATTTGATTGCTGTGAGAGAGAGACGCTTCAAGGATAGGAACACAGTTAGTGTCGATTACAACTATGCTGCAGTTTCAACTACACCTGAAGAGTAGATGTATCCTTTTTTTTTTCCAATGGCTTTCGGCGGACATTCAAGAAAGAAAAATGGCTTGGACATGCATAGTAACTGGAGCAGTCATTTGAATATCCGGAGGTCCACCACTGCTAAGAGTGTTATCGCTGCTAATCAGGGTTGATTACCATGTTGTAGATATGACCCTTACTAAAATCTTGTGCGTAATACTCTTTTCTTGCTCAGAAGTTAGAATGATATAACCACAAGAGCCATAGTCGTACCGAAATCGTACGCAATTTTTCCATTGGAAACGTGCCGATGCTTGAGGTCGCAATGCCGAATGGTGTAGGCTGATGGGAGACGGGGACCTGGTGGTGCAACCTCTCCTCATGGCTGCTTTGTTTCTCGAAGGTGCTCCGTTCGCCTGTGCTACCTCCAGTGGCGGATGCGGGACGAAACATTAGGTATGACGACATGGACCACCGATAATATCCGACATGCAAGAAGAGAACATGAATGATGAATAAGTGTGTCGAGGCCATAAATAAAGCTCTATAAATAATCGTCAAAATTTTGGGCCGGCACTTAGCCGCACACTTTTTGTTTTCCAGCTCCAAAAAAATCAAATTGCTCTAGCAACCTCGGCTAACCTGGCCTTGGCCTTGAATGATGGCGTCGGACCACATACAGGATAGTGTTGTAGCATATGGAGAGGACAGTGGACGCCATCGCCATAGCCCTAGCACCATCCGTGGCTCCCACATTGGTGCCCAGGCAAGGCAAGGCAGAGATGATGTCCCTATAGAAGCTTGAGAAATTACCTGTGAACTCGGAGGTGGCAGTACGTGCTCGTTGCTCCCACATTGCAACACTCGGGGGCCTCGCCGCCTCTGTTGTTACCACACGGGGTGAAGCGCGAGCGTGAACCACGGCGCAGCCGTGAGAGAGAATCAATCGGGGGCTAAGCGAAGAAGGCAATGCATACTAAATAGTGAGGAAAGAGACTAGTAGATGGAGGCATCATATTAGAAGTTCATAATATTAGCTAGATGCTTATAACTGCACGAACCCGGTGGTGCGGCTTGGCATCGTAATACTGCCACTGGCTGCCGCGCGCCGTCCCCCAATGGCCGCTGCCCGCGTCCCTACTCACCTGCGCCCCCAATCGCCTCCGCCCTCCGTGGCCCGCACCCCTAACGGCCGCCACGCGCGCCCGCTTGGACAGTTGAACCCTGGAGACCGGAGAGTTGGAGTTGCTCTTTGGGCTTTAGGTAAACTAGTCAGGGTCGCGCGCTACGCTGCGCCGTGTGAAATTCGGTTGCGTAACGTTGCGGCGCGTGAAATTTGGTCCGATGAATTTCCTTTTTTTTGGAAAAATGGGTCTGAGGATCTAAACGTAATTTCGTCTTTTTCGTCGTCGAATCCACGGACTGCTATGAGCCGTCGGCGAATACGTGGATTTGTCTGAAAAAACCACGTAGGGATATAATTTTTGCCAAAAAAAACGCGGAGGGATATAGACGTAATTTCATTTTTCGAGTCAATCCAACAAAAAAAACGTTTTTTGGGACCTAAACGAAATTTCATTTTTTCCGTCGTCAAATCCACAGACTGCTATGAGCCGTCGGCGAACACGGGGATTTGTTTGAAAAAAGCTGCGTAGGGATATAAACGCAATTTCATTTTTTTGGGATTTAAACGTATTTTCGTTTTTTCTCGGGTCTATTCCGCTAAAAACCGGTGTGAGGACTTGAACGGAAACCACAAAGGACTTGAACGTAATTTTAATTTTTTTAGTCTATTTTATAAAAAAAATCGATAGAAAAATCTGAACATAATTTTTAATTTCGCGGAGGGCCTTTCTACGTGGGTGGTGACGTGGTGACGCTCACGAGCTGGCAATCTCACCCGCTTTAAAGAGAAAGTATTATGGACAGGCCCGTAAACTTGCCCTCGCCCCTAGGCCCACAAGCATGCTGTCGTCGTTTCAGTTGTTTGCCTGCTTTGCCCGTCTCTCCAGCCTTCGTCCTCACGCCCGGCGGCCGGTGAGATGCGAAAAGGATGGGAGGGGTGGGATCCTGCGCCGTGTCTTACTTCTGGCGGACGCCGGAGCTCGCCATAGTGGTGGCTCCGCCCCTGGATACCTGAGAGCTGCTAGCAATGAGATGAGATCCCAACACTAGCCATTAATGGCAATTGGCAAGCGTTGAGTACGGTAACTTATATTTATTATTTTACAATTTGGAAAGGTATACTACAAAGAGTTTTAGATAATCTAAATACGATTATGGTTCAGGTTTTTTTAGTAGGATTTCTACTTTTTCTTTGAAAAATGACTAAGGAGACTTTATAAATTTATAAGTGTGGTCAGGGAGAACTCAAACTTCAAACCAACTCATCTAGAGCATAAGTTATTCTTTAGTACTAGATTATTATATAGAGTAAGGATTCGAGAGTCCTACAAGTTTGATAGGGTAGTGCGAGAGCGACAATCCCTCATAATCTTATGAGACTATGCTTAAAGAATTTGTAGTCGGCTTTATCAAATCTTTTTCTCTTTGGTTGTGGTTGCCTGAACGTCGTTATTTCAATTCTCTCTACAAGATTCATCTTTTTTCGTGCTTGAGATCGTGCATGCTTGTGACATCTTACAAAACTCTTACTCGATTTGAGGGCTCTGTGTATAATAAGATATATCAGAACATAACTAGTGGTGTCAAAGTCAAGGCCGAACTAATCTAATTTGTGAGAAGGTTGGTAAAGCATTACGTGGCACAAAATCAAGATCGATGTCGACAATGTAGAAGCAAGTGGACAAATTTGATAGCGGAGAAAATTTCAATGTGTGGTAATGTATGGTGAAGAATGTTCTTGTCCAACAAGAGTTAATAGGTGCTCTTGTAGGGAACAAATCAGAAAAAACACCCGAAGAAGACTAGAAGATGATGGAGCGAAAAGCTGTCAGTACAATCTATATATATCTTTTCGATGAGATAAAGTACTCGGTGATCAAAGAGAATTTACTGAAGAAATTTTGAAATGACTTAGAATAATTGTATATAGTGAAGTCACTAAAAAAATCAGTGGGCGCTAAAGTGACAACTTTATAGATTACACATAAAGGAAGGTACACGGTTGACTATCTCAATGTCTTCAATAAGCTTATCACAAAGTTAACTAATGTGGATGAGAAAATTGAAGATAACAATAAGGTCATCATGTTGGCATTATATCTACCACCATCTTTAGAGAAATTGGTGGTGAATATTCTCGTTGAGAAAAACACACTCAACTTCAACACGGAAGTTGCATATCTGTTAGGAGACGAAGTCTTTAAAAAAACCATTGGAATCATTATCATTGGGTGATCAAGCATTGATCGCAATAGGTGTTCTAGAAAGCAAAAGTCACAGGAAGAAGAAGGGCAAGATCAAGGGCACACATGTATGTTATCTATATGACGAGGAAGGTCATACGATAAAATATTATACAAGTTTGAAGAAAATAAAGGGTGCATGCTCAATAGCGATAGCAAAAGATGATTCAGATGTACTTTTCGTTAGTCAAATGGTACATTTCATGGATGGATATTAGACTCGGTTTATTGCTTTAACATATGTGCGACAAAAAAAATGTTTGACAAATAATCTCTATGCCCAGCACATAAAATTGTTCACTTAGTGGATTGCAAGGAGCATGCAAGAACAATTACATTGGAGATGTACGGTGGAGCAAATCGTACATTGACGAGAGTTCGGTATATTCCTGCATAAAGGATAATCTAATGTCTATGAGGTCACTTGAACCGGAAGGTTGTGAGGTATCACTTCAAGATAGAGTCATACGAGCTACTTGCAAATGTTAGGTAATCATGAAAATTATCTGAAACAATGGATGGTACCGATTGATTGGTGAACCTAAGGGAAGGGCAATCAACGAGAAGTATGATAAAAATTTTGATCAGAAGAAGGAAACTGTGTCGTCAATGATAGGTACTTAGATCTTAAATATTGTTATGTGTGGAACTACAAAGACGATTATAAAATCTAGCAGGTGTAAATGCGAAGGTGCAAACTGTTGGAAGAAAAAAGACATGGTGGGACCAACCATGCGGTACTAACCAATAGATGGAGCTCGAAGGTGGTACAACCTATGGCATTGAGAGCCGTAGAAACATGAGGTATAGTTAATCAAACTACACAAAAAAAGGCTCTTAGGTAGAGGATTCGGGCTGCCAAGCCCGTACGTCAACACACACATGCAGTGATGTGCACGAACCCTTACGGTGAAAACACCCCATAGATGAGAGGAAAAATAAAAAATAGGAAAATAAAAAATACGGAACCAACTTAGAACAAGTTTTCGAAGGAACACGGTAACTTCAACAAATAAGACTCAATGTGGAGGTTGTAAGTACGATGACTTATGTATAGTTTTTTAGAATTTGTAAAATTGCAGTAGAGATGAAGTCACAGTTGGTGTACAGATGCAAATGGGACTTAAATTGCATGCGCGAGTGGAGTGTGCACGGGTCACTGACTGTCCTACTTTTCTGGCTTCTTACTAACAACTCTTGCCACTGTTTCTTCTTTTTCACAAAAATTTTCAGTTTCAAATATATTGACACCCTTGAACTTTCTAAAACAGGGTCGCTGAGACCTTAATGCTCTCGATTAGCAAACTATGGGCAAACCAAATATAGGACTGAATGGGTACATAAAAGGAATCTGCTGCTATGCAAAAGAGAACCAAAGACTTAGCCGTACGTTCGTAGTATATGCTTTTACAGATTCGCTGATTCTTCACATAAAAGGGCTGAAAAAAGAAGAAGAGGAAAAACAAATCAACCTCAGATTACAATTGCATCCCGTGATGCTGTCGCTAGTGTACATTTAACATTACACAATGATGTTTCGCACCATTTTTTTTCCATCGGCCTTCCTTTCCAGAATCCTTCAATCTGTAGCAATCTCAGGCAGATGGCGAACCTCGCAGAGACGCACGCCTAAATAAACTGTCCATATAAACCCACTGACTAATTTCTGGTCATCATCTCGCGAAGAAACGCGACGAGAAAGAGACTGCAGGTAATGTCGTATGTTGCACTACGATCCACTCTCAATTTGGTTACTGAATGGCAACCGGTCGGCGCCCCTCTCAACGGCATCCTTCCACAGCCGATACCTTATACCGAGCTTGTCGTATGACACCGGCCAGTTCCATACGTTGGCGCCACTGATCATTCGTTCTTGCTGCCCAAGCACAAGCCGTAGATCCTCATTCAAGACCTGCAGAAGATCATCCAGATTACCACGATCAGAATAGTCAGACACAACTGTTGAAATTAATCCAGGTCCACTCTGACTTAGTTTGCAAATGACAGATACTACTTAGTAATTTAGTAGTTATCATGTTGATATCTCATAAATAACATTCCAAAAAAATGGTAATTATAGTTTTGGTGCAAAGTGAGATGAAATGAGAATACTAGTTATGGATCTCAAAAAAAAGAGAGAAACTAGTTATGAAGTTGCTCTGAAATTTTGAGACTTGCCTTCTCAGCGAAATGTGACCACAATAGGTGCATGAAGGGGATGTGCTTGAGCCAGGGAGCAAAGTCGAGGGACATCCGGTAGAGCAGCCTGGTTTTATTCCTAGAGGAGGGCAAGCAGACATGGAGCTGATGGAGATGAGTCGAACATTGCTGGGTGCTCTTCCCTTCTAGCTTTCCAGGCTTTGAGATGCCAATGGTTGACAAGACCATGCACGGCGGTCGGAACTCCATATCGATTGGGTAAGGATCCCAGTACCCTTGGAGCCCAGATGAAGGTGTCAAGAATTTAACCAAGCTGACAAAAAAGAATATAATATCAGCATGTTGATTTACACATAATTTCCCTACAGTTAAGAATATTTTTATTCATCAACCAGTTTTCCTCAGTGAGTTGAAATGTACATAAATACCTTGGAACACTCCAACCCTTGGCAAAGGTGGATGTATGAGTAAAAGGGGCATGAGCAAGGTCTAATAGATTGTCTAGAAGAAGTCCATGCTCTACTGGTAGTTCCATTAATATCTGTTGTATGATCAAGAAGAACTCCGTTACCATTCGACCCAGTTTAAAACTGAAATATACAGGACACTTGCATCATAGTGCAATTGCTGCAACATGACATAATTTCTTTTACCTCTGCATGAACTGTAAATCCTGAAGGAGGCAGTAGAGAAGGGATGGTGGACTTTGGTGGGTCGTCGCCAGGCCAGATCCAAACCATTCCTTCTTGCTCAAAGCATGGCAATGACCGGATGCGCACATTAAGCATCTTTGTTGATGGCATTTTCTCACATTTTCCATCAGTCGAATACTCCCACCCTGAAGGTTATTAAAAACATGAAATATTATTTACACATCATCCTTTACTTTTCGTAATACTAATGAACATAAGAAGCCTGACAGAGTAATTGCAGTTCTTTGTCATGAGTTCATAACGTTTTCAAGTACTTTTAAGTTCCTAATACCATATATGCAGGATCCAAGACATTTGCTTTAGAAGCACCATTCTTGTGTTTTACAAGCATAAGTGCATAACTAACTATGCCAGTCTTAATCACTGTGAAATCAAAAAAGCTGGACAAGATAAACATGTGGTCACATTTTGAAAGGAAGAAAGCCCTTTTACATAATGCTTTAGTGCTAGCTGATACTGTAAAATTTCAAATTGCAAAAAACAGAAGAAGCAAGTCAAAAGAAATGTTCATCAATTTCATATATTCAACTTTTAGAATTCTAAGTAATAATATATCACTTTCCGTTCTTACCGTGGTAAGGGCACTGGATTCTACCCTCATTCACTGAACCAAGATGAAGAGGGCAAGCTCTGTGGGCACATGTGTTCTGAACACATCCAGGCCTTCCGTCTTTTCCTCGGAATATCACCCACTGCTCCTCAAAACAATCTATTGGTACCTGAGAACACACATATCGCTTCATCAAATAAATACATGTGCCTGTGACTGCTAACTCTGACTTCGTATTGGCTTGAAACACGCATTGATTTACCATTGTATCATCTTTCAGGTCACTGGAGAAAGCAACTGGGTACCAGAAGTTTTTCAGACTGGGACTGTAAGGCTTCACTGGACCAGACACGTTGAGACTCCGACGTGGCTGTTTCTTGGCTCCGACATGGGTCGTCGATGATGTACTTGGAGCAAGGGAAGTGCACTCGGCTGTGGATGCGCTAGAGCTTCCATCCTGCAACAGCCTGTCATTGACCAGGGTCTCCATTTGAGCTAACTTATCAAGCGCTGATGATACTCTTGCTTCCGATAAATGAACCTGAATCGGACATATAAAACATCAGGTTCTAGATGATACTGAAGTGCTTCCGTTTGGCCACTTTCATTAGCATACCTGATTGTGAGCTTTTGCCAGTTCTTGCTGTAACTCGGCGAGCTCTTTCCTCAAGGTTTCAATTGACTTGAATTCCCTTGCTAAAGGATTGAGAACCTCTACCACCTGCATTTCATTTTTAGCAATGCATGGCATAGTCTGTGTTAGTCCTTCAGAATTTCAGCCTCAAGCAGTTGATTTGCAAAACTCAGCAAATGCAGACTAAGACCTTTTCTTTGAATTTATTACCGGACCGGTATTTCATACCTTGTTGTGAAGCACCATGATGGTGAGGAGATCCTGCCGTGCTCTCCAATCGCAGTACTGGATGTCGAATCGGACCACCTCAAGAGCTTGGTTCACATCCAAGAACTTCCCTTTTGCAATGGGAACCCTCGGCCCGGGGTCATCGACATGGAACAAGGCCTCCCAGTTGTTATTCTTTGAATATTCAGCTCTATCATCCCTGAGCACTGCATACACCTTGATTCCACCATCTCTACCTACACCCTGCACAGTTCCATCGTAAACATCATCATCAATTCACCGTGCCAGAGGCTTTAGTTTAGCAGACAATTGGATAGCTATATGAATATGATTCAGTAGAGATTTAGTAAATTCAATCTAATTCAATATTCAGATATCAGCTTGTGGAGAGAACGCAATGCATTTGCAGAGAATAGGCCTAAATCGCAAATTCGCATGCAGATTGCCATGATTTCACACATACGACTCACATGATTACAGCCCAATAATATTAATCTCTCAATTCACCAGCTAACCAGAGATCGCATAGTACATCGAAATCATGGAATTTTTTGAGTGGTGAAAATACTACGGTTTTATTGCAAAGATTGCAACGAGAAACAGATTGGGTTTAGGAACTGAAATGGTCATCCCCAAACGAACAGGTCAAACTTCCAGTATCAAATTGTCCGTACCAATCTTAACTAAAAACTCCAACAAATAGTTTTTCCCATCAACAAGAACAAGAAAAAATCCGGAAAAAAAGAGCAAGATAACTCACCTTTCTGGAGAAACACCTGAAGGAAGGCTTAATGAGCAAGTGCGGTACCAAAGACAGCGAAGCCACAGTGGTCATGGAGATGGACGCCGCCGCCGCCGCTGCGATTGAGCAGAGCAAGCGAAAAAAGGAAATAAAATTATGTCTACAAGAAGGTGGGTTATGTTTATTTTTTTCCGGAAAATTATTTTTTCGCGTCTGAAGTGGCCTTGTCGATAAGAGGCGGGAGCTGCACGCGATCTCCACGAGCCTCCCACGTGCTGCCACGTGTGATCACTTGCAAGGCTCGAGCAGTGACGTGGCGGCCTCGAGCACCAAGAATTGGGAGTACAGACTTTTTGCACCTACTATTGTACCACACTCGGGTTTCTTACCGGGGTTTGGAAATTGTTTATTAAGACCTTCAACTTTGTAGATACTAGATACTCTCATAAATTAAGCGAGCAACATATTTTTGTTTCCTATTCTTTTTTTTTTGACATAATTGGTAGAGGAAACATTTTTAAACAAAGCCAGCTAGGTTAGTATTAGTCTTAATTTAGAAAATCACTTCAGAGAAAAACTGAATATTCACTAAAATTGTATCTCGTTAGATATAACTACAGGACATATCAGGTGTAAACCGTCTTTATCATGTAAACTCTATAAAAATAATATGTACAAGTTTTAAAAAATTCTTTAAAAATTACCATACATAGGGAATGTTAGTTTCTACTCTCTTATAAAATTTGAAGACCAAAATCAATCGCATTTAAAAGATATGAAATTGACAAGCAGAGAGCCGAATAGTGATAAGCAGTGAAAACCGACTATTTGGGTTGAATTTGTCTTTTTCATATCTTTCAAATACTATTGATTTTGGTCTTCAAATTTTACATGGCTGAAGAAGCTAACCTCCCTTATGTATGGCAATTTTTTTAAGAATTTTTAAAATATTTACATATGGTTTCATAGAGTTTACACAATAAAAATAGTTTGCATTTGATATGTCCCCTATAACTAGCGGTTTTTATTTCTCTTGTGAGGACAAGTGACCAGTCTACTAAAAGGCTTGAACTCTAGATTAAATATTGCTTCTAACACAACTTTTAGGATTTAGAAAAGTATGAGTTCCTTCTGAACGAAGAAACCAAAACCATTTTTTAGGACTATGAAACTAAAATCATGGACCAATTTATCGAGAAGCTTTTATTTATAAAAATCTAAGCTCTTTCGTAAAAGGTTTTTGTTTCGTGAGCTATTTGATAAACATTCACACGTACGGGATAACTGGTGCTAGGTGTGATGCTTAGCTTCCTTCTTAGTTTGGGACTCTTGTTTCCTAGCCTATACATCCCTGCAGTTGTATGGTTTACATAGGTTGAAGTTCTATATTCGCGCGTTCATAGTTTTTTCGCAAGGATTCCCCACGTGAAATTGACATCTCCTACTCTTTCGGTTACCTACCATTTGCTTTGTGTAATCTTCTCCTAGTTAATAGTTAAGCATAAAACTACCGAACAAGCTTATCGTGTGTTACTGGGCAGTTTTAATTTCGCAATACAGCAGGGGTTGGACGGGCAAATGGGCTGACCACAGTGTAACGATAGATAGGGTGCAGCGTTGGCGATAAGACGCCGCTGAGATTTCGTCGGGACGCGCCGAGGTGGCGGTGGGTAGGACGAGATACAAGTGAGGAGATATTTTTTTGCTTTTCCCTCCTGATAGTTATTGGCGCGCCTTTTCGTGGCCATGAGTTACTTGAGCCCCCTCCCTGCGGCTCTGAATCCCAACGCGTCGTAAGCCTCGCCCTCGCGTGGCCAATCCATGTCTGGCCCAGCCCAATCAAGCGATACTGCCTGCAATGCAAGGCCTCCTGACCAGGCCGCCGCCCGGCTCCTAGGGTTCTTCCACTCCGGCCCAGCCAGCTGACGCGGCCTTACCTCAGGTAGACCTTTAGGAATTTTTTCTCTTTAATATTTCTTTTTAATCTTTTTTTTTTTCAAAACTAGGCGTTAGGTTTTAGAAATTCACCCCATATACGAGCGATATATCCCTCGAGTAACGGCCTAGCTAACTAGAGTAACGGCAAGGCCACCTATCGCCCCCTACACGGGCGATCGCCCCATGTAGGGGTGACGGGTGGCTTTTTAAGCGCAGCCAGAGCCTTATTCGGGCGAGCCAAGCGCAGAGAAATTAATATTACAAAAAAAATTGCTATCGCCCTTGTATTGGGCGATTTTTGCCCAACCTTACTTCGGTTAACTGGGCCGTTAGCAGAGGCACATATCGCCCGTATATGATATACGAGCGACCGGTGCCTATTTTTGCAAATTCTGAACTCTAACGCCTAGTTTTGAAAAAAAGATTAAAAATAAATATTAAATAAAAAAAATCAGACCTTTAGGGTCTACTCTGATTCAAGGGAAAAAAAGGTGGATGGAATGAAGGATTTTTTTTTTGCACCTATCCTGCTATTTGGTTTGATGGATTAGGTGGATGAAGACATCTAAGTACGAGAATATTCTTCGCAGATGCTGGATGAGGCTATCCAACGAAATTAGTCGGATGAAGCCATCCAACTCTTATTCCACCAACCAAATATGAACTCTCATCTCTCCAACCAAACAAAAAATATGACTCATCCCATCTATCTTTCATCCATCTAACTAAATATGAACTTGGATGGCTTCGTCTCTACCAAGGTGGATTACCCTATCCCATTCACCCTTTACCCTTGAACCAAACGTACCCTTAATTTCGTCGCCTCCCAATCTAGACGCGGACCTCCTCTCCCTTGTTTGGAACAAAAAAAATTCTAGCCTATAATAATAAATCATATTAGATATAGTTAAAAGGAAATCATATAGAAGGAAAGGACGCTAAAAAGCACATGTATTTGAAAACCGAGGGAGTATCCTCTATGAAATCTCACTTAATGAAGTTACAAAAAAGTCTCCCTCTTTCATCGGGAAACGAAGTGTTGCGTAACTCAATACTATCTCCAGTAACAAATAGTTATCGTTTTAGACAACGATACGGTCTTCAAAATATAACTATAACTACTAATTTCTATTATAATATATTTATAAAATATAATAAAATCATTGAAGCACCTCTCTAAAATCATAATATTATGAAGGTACTTTTCGAAACAAATATACACATATGATTTTCATGTATCTATTTAAATATTTAAAAAGATAATGACAGTTAAATTTCCAAAAGTTTAATTATACCTATGTTCAAAATGATAACTATTTGTGACCGGAGGGAGTAGTTACGAAAACCACATACTTAACAGAAACATTCTCAAACATTAAAAATAAATGATTTCAGGTATCGAAACTTGTGGTGTAAATTGGCCAAGGGCGTCTAACGGAGCAGTAGAACCGTTTGCGGCCATCTGCACAACCTCTTTCACAGTACACTAAATTTAAACTCATAAACACAGACGAATATGCTTCCGCACTAGTAGCAAAAGCAGTCATTGTAGTTTCGCCAGCAGCACCCACTTGTGATGGCACAGAGAAAGAAGCATGATATTTCCCGGGAAGATGAACAGACTTCTGGATTAGTGAGACTAGAGAAGCAGACGTAGAAAGCCTTTTCTCTCGGTAGGTCGGTCAGTATGTCTTGAGCAGCAAATAATGGTTTATTGGGCAGGGAGGGTCTTTCCTTTAGCTGATGCCCGAACGCAGCGCTTTATAATTTTTTAGTAGTAGAATAGTAGAAATCACTGAATCTAATTTTTACTGTTTATCATATATTATTAGTATAATACACTGTGAAATTTGGCCCAACCTATTATGTATACATACAGTTCAGTTCAGGCCTTAGATTTCACAGACAGGACAGGAGCATACACAAACGGGAGACGGTTATCTTTCTGAAGAAAGATGATGGAGGCATGGCATGATATGCGCGGCTGCTTGCAATCACAGGGGCGCGGCGGCGGCAAACCACGCGAGGGCCGGGCCGACGAGGCGCGCGGCGGGCGGGAGGACGGCCCGCGCGAGGCCCGGGAGCATGGGGGAGGTGATGACGCCGAGGAGGAACCAGTTGAGGCTCAGCAACGCCACGGCATCGGAGGCCGGCCTGCTCCGCAGCGCCGAGCGGAAGAAGCGCGCCACGCTGCACATGGACATGCCCACCACGGTGAAGAGCCCCGTCAGCAGCGGCAGGCACGGCGCGTCCGCCGACCACACGATAACGCCCACCGCCAGCGACATGCCCAGGCTGAACAGGCTCCGGCGCCGCGCGACCGCCTTGCCCTGCCTCACCTCTGCCTCCTCCGCGGTCAGGCACGGGTCGGCGAATCTTAAGACCTCCTCCTCCCGAGCCGCCGCGGATTCTTCTTCGTCTTCTTCTTCTGCTGCTTCTTCTTCTTGGTCTTTGCCGGCGGGTTCCCACGGGCTCGCCGGGCGCTTGTCGTCAGACTTGGACGATGCGTTCTTGCCGTGGTCGCTGCCATGAGCGGCTGCCGCCGTCGCCTTGTCCCACACGGATTTCCCTTTGTGCTCGTTCAGTCGCATGTTCTCCTGCTTGAGAGCCTTCAGCTGTGGAGCAGAAAGATTAAGGAACAGGGAAATCAAGAATGACTCGCAACTCACACATCAGAGGGATGCAATAACCAGTTACACACTTGCGGCAGTTTGAATTGCGTATGGCGCTATGGAGGAGGAATTGTTTACCTGGCTCTCCAGGAGATCAGTTCTGGCGAGCGCGTCCTCGTTCTCCTCCTCCATCTCGTCAAGAATCTCCTCCATGGCCTTGTACTCCTTGAGCGCCGCCTTGAGCCTCTCCTCCAGCTCCTTGTTCTCCCAGACCAGCCTGTCCATCTGGCTCTGCATCTCACCAAGCAGCCTGTCCATCTGAAACATTCAGAAACCATCATAACTCAGTCACTTCTCACTTCAAGAGTGCAATCTTGATACCAATGTGAACAATCGCTCCAAGAAAGGTAAATTAGGATGTGTTTGGTCGAATGGAACTAACTCATTGGGGATGGTTTGATACTAAGGCACTGTTTAGTAGAGCTCTAGATTCTGGCTCCACCTCAGATCTGAATCTTATAGGCTAAAATAAATAGAATTAGGTTTATATTTTTAGTCTAAAATTAAATAAAATAACTTAAAAACACTCTTAATATACCCAAAGATCCACGAAGCGGATCTGTGGAGCTACAAATACCCAGCTCCACCAGATTCATCCACCAGATTTGATTCATAAATCTGGTGGAGCTAGAACCATACCAAACACGCCCTAATTTTAAAAACATTCTTTATAGATGCTGAATCATTCTATTCACTCAAAACATTAGAATCAAACGATATTGAACCATCCTTTCTTATTCAACCTCATCTCACCGAGCAAACAATAAAGCACAAGTGACACACTAGCAGTCCAGCGCTTACCTTGCGCTCCCTGTCGATGGCGGAGAGGAGGCTGATGGGGAAGGTGAGGAACGTCACCGTCCAAACCATAACCTCGCAGCAGAGGAGGGCCGGGAACTGGACGGCAGCCACAACCAGCTGCCAGCAAGAACGCGCGCAGGCTGCAATCAAACAAGACAAGGGATGCGGCGGCGGCGGCATGTGGATCTCAGCAACTCCAGCTCCGGTTAACCACCATCCCTACTAGCATTCGCTGATGTGCTCAAGCAAAGAAGCACCGGAGACGCAGTGCTACTACTCTCTGCAGACGCACACCATACAGATAACCGAGAAATGAGACCGACCGACGACTTGATGGGTAGTGCGATGCGGCGGCGAGCTGAACTGGATGGATACAGAAGTTGAATCGTACCTTGTCCGCTTTCCCCGTGAAGTCAGAGCCGAACGAGATGGCTGGAACTGGAAGAGGATTTTAGTTCCAGTTTTGGGGAAGGGACAAAGAGGGGGCAAGTCAGGCGACACGTGAGCCTCGGCCGTCGGCACGCGTGCACCGCGCTTGCGCACAGCACGTCTCACCACCCTACGGCCCATCCGTCTCCTCCAGCATCTTGCTTGTCGCAATCCTATCCATTCTGTAATGCCTCCTCCATGCTCTTATCCAACTGTGCGCAGCAGCACAGGAGACGAGTTTTCTTCTTCTTCTTAGTCTCCTTTTCTCTCTCACAGCATTGCACTCCAGATCTACTGTAGAGTACTGTTTATTTCCTCACTGATCAGTAAGGCTGACTACAATACAAAGACTCTGTTTTACCCGAAAATTACTGTTCTCACTTAGGAGGGTTACAAGTTTGAAATCTCGTTTTCGCTCTACATCTTAAAAATGGCTGGAAACCGAAATTTCGTTGAGATAACAAAATTTCGGACAAACTCCGTATGAAACACAAAAAATGGAATTTCAAATCAGGTTTTTTCTACCGGAAAATCCGAGATCTCGGCGAGATTTGCCGAGATCTCGACCAAATTGCACCGAGCGAAATCTGGTTCAAACGAAGTCAAAAAAATTTGAATTTGTTTGTGCATGTTCCTGACAATTAATAATGTTATCATAAAAATTTCAGACGATTATCAAGCCTGAGGAATTTTTAAAAATTTAAAAATTGCTACTGTCCTGATAAAACGCTGATAGCAAATTTGAACTGAATAAAAAATAGAACAAACTAGGTTAGAAAATTTTGAAATGTTTTGTGCATAGTTTTGACATATCACTAATATTCTCATAAAATTTTCAGGTGATGATAAAACATAATGAATTTTTAAAAATTCGGATAGTGCTACTGTTCTGTTAAAAGACTTACCGGCAAACTTCAACAAAATGAAAAATGGTTCAAACCACGTTAGAAAATTTTGACATTTTTTGTGGATGGTCCTGATGTATAATTAATATTTCTATAAAATTTTTAGATGATGTTAAAGCTTCAAGAATTTTCAAAAATTCTGACGGTGCTATATCATGATAAAAGCCTGATGATCAATACATAGATTTGCTTTATCAATAAAAAAATGTTTAGAATCTTTACAAATTTTACAGAAGGGTGTTAAGGAAATGCTTAAGATCTTATAAATTTTTTGAATCGTGATCACACTCTAGTGAATTTATAAAATTCTTTCAAGGCACTATACCATTTATGTTCTTTCTCTTTTTGATTTTTGAAATATAACAAATGAAGTTCAATGCTTACATAGATTTGATTGAGCAAACAAAAAAAGTTTATTTTTTTTGAAAATTTTATAGAATGGCACTGAGGAAGTTTTTAAGCTCTCATAAAAATTTTGGATCATGATCACACTATAGCAAACTTATAAAATTCTGACAAGGTTACTGTCCCAATTATGTTCATTATGTTTTTGATTTTTTTAAAGATAAAAAATGAAGTTAAATTATTTTGAATTTTTTTTTGTATGATCCTACACTACTAAAGATAGTACCATAAATTGTTCAAACTAAGATCAATCTTATACAATTTTATAAAAATCTAACAGTATTTCTGTTGAAACTTTAAATTGTCTCAAAAATTCGGTTTTTCAAAAAATTTCATGGAAGATGACTTTCTTAAGGGTTATTGGGCCAAATCCGGACATAAAAAGTTAAAAACCGGTCAAAAATCCAGGTATTTTGGTAGAGATTACTGTAGCAATTTAATTTTTTTTTACCCAGTCGGAATCCGAAATCTCGGACGAGATTTCACGGTTTTTTGAACCTTGTTACACACAGTCAGAAACGCAAATAGTAAAAAAAATGCTGTAGCTTATTGAGCAGTTTGGGTACGAACAAATGCCAAACCGACTGAATCTGTTTATGTTATGCACACCTGTTGTAGAAGAAATGGGAAGGATGATGAAGAAAAAAAATACACTCTGAAAACAGTTACAATCCTCAGAAAATTTCTAGTATACACAGGTTTGGCGCGTGGAATCCTTTCCATACCATAGTTCACGCCTTATTGCCGCTGTGTTCATGACTTTGTGCGTCTCCTATGTATACAACACGTTTCACTTTACGGACAAGTATTAGTCTTTACAGTGTTGATGTATTTATGTATGAAATCAAAGCTCGGAGCGTTTCAAGTAGATGATTACACCGACGCCGGCAAGCGCAACCACGCCAGCCACCATACCTAACCGGAGAGATGGCCATCCTCTTTGCGCCGTCGAGGTATCTACAAGGGACAATGTGGATTCCGCCCTGGTCTCTGTCTCGGACTCGTCCATATGCAGCCTCAGAACCTGAAACAGGAAAACAAACTGTGAAAGATCGGGATATGTGCATGGGAAAAGGATGTCAGGTTATTGATTGAACTCAAAATAGGTATACACGTTCCAAAAAAACTCAAAATAGGTGTTCCAAATGGTGTCAGAATCACGACTGATGTTGCAAAGTATAAGCCTCAAAGGAAATATCGGCACCTAAATTGTGACAAAAGAGACGAACAGAATGCTCGGTTGTGCTTAGGTTGCAGCATAACTAGTGATCCAGTATGCAAACAAGAAGAGAATAACCTTCCATCCAGCTGATCTGGCATGCTCAATTGCTGCACTGAGGTCACTGTCAGTAGTCAGAAGAACTTTGTCACCTTCATCATCCTCGTACTGTTCAATACAATTTAAGTGAGATTCAATAATAGTAAGATGTAAAAGCTACAGAGGTCCAGAAATCCCAGTAAACAGATTCCTATCACAAGCTTTTGCTTGGCATGTTGTCCACTTGGAGGAACATTGCATAATCAAGCTCGATTTAAGAGCCATTGCCTAGTAACAGTCTCTGTAAAACTACTTAAAAAAATGCTAAGAACACAACATGTTCTGAATGAACAGGAAAAGTGCAAGTCCCAATCAATAAAACGAGATGGGTCTGGCAAACATACTTGATCATAATCCTGAAGCTCAAGATATTGCTCTATTAACAATGTGTGCTTGCAACGCAAGAATTAAGCTCTTACCAGAATGTTAATGTTGCCCTTTTCATTTTCCATACCTAATCTGTATGCTACAGCAGACACAAGCTCGTCTAAGCTTACGGAAACTGCAGAAAGGAAGGGTGTAATCAAGCAGACAAGCACAGGTTTGTATTACTTCATCAGTGAACTACAATCAGGAAGGAACGATGAAAATACACCAACCACAACTGAATCTGTGCATATGCCCTTTTCTATCTTCAACTTTAAAACAGAAAGAATTGCCAACATGAGGGGGTATATGTTTCCCTTCAGCATTGTCTGATGCAGCCATGCGAGATTCTTCACTGAACTATATAACAAAAGACTAACCAAAAGGTTCTTTAAAAACAAAAGGAACTATGCAGATGGAAAAGGAACAAACCTACGGGAATCAAATTCCTCTGCAGGATGCAAGGCAAGAGCCGAATCCCAAAACTTCTGCATCATAGTATTTGCCATATCGTTTGCTCCAGAGGCTCCCTCGACCTAAGACGAGGATTAGATAGTGATAAGAAATAAAGAGATCATCTTTATATGGTAAAAGCTTACTGAAGCACTTCAGATGGTAAAAGAAAAGGCAATTCATCTAAAGTATCTTCTTGTGGCTGAATTATTTCAATCTTTCACGGTTTACTGTTACAAAAATAGAAGTTCCCTGCCGGTGCTTTATACACAACTAATGTTGGTTGACAAAATACATCAAAACTTCAAAAGTTATTGATATAAACTCACGATGACTAAAATGAACTTTGCTTATTCAGAATGAAGCCCTTTATCTTGCCAGGATATACAGTTTTGTTAACATGAAGAAACACTGCAAAAAATAATTAAATGTGCAGTAACATGATTTGGTAAATGAAAGAAGAATTGAGTCTTACCATCGATATGGCTGAATGGATTAATTGCAGAGCGTCCAAACAGGCAACAATCTGTCCATCTATGCAAAGATCTAAGTTAGATATGCGCATCAAAAGGGATTTAACTTTGCTGTTAGAATTCAATACTTGCCTTTGTCTGCAACAGGAATATGCAAAAATTTCCCATCTTGCATTGAATGTAGAGCCTCAAGGATGGATGTGTCCAATGTAACACAATCAGGGTTTGCAGTCATAGCCTTCAGAAATGTATCAGCATATTTGATCAATTATGAGAAAAAAAAGAGAACAAATTTAAAACATGGATGCTTCGACTTTGTTAAGGCACCTTTTCTACAGGAGTCACATCTGGGGATAAACTTTGTGCCACTACTCGCAACACCAAATCCTTGGAACTGCAGAATATCCAACATTGTTTGAGTTAATCACTCTTAAATGAAATTACATCCTAGAAAGCAGCACACTCAGCATCCTAGTGTTAGCGCTGAACAAATAATTTTGATAGGAAACATTCAGAGCATAAATGATTTTTTTGCAAAGAACTCACGTGAGAATTCCATGCAACATGTTCCCTGTCATGACAACCACCGAGTTAACTCGGTATTCTCTCATCTTTTTGGCAGCTACAGTTACTGGACCTGAAGGAGATACTACTGGAACACTAGAATGAGATAAAACGGCAAATTTTAGCGAGAACAAGAATTTGGCACCACAAGTTTTTCTGGCAGTGGCAAATGTACCTGCTATTTTCAGTTATGATAGTTGACAAGGAAGGCTTGAACATCTGGTCTCGAAGATTTTCTATGAATGCATGTGGGCCTGAAGTAAGAACCCAAAATATAACATCTGTTAGTTAAAAGAGAGCTGAGTGGAGCGCATAATGCATGGTCATGACATAAGGAATCAAGCTCAATTCCATAATATTCAGAAAGGTGGTACTAATGGTACTCAGAAAAAAACTAAAAGAAAGCAACCTGGAAAGTCATTTCCCCACTGTCGTTCAACCCCTTCCATAGCCGCTGCAATCGCTGCTTTGTTCTGCAGCCTTCTCCATTCTTGAAATTGCGTCATAAAGGAACTTGGTAATGTCCAACATGGCAATGACCTCACCATGTCCCACTACCGGAAGGTGCCTAAATTTGCCTGTGCATGAAAGCCATGTCAGCAATAGGGACCATGAAGACAGATTCAGAAGAACATAAACAACAATATAACATTTTTCCCGATAATTTTTTTTCCAAAAACATGAATATAACATTTTGGAAATTTGGTAACACAACATTTTTCTTGGACATTGTCCTGTAATTTGTTTTTGGCTCTTAGCCAAAATGTAACATTGTAACCCATCACGATCTACCCTAACTATACATGGAGTCACATGATTCGTTTCCCAAATCCATGATATTATAGGATGTATCACTTGTAAATATATATAAAATGCAATCCTCTAATAACGGAAGGTTTATCCGGTTTTTCTTCGTATAAATATTTTGAAGTTCAACACGCTTCAAATGCGAAGCTTGTTTTCTTTCATGCATTCCAACAATTGTTCTGTTGTTACTTTATCCTACATCTATAATGAATTTGACTAGTTAACTGATTGCATTATCCTAATATTGACCCATTATTCTGTATGTAGCATGTACATCCCATTGTGGATAGCACAACAGTACTCCCTCTGTCCAAGTTTATAAGGCGTATTTTTTGAATGTTATTATCCATGAATATAAGTCGTATTTCATATTCTAATACAAAATTAATGTGATGTTCCCTCTATACCCCTAATAAATATCCATCTTTACTTTCTCTACATGCGTATATTGAATATAATGCTTAGTGATAATAATTAGGAGTAATCTAGTCATTTTCAATACTTTTTGGTCTATATGCCAAAAGAAAGACGCTTTATAAACTTGGACAGAGGGACTACCTCTTATCAGACTTAGACAACCTTTGGTAAAACTAAAAGTAAAACCAACAAGAAAAGTCAAATATTGATTTGGGAATCCAAAAAGATAGCAAGACCTTGGACCATCTTCTGCAGTGCCTCAATGGTTGATGAGTTGGACATAACAAAAACTGGGTTCCGCGTCATCACTTGCGCCACATTTGTTTCCTCAGGCCTGAGCCCCTCGGCAATGACCCGTCCCGATATGTCCTACAAAGCCCAAAAAAAAACACAAACAAAACCTTTATGGAAACTTGATGGTCATCTTCCTTCAAAATCTCATCACCAAATCCATCAAAACCTGATGGACTTCAAATTCCATAAGGATGAACTACTGCTCTATCTAGCTGATGGTACCTAATCTTAAAATTTGCCGATCATTTAAACAAACATGTGATCTTTCAAACTGATTCCTCCCAACAATCGCATACTTGCTGCTCATTTCACCAAACATTTATATCCTCCTTCCAACTAACGATGACACCTTTAATTTCCATCTGCAGATTCTCACCTCGGCTGTGACTATGCCGGAGAGCATCCCGTTGGCATCAGTAAGCAGCGAGGCGTCGACGAGCTTGGCCGCCATCCTTCGGCACGCCTCCGACACCGCGGTGGCCTCCGGAAGCGTGAGCGCCTTGGTCAACCTGAGCTTCTTCACCGTCCTCTCCAACCTACGCATAAAGCCTCCAAATCAGCAAGCGTCAGGAATAATCGGTGGAAGCTTTTCGAGTGCGCGGCGCGTACGATGGCTGGATAGGCGAAGTGGGCTTGGAGGAGGCCTTCCCATTGGCGGCGGCCGGAGGGGGCGGCGGCGCCGTGCGGCGGAGGGAGGCGAGGTGGCGGCGGCGAGGCTGCGATGCGGCGTGCGCAGCCATCGCCTCCGCCGTCGATGATTGCGATTGCCGGAGGTGAGAGGTGGAGAGGCAAAGCGGAATGGCAGACTGCGATGGAGGCAGGGGGTTTGAAATGGAGTTGAAGGCAAGACGGTCGCGACTCGCGACTCAGAGTCACAGGAGAGGAGCCGAGGAGGAAAAGGCTCGTTGCGTGCTGCAGCGCAGGAGCATTTGTTTGCGTGAGTCCCGGATTTCCGTATCGAGTCACTGAACCTGTGGGTCCAGTGATACGACGCGGCAATTGAACTGATTGGTTTGCACGTAAACTAAGGTTGCTTTTGGTTAGGGAACGAGGTTGAATATGATAGAATGATATTTTATTATTTAGTTCTATTATTTTGAGTGAATGAGATAGTTTAATATTTCTTTACTACTTCTAATTAGGAGTTGGTGGTAGTGGTCCGTTCTTCTTTAGAGTATCTGATTCGTTGGATCTGATATGAACGGCTGAGATAGAAGATGATTTAATCATATCTTAGATGAAGGGATTTTATCATATCTTTTTTGAATAGAAATATTATGTTAGCATATCTCTATTCACATGTTCTTACTATGGAAGTATGTTATTCATATATCTTATAAATGGAAGGATTTTCTCATCATGTCCTGCATGGATAGAATGATATACTCACCATATCCCATAATACGAGAATTCTATCTCATCATATCTGAAAATGCATAGATTAAAAGGAAAGAATCACGCAACCAAATCACGTGCCAAGCACGAAGATATCGGGGAGACTTGGCTTTCATCCGCCTGCGTACGCTGCCTTCTGCTTTCATCTACTCCCTATTAGAGGGCATCCACTCTCATCTCTAGGAGGATAGGCCGGTCGGTAGTGAAGACACACGCAAGAAGAGAAGATAAGAGAAGAGAAAGACTGCGTACAAGAAGCAAGAAGATTTCCTGCAAGAGGAAGTCAATAACTTTTTCCACCTTCAATGGTAAGGATTGATATCTCTCTACTAATTCTAATTAAGAGTTGGTGACGATCGTCCGTTCTCCCTCAAAGTACTTGATTTGTTGGATCTAACATGAACGGTTGAGACGGAAAAGGATTTAATCCGATAGTCAAATCTCTTCAGAAGAATAAACTTTTCCTACTATTGAAACATAACTAAAGTTAGTGTTCTTTGCAAATAATTTTTTTTATCGCAAATTGAATTTTCGTTGCAACGCACGGGTACATGACTAGTATAAGTAATATTTCTTAAATTTGTATCCCACTATCCTGGGATATTCCGTTCAAGCAACCAAACACACTAGTATAGTGCTTTGTCTTCCGGTTTTCTTTTTCCAGCACGTAATATATGGTCTTTTCCTTTTTTACAACGTTTGTTTCCTTTTCCTTAATTCCAGGATATTTGTTTCCTTTTCCTTCAGATGATGCTGGAGGTGGGAGAGATCTGTTGTGGGCCATAGGGATGAGTTAGACACATTAAACAATGGCCATCGGATGTGGGTGAGTAAAGCTGAGGAAAGATCTGAGAGGTTAATTTTGATGGAGGCAAGTTTCTGGGGACGTTTCGCTGGGTGCATGAAGGTTGAGCCATCTCTAGTGGGGTGCATTATTTGGGGTGGACGTAGAAAAGAATGCTTAGGTGCATTATAAAGGGGTATAGATTAATAACTTTTTTCTTGAATCATCTATATATGTAACACTTGGTACAACGAAACAAACACACCCTAAATTAAATGCATGCATCATTCTTTTTATATAATAGATTATATTTGCTAATATTTATTTCTGAATGACTCGTGTTTGGATTTTCGGACGCTTGCAACATTTTCTTTCTACGTGTGAAACATTTTCTTTCGCAGCAGTAAAAAAGTGACTACGAAAAAAAATATTGCAGACGTTGAAAAAAAATGTTGCACCGAGCGTCCGACGAAACATCCTTAGATCGGACGTCCGGACGCTAATTCTTCCCTATTTATTTATACTTTCTGGGTTAGTAGAGCTATCTCAATTTTACTACCTACCGTATACTACGTTGTAGATTTTCTCGTGTGAAGATCATTGTTTCTTAATACTTTATGGGCAGAGTGGAGGGGTGCATTGTGTCTTTTATTCACAGGATATTCTAGTTTATGTAGTGCTTTGATGCTCTCCTAAAAACTATATTGCGCAAATCTTAAAATAGCATGGTTAGTAGTGGAGTACTTTCTTCTTGTTATCAAACTCCTTGTACACAATTATAACGTATTTATATCGTAACCGTACGAAGCCTGCTCCTGACAGTGAATAGTAAGTAGCTAGTGAGTATGAAACACCGATACTACTCATGGTTGTAATAGTAAAAAGTTGTCATGTGATTACATTTGTGGTGAGTTTAGTAGGCCAGTAAACATGCTTTGCTATTGTCTTATGTCTATGACTGGCATTCTGAGCGATAATAGTGTGATTCTCTATTTTGGTAGAGTGTACTATCGTAAGAACTAAATGCATATTGTACACATGTTTTACTATTTTCAGTGTTGCTTACTGGATACATGAACACACGAATATTCTTCACGAGCTGAACTCACTGTCTTGATCTGAACAAATTTATATATAATTGTACAATAGGTTTGTGGTTTAGTAACAACCGCCACAGTTGCTAATCCCCCCATTTCCAGGCTTGTGCACCCGCAAAAGGAATGTGGTCTGCAGAGAATCAAAAACGAAGCGGGGAAATTGGCCGCGGGGACAGGTTCCAAATCTCACCGGAATTTCGCGAGTTTTCGCCGAGATCTCGGTCTCCGGACTAAGACGGTTTGTAGGAGTGCCGACCGAATTTGAAAATTCAATTTTTTTTATTTGCTATAGTAATCTCGTTTTTCTCAACGAGATCTTGCCCTAACCTGTCGGTATCTCGCCTTTTTTTGACCGAAATTTGATGTTTGATCACCGGATTAGACCGAAAATTGACCAATAACCCTTAAGAAAGTCATCTTCTATGAAGATTTGTTGAAAAACCGAATTTTTGAGACATTTTTAAAAAACTTTACAAACACTATCAGAGTTTTATAAAATTTTACGTGCTTTCTCTTGATCTGAAAAATTTATGGTACCATTATAAGAAGTGTAGGATCATACTGAAAATTTTTAAAAATAATTTAAATTTATTTGTTATCTTTAAAAAATAAAAAACATAATGAACATAATTGGGACAGTAACATTGTCAGAATTTTATAAATTTTCTCGAGCATGATTATGATCTAAATTTTTATGAGAGCTTAATAATTGAATTAGTACCATTATATAAATTTTTTTAAAAAAAATCAACTTTTTTTGTTTGCTCAATCAAATCTACGTATGTATTAAACTTCATTTATTATATTTCAAAAATCAAAAACAGAAAGAACATAAATGGTACACTGTGCTTATAAGAATTTTATAAATTCACTGGAGTGTAATCATGATTCAAAAATTTTATGAGATCTTAATAATTTACTTATAACCCTTATGCAAAACTTTTAAAAAATTTAAACATTTTTCGGTTTCTAAAGCAAATCCATGGATTAATCATTAGGTCGTAACGAGGACTTAGCACTCTCAGAATTTTTGGAACTCCTTGAAGCTTAATCATCAGGTGAAAATTTTATAGAAATATTGAAGATAAATCAAGACCATCTACAAAAAAAAATTAAAATTTTATAACATGGTGTTTGCACCAAAATTCGGCAAGTTAGTCTAAATCAGGCAAATACAAATTAAAGATGCGGGAGCTAATAGAAGTTTGGAAAGAATCTGAGATGTTTGGTAAAACTAAGATTTTAAGGAAACAACCTCTAAAGATAAGGCCGATACGGATACGGACCTTGAAGCGTGTTGGAGTAGGACACGATCGGCCGAAGGGTATAAAAGAAGAGCCGAAGCAAGCTGCAAGGACATCATCAACAATACAAACAACCAGCTTTTACTTTTCATCTATTTTCTTGTCGACTAGGAGTAGTTCTTGTAATTTAGCCTTTGTAATCGATCTTGATCAATAAAGTTGCGCATCGCGATTGTTGATCTTCGTCAATTCGACCAGTGTTCGATTTATTACGATTTTGTTGCGCATCGCCTTCTTGAATCGATCGCCTTTATTCTCGATTAGCTTTAATCGGCTAATTAGACTTACCTTGTTACTTTGATCTTGATCGGCTTCAAGTCGATTGAGTATAAGCGATTGATCTTAACGATCGGCTTGAGTGAATTTTATTGTTTTTACCTTGTCGATTCGAGTCAAATCGACCGCACGCTGAACGGTGTTAAATGCGGTGTCTTTGTTGTCGAAACCCTACATCAAGTTTTGGCGCCAACACACTCTTAACACGCCGGTGGGACCGTAATGTCTTCATCGGAAGTCGATTCCGCCATCGGATCTCAACTCGAAGCTATAATCGTCCCAACAATGGACGATTTGTCCGAATTTCGCCAAGAAATTGAAGCTCGGAAGCTGCTCTTGAAGAGATGATGCTAAGTTGCTATCGAGAAAACAAGGCGTGGCGTTACTCAAAATCCGCCCTACCGCGGTCAGCGCCAGGTGATGCGGGCATAACGAACAAGTGGCCGATATCTACTGCTCAAGCCGAATTATCGGCTATGATTAATCAATCATACACCACGCCTTGATAAATCAATCATCGGCTCTAGTGACAACCCTCAAGCCGATGATAGCAAATAGCGTCAAAACTATAGCCCAGAGTTGGCCTCGTCGGAAGTTTGCTAGATCCACTACAAGCTCGCCAAATTATCCCGTTTTTCGATATCACAAAACACGCAGAGCACACGATCGATCCTAAACCATCGGCTATAACCTCACCTCCCACGATGATGCCCACACAACCCACGGTCATATTGCCTAGGGATCCTCGGTCAAGTGGGGTGAGCCATTACCACGCCTATACCGACGCTAAGTTAGATTCGTCCATCAACCTACCGCCGTCGGCTCCTTTTACGCTTTTCCCAATCGGTTTCACAACCGATTGGATCCGAGAGATATCCCCAGAGCCTACCACGCTTAGAAACACAGGTCCACACAGGTAGTAACGTATTCGAACCGTTTATCCGGTCGGAACCACAAATTAGGCATAATCGCACGATCGGTATAATCGAATCTGACGGCGCGGCGTAATTAGCAACCCGAGCTTGCACTCGGGGCGGGATCTGATTATGATCGACATTATCGGGGCCTTTGTGCGGTGGCGATAATGCCGATTGGACCGTCGATCTGTCGTTTTGAGGATCGGTTTGGCATACAACCGAAAGGAAAAGTGATCGGCTATAGAAAGCCGTACCCGATTACATAGATCGTATGCCCTACCCTCATAATTTTAGAGTCCGGACTTCGCCAAATTCTCGGGATGACTCGATCACAACCTTGGAGCATGTTGGGCGCTTTATCGCACAATGCGGTGAAGCGACCATCCGACGGTTTGAAAATTAGATTATTTCCGTTATCTTTATGCAGGGCAGCATTTACTTGGTTTACTTGTTTGCCTCCGAATTCGGTCCATCTGTGGAGCGATTTGGAAAGCCGATTCCATGAATATTTCTTTTGAGGCGATCGGAGCTTAGAATTTGGATCCGAGTTGATGCGTCAAAAATTTGGGAATCGGTAGCAGATTACATCAAGAGGTTTAGAGAAATTAGGAATCGGTGTTTTAGTGTCACGTTACACGACAACCAATTGGCCGATTTAGCATTTCAAGGTTTGATCCGCCACTTAGGAGAAATTCGGAGGACAAGAATTCACCGACCTTAGCCATTTGTTGCACTGTGTATCGGCTCAAGAAAGCCGATTCTTCGATCACAAAGTATTTAAAGACAGATTTAAGAACAATAATAGCAATAATAAAGAGAAGGATAAGGCCAAGGTTAATATGGTTGAGTATTGTCCTAGTGATTCGTCGGAGGATGAGGAAGCAGAAGTAAACATAGCCGAATGGATAAGAGGGTCTAAGAAATCCTTAGTCTGTTCTTGGCTGAAGCCGACTAGGAACAAGTCGGAGGCCAAATACTCTTTTAGCGTTTCCAAGTGCGATCGCATTTTTGATTTACTCGCAAGAAAAAATAATACGGTTCTTGGGAGGGACATGTAATACCATCAACCGACGAGATCAAAAACGCAGTATTGCAAGTGGCATCATTCTTATTCACATAACACTAATGATCGCAATATCTTCCGTCAACAGATCCAGTCCGCCATTGAAGATGGTCGGTTGAAGTTCGCCGATGAGCCGACCATGCAAGTGGACGTCGATCCATTTCCTATTAATGTGGTACAATGCTCGGCTAAAGGAAAAGAGCCGATGCAAAATGAGCAGAAGAAGGATCGACAAGACGATATACAATCGAGCTCGGACGGCGGCCAGACACTAAAGATTACCATCGGCTCCGTACAAATAGAAGCCGATCGAGACGGAAAAAATTCAAGGACCATTAAACCTAAGGGAATCCCGGATAGGCAAATGGTACAAGCGAAAAAGGTTCCATTAAGGCGGCCAGCGAAAAGGCCAGGTCCTACGTTCTCACAATTAATGGAGAAATATGAAGGGATGAATAGCCGACCACGGTACCACACCCGCCGGTCGGATAATTTGTACCGCACAGAGAACGTGGAGAGGGCACATAGAAGGTGTCCCTTTTGGCAATTTTTCTGGGAGAGGAGAGTAGCGTTGCCGTCACCGTATACCTGCCCGATGGAACATTATCCTCGAGACGATTAGCCAACACAATCGGCGGACCACGAACTATCTGGGCGATCGAGAGCAAGACGAAGCCACGAAGGCGGTCCATGAAAGATTATCTAAACCAAATCAAGAGCAAAGCCAAGCCAAGACACACACAACCAGTTCTACTCAAGAAGACTTGGTGGTCGAATCTGGCCGGTGGAACCTAAACCCAGGTGGTGCCCATCAGGCCTGAGCAAATCACAACGACGACGGCTTCAGAGGCTAAGGACACAAGAAATTCGTGAAGCCGATGCCGAGAAAGAAAGAGACGAAGTGTTTAATGAACTTCGTCCAATGAGATCGTCGGAAAGAGTGGAGAAGAAAGATCAAGCCAAGAAGATTTGAATCGGTGATGACTGGACTCTCCCATGATTAGGGACGATACACCTCCCATAGACGTCAACATGGTGTTCACCTTGCCACCGAGTTCAAAGTCGAAAGAGAATCGGCCAATGAGGCCGTTGCTCGATTATGCTCCGGTACGAACGCCATCTTTGAGAAACCCAAAGACGATCATCGGCATCGAAACCATTGTACCTAAAAGGATATATAAATGGCAAGCCGATATCAAGAATCTTTGGTAGATGGAGGCGCCACGATGAATCTAATGCCTTACGACATGTAAAAAGTGGGTAAGTCGATGAAGACTTAATTAAAACTAACATGGTTACGAATGACTTCACAAAGCGACCCTACGAAGCAAAAGGTGTCATGGTCACGAGCTAGCGCCGGTAGTAAGACTTTGCCGACGGCGTTCTTTGTAATTGACGCCAAGAAACTATAGTGTCTTTGCTCGGTCGAGATTGGATTCATGCAAATTGTCGTATCCCATCGACCATGCACCAAGCACTAGTTCAATGGAGCGGAGAAGAAGTTGAAATCGTCACGGCCGATACATCGGCACACATCGCCATGGCTAGCTCCGATGCAAATTGGCAACACGAAGAAGTCGGTGCATATCGGGCAAGGCACTTTGGGCGATTGCGACTTCATATCGTGAGCAAATCGGACTAATGCCGATCGATGTCAAGCTCGGCACTTTTGATCGGGCAAATGAAGTATTGCGCCGATGGGAACAAGAAAAGCATTGAGGTGCTACAAAACAAAATGCAAAGCTATCGGCAAACAACAGATAGCTACGAAGTCATAGAAGACTATGAAGAAATCGAAAAGTTAGGTCAAGGATTCACGTCCACCGACTTGCTTGAAGAAGTCGATATAGGTGAAGGTGATAGAAAAGACCAACTTTTGTCGATGCAAATTTAGATGTAAAGTACAAGGAAAAATTAATAAAAATACTTAGGAATTATAAAGATTGTTTCGCTTGGGAATATCACGAGATGCCCGGATTAAGCCGTCAATTTGGTGGAACATCGGCTACCTATTAAATCGGACTATCGACCGTTCAAACAAAGATATCGAGCGTTTTAATCCACCTTGTACCAAGTCATAAAAGAAGAGATAGAACGATTGTTAGAAGCAAAGTTTATCGGGCCTTGCCGATCTGTTGAATGGGTTTCCAACATCGTTCGATAATGAAGAAAATGGAAAACTTGAGTATGTGTCGATTTTAGAGATCCGAACAAGGCGATGCCAAAAGACGAATACCCTATGCCAATAGCCGATATGCTTATCGATCTTGCATCGGAAATAAGATCATAAGCTTTTTGGGCGGTAATGCCGGATATAATCGATACTCATGGCGGCCGTCGATATACCCAAGACGACCTTGGATGTCCCTGCAATAGGTTTATTCGAGTGGTATCAGAATGACTTTCGGCTTGAAAACGCCGGTGCAACATATCGTGGGCAATGAATCTTATTTTCCACGATGTAATCGGCCACACTGTTGAGATTTATATAGATGATGTAGTGGTAAAATCGCAAAAATCTCCAACATCCGCCGATTTGGAGAGGTGTTCAAGAACATAAGAGCGCATGGTTTGAAGATGAATCCTTACAAGTGTGCGTTAGTGTGTCGGCGGGATGTTTTGGGCTTTATGGTACATGAAAGAGGAATCAAGTCACCAAACAAGGGTCAAAGCCATAGCCAATACCAAACCGCCAACATGTAAAAACGAATTACAAAAGTTGATCGGCAAAATTAACTATCTTCGTCGGTTCATCTCGAACCTCTCTGGTAGGATTCGTGCTTTTACTCCTTTCTTGAAGTTAAAAGACAATGAAGAATTTATATGGGAACCGATCGTGAAAGCATTTGTGAAGTAAAAGGTATTTATCCAACCCTCCGATCTGTTTGCACCTCAAAAGGTGTTCCTTTCAGTTGTATGTCTCAATGAAGAAGATACTATTGGAGCTGTTTTGGCACAAGAAGTACATGGTAAAGAGAGGGTTATCTTTTATTTAAGCCGACGGTTGCTAGATGCGATCGGTACCCTTTCATTGAAAAATTATGTTTATCATTGTACTTTTCATGCACAAAGCTAAGGCACTACGTACTAGCATCGGCTTGTAAAGTCATCTGTAAAACCGATGTTATAAAGTATATATTGTCGGCTCCAATTTTACGAGGTCAACTTGGCAAATGGGCTTACGCCTTGGTCGAGTTCGACTTATCATATGAATCAGCCAAAGCAGTTAAGGGACAAGTCCTAGCCGATTTTATAACGGGACATGACACGGCAAACTTAGTCTTGATCGCGCCATGGCGTCGTTCTTTGATGGATCAGTATGCGAGGAAGGATATGGTATCGGCATTGTACTCACTTCACCTAGAGGGCATAGCTTTGAATTTGCATTTCGGCTAAATAGCCGATGCTCAAACAACCAGGCCGAGTACGAAGCGTTACTCAAAGGCTTACGATTGTTGGAAAATATTGGAGTGAGCGCGTTGAAGCGTATGGTGATTCACTATTGGTAGTACAGCAAATAAAAGGAGAATATCAATGTCGAGATGAAGTACTAACGAAATACTTAGAACAATGCTTAGAAATGATAAGCTCTTTTACATCATTTTCTATCGGTCATGTTCCTCGAGAATTGAACGACAGAGCTAATGCTTTGGCCCAACAAGCATCAGGGTATAGAGATGTTGGCCGAAGTCAGGAAACTGAACTTGTAGATAAAGCAATAATGTGCACGGATATTGCTGATTGGAGGACGCAAATAAAAGATTATCTAGTTGATCCATCTAAGCCAGCGGAGCGAAGGATACGGCAACAAGCATTGAAATGCGTTATCATGGGCGATACAACTGTATTATCGGACTATGGAAGGCTTGTTGCTAAGATGCCTTGAGGTCAAGAAGCCCGAATGGCGATGGGTGAAGTGCATGAAGGAATTTGTGGTTCTCATCAATCGGCACATAAAATGAAATGGATGCTTAGGCGGACAGGTTATTTTTGGCCAACGATGCTAGAAGATTGCTTCAAATATTACAAAGGATGTCAGACATGTCAAAAGTTTGGCAACGTACAACTAGCACCAGCATCGGCTTTGCATCCAATTATCAAACCTTGGCCATTCGGAGGTTGGGAATAGACATAATCGGCCAAATTTTTCTGCTTCAAGTAAAGGCCATAAATTTATTTTGGCGCAACCGATTATTTTTCAAAATGGGTTGAAGCTATACCACTTAAGAAGGTGACTAGCGTTGAGGCGATTAGCCGTAAATGAACATATCGTCCATCGGTTTGGAATACCACAGACAATCACGACCGATCAAGGGACGGTATTCATGTCTAACGAGTTTCAAGGTTATGCAACGAGTCTAGGGATCAAATTGTTAAATTCCTCGCCGTATTACGCTCGGGCTAATGGACGGCCGAGTCGTCTAATAAAACACTTATTAAATTAATCAAAAGAAAGATTGATGAAAAGCGAGGAATTGGCACTCGACACTATCGGAGTCATTGTGGGCCTATCGGCTATCTTATCACGGGAAACGAAGCTTTCACCCTACCGGTTGGTGTATGGACGAAGCCGTTCTACCGTGGAGATCAACATTGAGTCGTCTGAATAGCCGGACAAAATGGGTTGTCGGCTCAAGATTAGAACGATTTAATGATAGACAACTTGGGCGAGTTGGTGGGTTACGTTGGTTACACTTGATCGGCTTAAGAAGAACAAGATCGAGTAGCAAAGGCGTACAACAAAAGGTCTTGCCTAAATCTTTCGATCAAGCCGATTTAGTATGGAAAACTATACTACTGTTGGTTCCAAAGATAACCGATTTGGGAAATGGTCGCCTCGTGGGAAGGACCATACAAGATTAATCGACTAGTCGGTGGGAACTCGTACTTCTGGAAACACTTGAAGGGCATGTCACGCCTAAAGCCATTAATGGGAAATATCTAAAGAAATATTATCCTAGCGTTTGGATCGGAGCCTAGCCGACTAAAATCATGTTCGGGCCAAGATTAACACGATCTTCGTTAATCGGTGAAAGGATTACGAACTAGAGATGTAAGCAAGATAAAATCGGTTAAAAAGCCGATTATAAACATAACAAGTACAGATTACAAGAATATTCGGGATGATTCGGGACAAGTTTTCCAAAAGCGAACAATAAAGTTTTATTGGATGCGGATCTGGAAGAGTCGCGCCCAAAGCCGATAAAGCACCAGCTGCCTTTGCAATGATCCCTTGGATTTCGTCCAGAAGACGTTCATCGTCCTTGGCATTCCCGGGCACCATTTTTACCTTGGCCGATTGCTTGGTTACATTTTCAACACCACGCAATGCTAAGTTTTTCTTCCTTCACTCCGTCGCGATGGTCTCCAAGGTTTGTTGGCCTTTTCCGATTTGTTTCTCGAGCTTGACCAATTCTTCTGGAGAAATTTCTTTGTTTTTTCCAATTTCAAGAGAGCTTCCTTGGTCGATTTGAGATGCTGAGCACCAGTATCAAATTTGCGCTTTTGGCCTTGGCATCGACAACCGATTCCTCCAGAGTTTCCGATCGGCCTCTTGGGCCTCACGGCGTTGATCCGGTTCTCTGCCTCCTCAACTTCTTTTCTTCATCGTCCAAATGACATACATCCGGAAGAGCTTGCATTGCTTCGGGAGGAAGATCGGCTTCAACGGCACCATGGCATCCTTATCGGTGATTGTTAACCGGGATCTCCGATGTGGTTGCATCACAAGCTTGAAAAGCTGTCAAGACGCTCTTTCATGCACGGCGGAGGTAACCACAGCCGATGCCTTTTCGATACTTCAAGAATTCTTCGATTTACGCATCATAGTCGTCAGTAGCCATAATCTCGGGTCGTCAAGATCGGCGGTGAAAATCCAAGCGATTTGTCGGATCGATGGTTCCGGAAATCGATGGTCAAGCAGAGTTGGCTCGTGCAAGAGTTGGAGCGATTGAAATGTTCGGAAAATCGGCAAGGATCTTCTCGACTTGAGCAGATTATGTTGGCTAAAGAAAAATAAAAGATAAGCCAATGCATTGGAGTATAAGAGTTATTGCACAAAGTGTTGTGACCTACCTTTCCAATAGCCGATACATGAGGCGAACTCTCGCGCTTTGCTCTTTAGGTTTGGGTCCTTTCTTTCTTTGGAGCCTTGGTATATTTTGCCTTCTTCTTTTCAAATTTAAATCGGATAAAGGTTAAATCAAGAAGGAAGAGGAAATGTCAAAGCTAATTTATGCTTACTTGGTGTTTTTTCTCGATATCCGACAAAGAAGGACTATGCACTCCCAGTCTGCCGAGGTGTAACTGTAAGGCGGTCGATGGATGAGCTCTCTTGCCTTGCTCATTCCCAGTTGGCTAGAAGCAGTCTTCTTGCCGACATCCTTAGCCTGCAAAATATATAGGAAGTGTGATTATAAAATGCATTCAATTAAGACCGATGCATGAGGCAAGATTATTCAAAGCCGATACCTTATCTACTAAGCTTGAGTTAGTATAACCCGACGAGCTAGCTTCATTGCTAGATTCATTTGTTAGATACTAAGGATGTCTCTGCGATTTGGAAAAATTCTTTGACAATAGTCGAAGGGTCTTCTCCATATACAAACATCTTTGCGATAGCCGACCACCATGTCGTGAAACCCCTGCAAGCGAGCATTGGATGGAAGTGAGGAGATCTGCGCGATTGGAGTTCGTCGGCTAACTCGAACTAGCCTCGCGGATGTGGCATTGCGGACCACGGCTCTTGGTTGAAGCCGATCTAGAAGTGGCGGACTTGGTATCACTTGGCCAAAGCCGAGTGCCTTGCATATCTTGAAGGGTGATAAAACTCGTATGAAGGCCGGAAAGTCCGATTCAGTATGAAGGCCGACATGGAATATGCATGGAGAAATAAAAATTCTATACAAGTCCGAGTCTCTGAGGCATCGAGAGCTATCGGCTTCGGATGAAGAAAAGAAGGCCAAAGAAAATCGGTGCAAAGACACAGTAGCTAAAGAAATCTTCTTGCTTGAAACTTTCGTGTCCAATTGCAAGAAAAATGACGAAACCTTCTACAATTGTCGGAAAGGCCCTTGTCTCATTTCTGGAGCACATCATAAATCTTTCACCAAAGGATCGGCATTCTCTAAATTGAATAGGTGCCCTTGGTATATCTTCCCTTGGAAAAGGAGTATCATCAGTGAATCCAAATTAAAAGAACAATTTGAATAAACAAGATCTGACCATATTTGCACAAACCACATTGGGCCACCTACATTACCAACGGTGAATTTTCCAAAACCCGTATAAAGCCGACTCCTTATTATGTAAAGCATTTGGTACACAAAGACCCAAGAAGATTTTTCCTAAAGCCACCGACGACCCTCAACAAGTCGCTCTGCTATCATTTGATATACTTGAGTTGGTCCAAGAGATGCACCACAGAATAAAAAGCGGTCTAGCCAAAGATTCGGAAAAGCCACATGTTCCTCGTCAGATACTAAGCCATTGACCTTGTTATTATTTCCAATATATTTGGCCCAACCCTCTCCCTTGGATCGGATGAGCCTATATTTTGGTTTTCCACTAAAAGCTGATATTTGATCTCTATCTGGCCGAAGACAACACAAGTGAGCAACATCTAAAAGAGTTGGGCCGATGGGACCGGTCGGAATAAGAAAGCATTAAAACAGTCAGACCAAAATAACGGTAGTGGCCACTAAGGGTTCATTGGCTTGAGGTCGGCTAAAGAAAGTGAAATACACTCACTATACCCATTCTTTCCCATTCACTCCTCTTTTGGGCTGCTACTGATAAACCAATTTCTCCATCCTTTGAGAGTCATCGGCCAAGCCACAAACTCTTATTCCACCCTCTATGTTATGACCGAGGTTTACAGAGGTAATCGAGGACTTCTTGGTTTGTTACGGTATGGACGTCTAGATTTCCCAAAGGACCCAAAAATATTGGTCATTCTTTATGCGGAATCGAATAAGTACGACTAGGATCCATTGTAGCCGATGAAGGAAGTGAATGAGTTGAATTGCCTCAAGAGTACTTTAAGCGGAAAGTTCAAGCCGATTGAAGGTGATTCGAGAGCTTGTGCGTGTGAGGAATGAATGAGGTGGGGCCGCATTTTATAGGACGATGAAAATTTGAAAAGGGGAAGTGAATTTCAAAAGGCGTGAGCGGTTAAAAACGCACTACCCGCATGTCGAGATTTACTGGCGAATAAAGCGGCAGTTAATGGGTGAAGATCAAACGTTAGCCGATTGCACAAGCCGATAATTGTGATTTTTGACAGATGACAAGTCATCTCTCAAAAATGGGGGGCATATGTTTGCACCAAAATTCGGCAAGTTAGTCTAAATCAGGCAAATACAAATTAAAGATCACGGAGCTAATAGAAGTTTGGAAAGAATCGAGATGTTTGGTAAAACTAAGATTTTAAGGAAACAACCTCTAAAGATAAGGCCGATCTGGATACGGACCTTGAAGCGTGTTGGAGTAGGACACGATCGGTCAAGGGTATAAAAGAAGAGCCGAAGCAAGCTGCAAGGACATCATCAACACAATACAAACAACCAGCTTTTACTTTTCATCTATTTTCTTGTCGACTAGGAGTAGTTCTTGTAATTTAGCCTTTGTAATCGATCTTGATCAATAAAGTTGCGCATCGCCGATTGTTGATCTTCGTCAATTCGACCGAGTTCGATTTATTACGATTTTGTTGCGCATCGCCTTCTTGAATCGATCGCCTTTATCCTCGATTAGCTTTAATCGGCTAATTAGACTTACCTTGTTACTTTGATCTTGATCGGCTTCAAGCTGATTGAGTATAAGCCGATTGATCTTAACGATCGGCTTGAGTGAATTTTATTGTTTTTACCTTGTCGATTCCAGGTCAAATCGACTGGCACGCTCTGAACCAGGTGTTCGTCTGGTGTGCTGTTGTCAGAAACCCTACATCAAGTTTTTGACGCCAACACATGGTTTATACCATTTTTCATTTGGTTGAAGTTTGTCAGTAAAGCTTTTATCAGCACAATAGCATTGTCCGAATTTCGAAAATTCATTATGTTTGATCATCATCTAAAAATTTTATGGTAACATTAGTGATGCATCAAAACCATGCATAGAAAATTTCAAAATTTTATAACGTGGTTTCTTTCTTTTTTTCATTCGGTTTAAACTTGTCGGTCAGTGTTTTATTAGGACAGTAACAATATTTGAATTTTTAAAAATTTCTCAGATCTGATAATTATCTGAAATTTTTATGGAAACATCACTGATGTGTCAGAAATCTACAAAAAAAAATTCAAAACTGTTCGACGTCGTTTGATCTATTTTTCGCTTGGTGCAATTTTGCTGAGATCTCGGCAAAACCAGCGAAATTTTGGTTTTCTCGGTAGAAAAAAAATCGGATTTGAATTTTTGCTTTTGTATTTCGTCATAAATTTATTCAAAATTTTTAAATCTTGTTCATACTTCGTTCTCCGGTGATGGACGAAATTTGAAGCGAAACCAAGATTTTGAACCTGCGCGCAGAGAGACCATGTGCTAAAAGCCTAAGAGGAAGCTGGCTGCTGACGCTACGACGGTAACGGAAAGATAAGAGAAGTTGGAAAGTAACCTTTGCAATATGCTTCCTGATTTTGCAGTGTAGTTCAACGGATGTTTTTGCAGACGCTGGTGAAGACGTGTAGTAGGAGTATTTCCAACGTGCAATTCCATGTCAAATTTCGCGAGGGGCTTTTCCGGAAACATGCTGACGTGGCGCTCCATGTGAGAGTTTTTTTGTTGCAAATTATTTGTGTATTTTTCATGTGCTGAGAAATGTCAACGTATTATTTATGATTTTTTATTGCTATCACATTTAAAATGGAGAGGAAAATAGTAATTTGTTTGAAAAAATTAACGTTACAATGTAATATAGGAGGACATCGCCTACGTTTGCAAAAGGCATTGAAAAAATTTGGTTTCATCGATTAATAGTGGAATTGTCATAGCATGATGTCGCTTCGGTGTGATGAAATAAGTGACAATTAAAACATTGACCGTATCGGTGACATGCTAAAAAATGATAAACAAACGGTAATAAGGAAAAAATACAATAATAACAAAAGTCTATAATAAAAGATACAACTAAAAAAACTAATACTACCTATGATTCTTCCGCCATGCAACTCCATGTGGGGCGAGGAGCGCTCATAGCAGGACGTACGGTGGTGGTGGTGGAGTAACCTGCGACAGAGAACCGAGCCCTCTGTCGTTCTGCCATGCGCAGGGAGGGAGAGGGTGGCCCAAGTCGGCGCTGGTAGTCCAGGCCCAGCCGACGAAGGTGGCGGTGGGCGGCGAAGATGACCAGAGACGGTGCACGACGGCGAGAAGTAGGCAGTGGCCGGCCACGGTAAATGGCGAAGGAAGGAGGGGAATTGGGGAGAAAAGAGAGGGGAAGCTCAGTCACCTAGTGATGCAGACGGTTCGACGAATGGATCTCCGAGGCACCGGCGGCAAAGAGGGAGCACGGCGGCCGGCGTTCGGGGCGCGATCCTTGGCTTCACAATTCCGAGCAAACGAAGACACGAGAGAGCGAACCGAGTGGAGGAATGGGTTGAATGAAGGGAGGGGAACACTGTGCTCACCTTATATAGGGTCGGAGAGGGTCGGAGGGAAGGAAAGGGATGCGGGTGTCATGGTGGCCAAACGGCATTCACACGCAAAATTTGGACACCAAATTTGGGAAATGAGGTCTGGAATGGAAAGATTAAAGTCCGGTGATTGATTTGGCGAAATTTTGGGAGAAATCGGATGAATAATCAATGGGTTTTGAAGCTTTTTAAAAATCAAGCAATGGAGGAGAGAGAGAGGAGAAGAGGTTCCCTGTTCTTCAGCTCGGCTGGAGGCTGAAGGAGGTACTACGCTACAGGTGGGGTCAACTTTTTTTTTCGAATTTCATTTATGGCTGAGAAGAAAATGATTTTAGAAAATAGTAAATAAGATTTAAAAATTCTGGGAGAATTATAAAAAAATACCTTGAGATATTTGGGACTTAATAAAATTATTTTTAAAAAAATTACTTCTAATTTTCTGCAGTAAATCATTTTATAAATATGAAAATAGCAAAAAGTATTTTAAAATCGATAAAAATTCAGTGAAAATACCAGAAAATCATAAATAAATTATTAAATAATAAATTAAAAATTTTGGGGTGTCACATGAATGAATTAATTATATTGGGTGTTCAGCAGGAGAACAATTAGCAACATGAATTTGGTTGCCGTTGGTGGAATCTATCAACGGACTAAATGGTAATTAAAATCAGTAGACTTTTGTAAAAAAAAAAGAAGAGAAAAAAATAACTTGCTAGAAATCTACATATATAGTTCCTTGTCAGTTTTGCAAATTACAACTAGCTTATACTTCTTTTTGCCACAAAAAGAAATTGTTCTAGGATACGTGCAATTGAACATTCCAAATTTTGTATATCAATATTTCTATGAATACTTGTATTGAGGTTGGACATATGAAAATGATATACGTAGATTTGTCTCGAAAAGTGATTTCATAAAATTATAATTTTATTAGATTTTATCAATTTCTTATAATACATGTCTAAATCAGGGTTCACAAAACCGGTATGAAAAAAATCGTAAATATCGAGCCAAAAATCGTAAAAAATTGTAGAGTTTCAAATTCAAAATTTATGTTTTTTTTTCGAAAATCGGTCGATTTGCATGGAAAATCAGCCGATTTCCATGGAAAATCGGCGGACTTGTTGAACTTTTTTGCGGTCAATTTTTTGAGCGATTTTCACCAATTTTCGACCGATTTATGTCGGACGAATTTTTTTTCCGAATTTTTGAATTTGAATTCAGCCGACCGATTTACAAAGCCAGACCGGACCGATACGACCAATTTTCGGTCGATAATCGCTGATATTTCAAACCCTGGTCTAAATTTTGTGAATGGAGAGAGTATCAATATATCCCAACTTTGCAGTTACGTTAGTAGGCCCTGTTCGTTTCAGCTTCCGCTTTAAAAAAAGCGGATTGTTTACCGAACAGGAGGATTCTGGACAGTTTCTCCCACAATCAGAAGCTGTTATCTACATAGAATCAGAATCCGGCTGAAATCGGATTCTCGTCGGCCTAGTCTGAAACCTAGAAGTAGTTGCAGTCTACCCGACCCGATTCTCATACAATCAAAAACACCTTCACCTATAATCCAGAATCTGTAATTCAAAAACTGAAACAAACTGGGCCATAGTCAATCTTACCTATTGAATCGAAAAGAATGATCGATCTCTATTGAATTTAGTGTACCGTAAAAGAGCTCTATAAATACTACGAGGCACCTGGTGCCACAGCAGATCCGTCTTAGTAGCGACCGCGCGGCTAGGTTGAGTGTGAAGATGGAACGAAACAACCCAGCCGAGCTCGCGCGCCAGCAGCAGCAACGTACTGCGCTGCATGTACCGACGTACGTAGCAAGTTCCTAGCTTCTCCGGCACCGCCCACCGGCGGCGGCTCAAGGCATGTTACGATATCAAATACTACGAAAATCCATTTGATACACATGGCATGTTACGATATCAAATACGAAAGGGAAACATGCATTCATGTAAATAAGCTATGTAATATGCAGTTAACAAGAATTGAACTCTATTGGCTAATCAGAAAATCGAGTTGCTCGCGCAACACCAGTTGAACTACCTAATGGTTGGCAATTTTGTGGATTTTATTTTATGTTTGAAGAAAAAACACCCCCCACTTGCGTAATTGGCCGATAACCTGACTTAGGCAAGATTGCTAAGGCCGGGAAAAAAAGAGAGGTTAGCGTGTTAATTTGGGTGGTAGCTCTTATGAGAGATTGATGTATAGACCAAAAGAAATGTAGCAAGTGTCAGGTGGAAATACCCGCCCCGTGTAAATTCCGTTGATATACTAGGTGTAAAATATTCCAAAAGTTCTCACAAAAAATTTACAGCATGTAGATGATGACATGTTATGTAGTCCTAAAAAAATCAAGGTCAAGTTTAATCTTATTTGGAGGACATGAAATTGACGAGCAATGAAAATGAATATCGATGTACAATGAAAAATCACTGTTACATAGAATTTATCATTTTCAAATCTTCCAGATGCCATTGAGTTTTATTTTGAATTTTTTAAGGCCTATATAGCATCTCACCATCCACATGTGTTAATTCTGTAAGAATTGTTTTTGGAACTTCTACAAATGATTCCAGTAGAGTTTACACGACAAGCATAACTTCCACATGATATGCGTCCAAAGAAATGAGGGTAGCTAGTAAACGATAAAATTTCTCATGACAAATACAGCTGTTAAATTTGGCCATATATGTGATCATGGTTGGATTTACAATCAGGGAAATACAGAAAGAAATAAAAACAATCCATGATATGGACAAATTGGACATAAAAAAGAGCTGAACAGGAACAGCTGACGAGGGCCCCGTTCTCAATGACTGCAGACTTTCTTCTTGTTTGTGCTGATATGTACAAATAATTTACTCTCTTTAAAGCCGAAGGAAATAGAGCCCTCCCCGCCGTGACACATCATCACCTTCGCGACTCCGAAAAATCCGAAATTACGTTTAGATTTTTCTAATGGTTGTTTTGCAAAAAGTACCCGGTAGTTCTACATATTTGCGAACGGATCCTCCCTTACAAATTCGCGAACCGATCCTCCAACACAAATTCGCAAACTGATCCTCCTCATTTTTTTGCAAAAAGGACCCGTGGTTATGCAAATTTGCTAACGGCTCCTACCCAGCACATTTTTTAAAAAACTCCTGAGAAAATCGAAATTACATTGAGGACCTCCTACTTTTTTTGTTGCAAAAATAACGAGGGATCAAATTTCGTACAAAACAGTGTAGCACGAGATCCCACCTACTAAATAATTAAGATCCATGTAAAAAGGAGCAACTCCTGAGAAAATCGAAATTACATTGAGGACCTCCTACTTTTTTTGTTGCAAAAATAACGAGGGATCAAATTTCGTACAAAACAGTGTAGCACGAGATCCCACCTACTAAATAATTAAGATCCATGTAAAAAGGAGCAAAGAAGAAATTTTAAGGGGATATGATGGACAACCATCCATCTTGGTCTAATCACAATTTCTATCTCATACCGTAAGTGAGCAATTTACTACCGCGATCTCAGTCCCTGATCAAACGAAACGATGCACATCGACCGATACAGAGTGACATACATAAGTAGCTAAACACTGAATTTACTCGCAACACGCATGCACAATTAATATATCACTGATTCAGAGGCTAGCTGTAGCTCACCCGGCCCGGCCCTAGTGCCTATCATGCCTGGGCAGGCCGATCATGGAGGCAGCCACCGGGGAGTAGTAGTATGTTGCCCCAGAGATTGTCGGCGATGATGGCGTCGGCGGCCGGCGGAAGACCATGCCGGAGAACAGCACAGCAACGAGGAGCGCCGTGCCGAGCTCCACCGCCATGGCGATGACCTCGTGCAGCCTGCAGATGCTCCTTCTCATGATCACTCCCAGCACGACATGGATCACGCAGTCCATGGACGCCATGTATGCCTATAGCTCGCCGGTACCGACCACTTGTAGTCTAGCCCCGACCTGCAACTATACAGAGATGGCCTTGCTTTACTTCTCTCTCTTTGTTTGTAGCCTGGTGTTTGCGTTTTTATATATAGCTCGCGGCGTGTGTTTTAGACTGCAAGTTGGTTGGTTTTGTCATCTACCTTCCAATATTAATTGGTCTGAGAGTAACACTGATCTACCCTTCAGACCGTACGTGCTTTCTAACTATTAGAGCATATACAGTAGTAGAGACTCTTACTGTCTATATATATTTTTCTATGTCATTTAAAGTTGAAATTAAAGATAACTTCTATAATATATAATATTTTAAGGTTGACTCTATGAAATCCCATAATCTTTTAATTATGACATGAAAAATTATTTGCTATAGACAATAATCTATACATTGATGTTTTATGCTGTCTATGTAGTCGTCTCTTTGTGAAGAGACCGCTACACTCTCTCTTATCTTTCTCTCTCCCGATGTTAGAAAAAATCTTAAATGGCAAAACTTATAGATGGCTGACATTATACTATTGTACATGTCTTTAGTGATGTGATGGCCGTATGATGGATGCAAGTTGTAGACATATAGTAGGAGGAAAATTAGTTATAGCTACTTGTAAATATGAAAGTCCTTTTGAAAGTTAAGTAATGTATGTAGTAGTTGAAATAATCACATTCAGCAAGTTGGGATGCATGAAATCACGACTAAATTTTGTTTTTCTCATTTTTCTCGAAGTTTTTATTAGTATAGTTGGGAAGCTTGAGATCGAACTCAATTAGCTAGCACTTGTAGTTTTCAGAACACAGCTGAATGGACATCTGACACGGTTTTTTTTTTGTTTACATAAAAGAGCTAGATACTGTAGATCAGATCCAGCCGCAATTCATGTCGTCATCTCAATGCCCACATGATTGTTTAGGCTCTCTCTCCACATACTAAGGTGCATATATGGCGCATGAATCATGCATGACTACACAGTGTCAAGTGAAACAACTATAGTATAAATTACGTATTTGATTTAACCACCGTATAACCAATAACTTTTTACAGCGATGTATCAAGTTTTCCCCAAAAAATTCTACATCCGCAACACTTTGGGTTAATAGAGAAAAAAAAAACTCGTTAGAAAACAAAGAAAATATTATTGTATGACAAGTTAATTAGAACAAGAACTAGCTAGAATTTTGAATCGGGCACAAGCAAAAAAGGAAATAAGGAAGAAAGGAAAAACCTTAGGCCCAACCAAGAAATCAAACCTTTGACTTTTTTGTTTGAATTTTCATTAGTTGCTATACTGACGATGAAATGTAAATGATTCCACTACTACAGGAATACATGAATGTACGTCACAATCGATTTTTTTTCGTCATCACAGTCGATTCTGATGGCGATACAAAGTCATTGGACAGTGATGAGGCGGCACTATCACAGTCGGTTTTCGCCCAATAGTGATGAGGCTCATCACAATCGTTTATTTACAAGAAGCGATAGTGATGACTATCGCTTCTTGTAAAGAACCGATAGTGATGAGAGGGCCGGGTATGCTATTTCTCATTTGTGCACCCTCCCAAAAACATCATGCACATCTATCCAAGCAAGAAATTTCATAACTGAATTTAAGTATACAGGAATGCTAACAAGGCAAGAGTTTGGCCAGCACTAATCTACTATGCTTAATAGTCTCTATTTCAAAGGAAAATATGATAACCTCTCATGATTTAAAGTGAGGCTGTAGCAGCTGCCTAGTACAATACTAAGCTCAACATATATGAGAGTTGGCTGTTTGATCAGTAGATTCAGGACATGTTAGGGAGAGGGTACATGCAAATTGGATGGAAATATATGGCTATATGCAGTAGACCAAGTGAAAAATGCACTCTGTTTAGATTTCTCCTCTTCCTTGCAGTTCAAACTTCACAAGACACATGCCAAAATCAGTGCCTTGCTCATCTAACTGGCACTCAACTTCTGGAACTACTCATCTTTTTGGGAAAATATTAGATTGTTGACTAGTAGCAATTAAGGTAAGACAGGAAGCTTTCAATGAGTGGTGTTACATATATGTACAATTCAAACTTCAGAGTGTGCAATTTTATCTCGACATCACTACTTCATGTGAGGGAAGGTAGTTGAGTGTTCGGTAAAAGATTAACTAACTGTGTGAATTGTCTCTCTTTAGTTTTTATTGGTTCTTCAGTTACCAATACACAGGAAAAAAAAGAGGAAAAGAAAAGTATTTGACATAGACAGAGAAGACTCAGACAAAGTATTGTTCATGCATTGCATCTAAACCACCAGAGTACAACGCAGTGCTCTTTTAGAGAAACCATTTACATGTGGTTAGCTTGGTCGTAGATCTACATTAGCATGCCTGAAATATGAACAGGAATCCATTAGAGAACATAATTAACTTGAGGGAGCAAACCCAGCTACTACACATACATAAGCACATTTCACTTACTACAACATTAAATAAAATGAGCCAGCTCCATGAAAGCACATTTCCACTTTGAACCACGCCACATAGGGTCCGCATCGCCACTTCCAGTTATTATCCATGTACCTACAGAAGAATCTCATATGCATCACCAATTCAGCATCCAATTCAGATAGTCAAGCTCAGTAGATCAGTTGCAGCATAAAAACCTTCTTTCAGCAGCATCTTCACTTTCATATCTCATTTTGAACCTCAGTCCAATAGAAAATGGTTGACTAAAGATTTTCATGAACTTCCAGTAGGGTACAATGAATTCAGATTGACTTACCTGTCAATTTATAGAAGCAACAACTGACATTAGAACCTGCCTTATTGCATCAACAAAATGATGGGATCACAACAAAGTATATTGATATGCATAATTATACATACATTTTTCTATGTAGGCCATCACAAACACAAGAATTACAATGCAAATATTTTTTTTAAAAAAATGAAGGCATGAAATAAATTATCCATTTCTGTATATCATAACATTTAAACAAAGCAACATGTCCAGAGTTTTGAGCTGAGCCGCACGGCGCACTCCCAGTCTTAGCTCCCCAGCCATCATAACCTCTGAAAATTGATGAAGAACCTTTAAGAAAAAATGACAACGGCATGTGACAATTATCTGCATGATTCTAAGGGTTGCAGTGGTAACAGGATCTGAAAAATCACTTCAGTAAATATTTCATGTATGATGTATCAGTTGAAGATTTTACTTCTGGTTCAACAAATTTGCTCTGCCATCTGCAATGCTATTTTTAAAACTGAAGAGTACCGTCAACTGCCAATGAATTCCTTAACAACAATAAGCTACCGAATGGAAATAAAATAAACAGTACTAATCCTAATCCTGAATCATGACAATGGAGTAGAAATTAAACCCTAATAGTGAATCGTATTGTCAGGAACTTGAAAAATCATTAAAAAAGAATTTTCATTTACATCAGAGCATATAGTATACAACAGTAAACATGAATTCAAAAACAATTATCTTGCCACCTGAGAAGCAATCAGAGCAATGAAATACCTGATGAGCTCAAACCCTAGTCGATGCACGTCCAAGGTGGAGGGGGTGCCGTGCCGCGGGGTGGAGGGGGCGTTGCGCACGGCCGGGGTCGATGCATGACCGGGGTGGGGAGGTGTCGTCGAGCCCGCCAAGGGAGGAGGCGCCAGTGGGGAGACGAGGCACGGCGGGGAACTAGGGTTAGCTGTGCGCGGGAGAGATGGCTGCAGGGATAAATAGGTAAGAAGAATCATCACCGTCGGTTCGTAGTAAAACCCGACACAAATAAAGAACAAAACACTATCGGTTTCCGAGTAAAAACCGATACAATTGAGAAAACTAATCACCATCTGTTTCGAAAAAAAACCCGACACAAATGACAGAGAACAATCACTATCGGTTATTGATTAAAAACCGACACAACTAAAACCCACATCACTATCGGTTTCCAAAAAAACCGACACAAATGACATTAGTAATCACTATCGGTTTTCAAGTAAAAACCGACACAAATGACAAGACAATCACTATCGATTCTTTTAAAAAAACCGACACAACTAAGAGACATATCACTATCGGTTTCCAAAATAAACCGACACAAATGTTACTCGTAATCACTATCGATTTACAAACAAACCGACACAATTGTATGATGATAATCACTATCGGTTTTCAATTAAAAACCGATACAAATAAGATGAAAATCACTATCGGTTTCAAAATAAACCGATACAAATAGATAACAATCACTATCGGTTATGGTTAAAAACTGACACAACTAAGAAATATGAACATGAGTGAAATGACCAGAGGCAGCAAAACTATCCAAAGAGCTACGAACAACATCTTATGCTCTACTAATTCATAAATTTTCCATAAATTTGTCAAATATAGTTCAACTTTTTTGAAATTTTGCAGAAACATACTTTGGGATACTACAAAGCTTTTCCAACAAGAATTTTAGATGTAAGAGTCCCAAGTCAAAAGATATGCCAAATTTCACTTTGTAGGCATGATTTTTGCTTATAGAGTACAGGCCATACATTAGTCAAATATAGTTCATTTTTTAAAAATTTTGCAGAAACATATTTTTGGATACTACAAAGCTTTTTCAACAAGAATTTTCGATGTAAGAGTCCCAAATCAAAAGATATGTCAAATTTCACTTTGTAGGCATGATTTTTAGAGTACAAAAGGCTATTGCTTCCAACCAGAATTCCTAAGTTATCTATCACAATCGTTTTTTTAATAAAAACTTAAGAACTAACCCAGATGAAATGATAGTGATATATCATTCTGTAGTAGTGTTCGCTGCTTCTTGTACGAATTAAATGTCCAAGGCTAGATACTCATCTTGTTTCCAAATTACTAATTAAAAGAACTATGCACGCAATCAATCGAAATCTTTTAACAGCAGCCGTACTAATTTGCTGAAATGTAAGGACAACGATGACAACAAGTCACAGGAATAATTCTAGGGTGTTGCTAGGAATCGGACGTCCGACGTGAGACTTTTTCCTCGAACGCGACGGCGTAATATTTTTTAATAACGTAGCATGTTAGCGTAAACCGTCTGATATGTGTGTAGTAGAGAACAAATATTATCTGCATCGACTATGATATATGAGCACATTCTTTATGGTATTTGAGTGGAATGAACTCATCTTAGCCTGGTGTCGGGGAATGCACTACTAGTTAGTAAATAAAAAGGAAAAGGTAAATTAAGTAGGGCGGTCCACAACAAGGCTCTTTGCTCAAGTGGGTCCACAACAAGACTCTTCGCTCTGATGTGAAACGAAAGAAATGAAATGTGATTGGTGATGGATGGTGGTTATGAAATCGATTCGGGATCATCTCGCATCTAGATCGATATCCGCATCTAGCTTTGTTGTTGAGGCGGAGGAACAAGAGATGGGCTTTGTTGAATGGAGAAATCAATGCCTCTCTATGACCGAGACTAGTTTGAGGCGGGTAAGGCTGGTGCTGAGACCGGGTAGTTAGAGGGTGTTAGAAAACGGCCAAATTTCCATCTATCTTTCCCTCCGGAAGGAAGGTCGACTTCTATCGAAGGAAAGTGACCTTTCCTATATTAGGGAATTCCTCCCAAAGGTCGGATACTTATATTTATTTATTTATTTATTAGTTGTATATATTTATTTCATAGTGATAAATAAATAAACCTAAAGATAAGGCAATCCCTATTTACCATTAATAGATTTCCTCCCAAGGTCGGAAACTCTAATCTACTTGTTTTAGATTTTACCCTTAGGAAAATCTAAATAACCCGATTGGCAGATCATAAAATCAAATCCAAGGGAAAAGCCTTGAACCCTAGTGTTGTTTTAGAGGGAATCTCACTAATAAATCAAGGCTTTTAGGACTACAGGTATAAACACACGAGGCCTATCCTAAACTATAGATCTCGAGCGTACCACAAGGCCTGTTTCTCTTAACAGAAACGCGCTAGAACGCTACCCAGAACCGGAGGATGAAAGCTGGTAAGACAAGTACACTTCTGGAGATATACGATCGATATTACTCCTTACAGCAATGGTCAGTAGACCAGATACCCTATTATCATATCATGATCTATTGAACCCTTTGGTGCAACAGGAGTTGTTCCCTGAGAAACCTATCATTGGTATGGGTATTTTCCTCCCATCTGGGCGTGGTTCGATTCCACCAAGGATGGAGTATCAATGAGGGGGTCTCATCTTGCTGATTGCTAGCTTGGGAGAGCCATAAGAACCTACCCTAAATCATCCCCCGGGGATAACGGAATTAGCTTCCCTCGATCAAATCGAGGTCTATCACATCCCCTAGCAAGAAAAGGCTAAAGACTTGAGCAACCAAAGGACAAGAAGGCAATAGATCGTGGATATTGACTCCATTGCTAGATGGAGGCTGCCACTGGACTGTTCCCCTGGGGAGCAGCTCCTGCGAAAGTGACCGACGCGACGCTATACCGGAGGGACCCCTTCGGGGGGAACGAGGGTATAGATCAGATTTGTCTGTCCGAAAAAACGCTGATTTTTTCGGATTGGCTTTTCATGATTCTTAAAATCATGAAAATAACTCAGTTCGAGAGGGTTAAAAAAGGTTTCCCCCGAACCCCCTTCCAAAAAAGAATGGAAGGCTTGAGCCATCTATCTTAAATCTCAATTGAAGGCTCAAGCTACTATTTCTAGGGAAGTAAGAACAAAACTTAAACTCGTTTTTCGGACTCCGAACAAGAGTAAGCCCCCCTTCGATCAAGGAAGTCTTACTCTTGTTCTGTTAATGAAAGCTAGCTACATTTCCTTGTCTACCCACCCACCCACCTGTTTCGATAGGGTTTGCTTTAGGACTTGTTTGCTTTAACAAAGAGTTATAGTTGTTCTTACTTCCGGAAGACTTCCTTCTGAAAAGAAAGTCTTCCTTAGGAAAGCCTCAGCTCTGCTGACCGGAGGGACCAATTGAGTTTTAAAAATCTGAGCTATACCCTCCGGGCAGCAGAGCAGAGAGAACGGAGCCCTCGCCCCGGAGGGGGAATACACTGCATTCAATTATAACTACTATATAATTAGGTAGGGTATAAAAGTATAATAAAGTAGATAACAGGCGGTGCCTCCACTCGTACCTCGTTCCTTTTCTTCGTTCTTCCTCAAAAATGGGCTCGCAAAAGGGAGTGAGCTGTGCGATGAACCTGCTGATATACTCTATCCTTCCCAAGAATCCTCTTCTTCCCTTTCTATCCCTTTCTTTCTGGGGGCGTTCTAAGGTATTCCATGTTGCCGACTACTAAGACTTCTGTTTCAGCCCGCCCCTGACAACAGGGAGGCTAGCCTCAGTGGTTCCATTATATAAATTTCTTTGTAGTAAAAGAATCCGAATAATAATTGGATCAGAAGTAGGATAGAAAAAGAAGATAAACGCTCAAAAATGAATGTCTTTTGTTCTTTTTCAAGAAAAAATGTTAAAAAAAATAAAAGAATTGTTGAAAAACTAAGCAAAACCCCCATCTTGATAGATGGCGATCAGCGCAATAGACGCTTAATAAAAAAATGGCTTTTTCGGTTTTTGAAAGGAAAAACCGAGATGCAAATTGAATACAAAATGCAAAACCCAAATAGGAAATAAAAGGTATTCCTGCAGATATAGAGTCTCGCACATGCTGCAAAAAGAATCAAAAGACAGAGGTGTCTTTGCTTGACATCCTCTTTTGTTGTAAAAAAAGTTCTCGTCCGATATCCCCGGTTCCTTACTATTAATGGACAAGTTGGTAACATTCAATTGAGAGGACAAGTTGGTAGACGCATCCCACTCTCTTTGGGAAAAGCGAGATTCTAGCTTGCTCCTTAAGTCTAAGAAAAAGACAAGCCATTCTCCTCCGAAAGTAAAATGAGCAGACTAGACCAGTAACCATATCTTATTGGTCATCCTATTGTTTTTGAATCAAAGCGAGATCAGATTGCTCTTGATGATGAGGGCCGATGTTGAAGAGGCTTTCTATTGATCCACCTACTTTCAACTGAATAGTAGTTAGTTGAGGAGTGCCGACACCCACGAATCTAGGTACTGAGAGACCTCACAACTAACCTCATTCCTCGCTTCATAAGCACATTGTTTAATTACCCTTGATTGTGTTTTTAGACCTCTGGCATCCAGATCAACGAAAATGCTCATATTGTGGCTCTATTCTCCTGTTCTCCGTTTGAATACTACCGGGTAAGGTGGCTCGGTGAGAACATAACTAGCCCTCCCGTCGACAAAGTGAAACCCCTCCTCTAGGCTTGTTACGGTGGTGGGTGATGCACGTCGAGACCCAATGAATTGGACTTGATCATCACCATCTGCGCGCATCTTTGCTTGCACCGTCCGATTGTGATTTCTCCGGAGTGTCAAAGATGAGATTAAAGCTTGGCATTTGATTGTTATGCATGGAACTTTGTGGCTGCCTTTTTAGTATTACGCGTGCCTTCTTTTCTTTCCAAGGTATGGCGTATCTTCGCTATTAGGGATTGCGTCTTATCGGAGGGTTCTCGGCGTGCCATGCGTGTTATCGATTTATTCGGGTGCCACCGGTGGGGTTAGGATTCGGGAGATCTTAGAGGTGGTGAAACCGCCGAGAAACCCCGTTCATACCTTTAGTGGGTTCGATGGAATTTACGTCGGGGAGATTTTACGGGAGGCGCCACTAAGCGGACTCCTGGGAACCTCCAAGTGCTGGGTCTACTTGTTGCTTTGAACGAAGAAAAGGGGCAATTGAACCATTGTGGGTTCTGATAAGCGCCGATTCGTCCCAAGCTTCCTGCACCATCTGCTCATACGTCTCATCTCGGCTCCACATCGCCTCATAACGGAAATTCTTTGAATTATCCTCCTTCCTACGCCTTCTCCTGACTTCCAAACTAATATTCAGAAGATAATGATCAGATTTCGCCGACCACAAATGCTCCACTTTTACCGAGGGAAATAGTTCAAATAAAGCATTTGTAGCATGAACCCGGTCCAATCTAGCTTTGGCGTTGTCCTTCGCGATCCAAAATCCTCAATGCACATGCGAGCGGAGGATCTTGGATGCCTCCCCGTCCAAAACATCCGCATCCATCATAATAACATCTGTACTTCTCTTCTTGCTCCCTTCTCCGCACAAGATTCCGAACAAAACCCCTTGATTGTTAGCGTTTCTTTCGGGCCTCCATTCGATAATCGGAGGATTCTATTCCCAATTGTTGAAATTGATCGGTCATTCAATCCTCAATCCGGGTTTGACCACATATAAAATGGAGTCAGGGCCAATACAAGTGTAGAATTACTATAGTAGCAACTTGTCATCCCCATAAATCCAATTACGAAACACCTAATAGCCAAATCAAGTAAAGTACCACTTCTGGAATCATCCTATCATAGTGCTCAAGTTATCAATTACTCCAAATCGGAGTGCTCTACTCTATTCTATAAAGACGAGTGATCCAATCACAAATGAGAGTTGGGAATTATACAACTTGAAGATCCACAAGTCCAAATTATTGACAAAGAGGAAAGCAAGAGTTACCCAGTTAACAATTCAGGCAAATACTAGTTCGAATCAAATCAGTGAGGAAATCGAGGAAAAAGCTAGCGGAGGTCAATAAAGCTATGCTTATCAAGCTTGCATGGTCGATATGGGATAATCCATCGGACCGTGGTGTCGCTACTAAAGGAATTCTATTGGCATCTGTTTGACCTATGCTATGTTTACAATGTTAAAGATCTCGACCACCGCTATTCTGTATTAAGGAGTGGTTGAGAACGGAAAAAGCCTAGCCTTTTTCCTTCTAGGCCATCAGTGGGAAATTCTCCCATTTCATACTTTTAACGAGTAGGCTACTTTCTAAACCGGTTGGTTGGTAGTGGCATATGATGTTTTGTGAAACTAACCTACCTCTCGAGTAAGCATATACCTTCTAAGGAAAACACCAGTTTCCTTCATCCTTCATTCGGGGAACTATTTTCGCTAAGTTGTAATCTTACAACTTCTCTAAAGAAAAGGTTCGCAACATGATGAGCATCTATTGTTTTTCGGCATGGGATGAAATGAGCTATTTTGGAGAATCTATCCACCACAACAAATACAACATCGCTTCCCGTGATCTTGAGCTATGAGTTCGTAAGTCGCTCCATCCTTCTCTTCTTGTTGGAGCTACTCCTTGCCTTCTTGTTGTACCGTGGTTCTAATCTCTGTCATGGAGTTTATGAAGCTAGAGGAAAGGGAGGAATCGAGAATTCAACTAAGCTAGCTACTCGAGTTCTGATTGTTATTTACGCTATTTCCCTTAGTAGTGATTTACGCTATCTCTGCTTCCTTAGTTACGCTAGTCCTTCTTCTTTGTCTTTACGCTAACAGAGTTCAAGGAGTTAAAGTTAGTCCTTTGCTTTGGTTGCATTCCATTTGTTGCTTTGAGTTCATAGTTTCTCTCTCTCTGTAGCTAGCCCGGCCGCCGTAGCTAGCATCTTCTTCATAAGGGAGCAAGTATTTATTCTTTCGAGCATTTCGTTGGAGTTTAAGGAGTTGAGCTATTTCCTTTGTTTTCCACGGAGTGGAGCTATTTTCTTTTCCTTATTCGAGGTAAGAAGTCGTCCCTTACGTGATCGGGTAACAAGTCTAAGTTCGCCTTCTTGGGATCTGGATTCTCGGCATCCGCCTAAGCAATGCATCTCATTTCCTTCTCGATTCATTTCCTTCACGAACTCATCATTCATTTGGGCACTTTAGGCGGTTGAAAAACTTCTTTGTGCACTAGTTTCCAATGGAGCTTGAGAGTCCAACTTGAACCTTTAGCTCTATGGCGGATCGAGTTCGATCTTGTTTTGACAAGATGAACTGCACCTATACACTCAGTGACATACACTTTATGGAGCAAGGGTATGAAATTGATTGTTTAGATGCATGCTTGCCAATTTGGTAGATTAGGTCAAGCTTGTGAAGGGAGGGCTAAGAGGAGGATCTTTGCCATTGGTAATTCGACAGGTCTTTCTTTCCCTACTTGCTAGCCAACCAGGGGTTGTTACGTAACATGTGGTAAGCACTATACTCCATTACTTTCTCAAACGCTCCACTCAGCACTACCTCCTTCCGTGCTGCTCGCTCTTGCACACGAACAGCAGCTTCTCCGAGACCTCGCCACCGCGGAGCGCCCTACTCTTCCTGATGCGAAGTTACTATTGATCCATTCCTTTCCTATACCGCCCCTCTTATTGATTTACTAAAGCCGAAGGAAAGAAAGAAGTAGGCTTGTACCAGCTCTTCTATGAAATAAAGTAAATAAGGAAATTTTTGTCACACAAAGTTATCAATTTTTCTGATATACTGGTAAAAATAGGTTTCCTTTATGCCATCCAAAAGAATACAAAGTTACCGTATTTTCTGATATACCACTAAAAAACAAATTTCCTTCCATGGTATAAAAGAATACAAATACAAATTTACCAATTTTTCTGATATACCGCTAAAAAAACAGATTCCGTTCTACGCCATGGGAAAGAATTTCGTTGCTCTTGCAGACCACTTTAGTCTCCAGTCAAGTGGACTACGAAAAGACGGAATTGCCCTTGTTCTTCCTCTCACCATCTCTCTTCCTCTTCTTCTTCCTCTGCTTGCTCCATGGCTCTGCTTGCACGGCGTCCGGAGTAGGAGGTGGTGGCCCAGCTGCAGCCCCCGCCGCCGCCTCCGACGCAGCACCCCCGCCCACACTGTTCCTCGCGTCCCATCCTCCGCCGCCCCACCCCTCCAAGCACCAGCTTCCACGCTTGGACGATGCCGCTGCAGTTACGCCATCGCCCCTCCACCGAAGAAAGCACCAGCAGTTCACCCCTGTCCTCCCCGCTGTGACACCAGATGCGTCTCTGCTTCTCTCTCGACCCATTTCGCTAATCCTCTAAAATTCATGCCCATCAACGTCCCTGCTCTCAAATTGATTATGCCACTGCCACATCCATATACATGACACTGTAATCCCATCCAACCCATCGCCGCCTCCGACCTCGTCGATTGCGCCAACGCCACCGTAGTCTCATCCTACTGATGCTTGTCATGCCCCGGCCAGAACCGCATCGTCTCCAGGTATTACCACCGGCGAGCCGCTCCCCCACTCCATGACCGCCACCGTGGCCTTGCCCTGTCCGCGCCGCCAAGCACAAGTTTCCGTCGACCCGTTTTCCTCTATCCTCGCCGTCTGCGTCACCGAGATCGCCTCCACCTCCTGAACCCTCATCCATCCTCGCTCAGGCCGCATCGCCACCAGAATCTGCAGGCTTCGGGCACGACGAGCTGTTGAAACAGCCCAAGCCAAAACCTGTATCAAGCGCAACAATGCAATGCAGATTTTCCTATCGCTCCCTGAAGGTAGTTTGCCTGTACTCTGAATTTGAACGCTGAATTCAGAACCCAGTTTGCCAATACAGCAAATACGGCAACAAAGCAATCTTCAAACAGAGAAGTCTTTTTTGCGATGTGAAAACTGCACGTCTTTTCTGTTTTTCTATTCACAATTTATACCCAGCAATACAGAGTTTAAGTCGACATCTGCCAATACAAAATAGATTCGAATACTGGATCTCCGAGTCCTTATCGCTAACGTATTCTGTAGCTATTCCGGCAATTAGAAGCTAACTACTGATACTAATCTGAATAGCAATCTGCAATACTTCCGACTCAACCGAGTACTCGACTGAATACGAAAACAACAAACTAACCCAGACTCTGAAAACTGAAGACTACAAGATTAATCTAACAAAATTCCCCCTAATCTTGTACTTCTAACTTCACATCAATAATGCTAAGTCTCCGACGTAATTCTGCAAACTTAACTCTTCCAAGAGCTTTTGTTAGCAGGTCCGCAATCTGATCTTGAGTACTAATGTACTCAATTTCAACCTCTCCACTCTCAACACAATCTCGGATGTAATGATACCGAGTATCAATATGTTTACTTCGATCGTGATGGACTGGATTTTGACTCAACTAAATAGCAGACTTGTTATCTATTTTGAGAACCACCTTTTCATCCTGCCGATTCATCAAACTTGCCATCAATCTTCCAAGTCAAACACCCTAACTTGCTCCTGTTGATGCCGCAATGTATTCCGCTTCGCAAGATGATAATGCAACAACCTTTTGCTTTTGTGATGTCCAACTAATGACGTTTCCACCAAGAAAAAACACAATGCTCGAAGTACTTTTACGGTCATCAATATCACTGGCAAAATCATTGTCCGTGTATCCAACCAATCCACTATTGCTAGCATCCGTCTTGGTATATAAGCATCCGAAGTTTATTGTCCCCTTTATATACCTCAAGATTTGTTTCACCACGGCCATATGCAAAGTTGTAGGCTTTTTCATGAATCGACTAACGACACCAACCGAATAAGCAATATCCGGTCTAGTATGCACCAAATACCTAAGACTTCCAACGATGCTTCGATATAATGTTGAGTCGACTGGAGGGTTATCACTCTCCTTGCTTAGCTTGATCCTTGCTTCCATAGGAGTCAAAGTAGAATTGCAATCCTTCATGCCACACTTTTCAAGTATTTTTCTAGCAAATGAAGATTGGCTCAACGAAATACCTTTTATGCTTTGCTTCACTTCGATGCCAAGATAATAGGATAAAAATCCCAAATAGCTCATCTTGAATATCTTCCTCATTTGGTCTTTAAACATCGCAATCTCCTAAATGCTCGGCCCTGTTATGATTAGATCGTCTACATAAACACCTACAAGTATATGTTTACCTTCTTTATTTCTTTTGTAGACCGCATTCTCCAACAGACATCTTTCAAATCCAAGAGTCCACAAGGTGTTGTCCAATTTAGAATTCCATGCATGTGATGCTTGTTTAAGCCCATAAAGTGTTTTCTTGAGCTTGAGAACCTTGTTTTCCTTTCCTTTTTCCTCAAAACCAAGTGGCTGCGATACATAGACATCTTCGAATATTTCTCCATTGAGAAATGCGGATTTCACATCCATGTGATGTACTTCCCATGATTCTTGAGCTGCCAAAGCAATCAACAATCGTATTGTCTCAATTCTAGCCACCGGTGCAAACACCTCGTCAAAATCTACTCCTTGCTTCTGAACATAGCCTTTAGCAACCAATCGCGCCTTGTGCTTCACTACATTCCCTTTTGGATCTTTCTTAACTTTAAAGATCCATTTTAAGCCTATTGATTTCAATCCGGCCGGCAATTCAGTCAACTCCCACGTTTTGTTATTTCGTATGGAATTGATCTCCTCTTGCATTGCTTCCTTCCAGCACTTGTATCTTGCTGCCTCTTCATAGCATGATGGCTCTTCTTCATCCAATTTGCATAAGAACAATTCATCCGCTAGATCAACCGGTCCAATTGCATTATATATGTCATGCAGTGAACGAAACTTCCGAGGCTGAGTTGAGGAATGTGCAGAAGATGTTTCGGTTGTAGCTTCAGGACTCATTCCCATTGGAGTTGTTCCTTCTTGTGTAGTCAACCGAGTTGGACTAGAAGTGACCGAATTTGTATTTCCATCGTCCTATTCAGCTGCCGCTTGCACTGTATTGCCATACTATACTGTAGTATTATACGGTGTTGTATTGCCGACATTACCGAGACTACTAGTATTGCCGTCGTGCTGTTCTGATGTTCCATCATCTACTAGCTCAACATCTTCCGAATAATTCCAAGCGAACTCCACTCTGCTTTCTTTTTCTGTTTCTTCCCAAGGCCATGATTTATCCTCCTCAAATATTACATCTCTTGTGATATGAATCTTCTCAGCATTAGGATCAAACACATGGTAGGCTTTTGAGCCCTCTGCATAGCCGAACATCACCATCTGAATGCTCCTGTCATCAAACTTTTTAATCCCTGGCTTCACCACTTTCACATGAGACAAGCACCCGAATGTTCTCAGATGGTGTACTTGTGGTTTTCGATCGTGCCATGCCTCATATAGTGTTATTCTATCTAAGCTCCGAGTTGGCGATCTGTTTAATATATACACAGCCGTTCTCACTGCTTCTCCCCAATACTTAGCGGGCACAGATTTGCTCTTCATCATACTACGTGTCATTTCAACCACCGTTTGGTTTCATCGCTCAACAACTTTGTTTTGTTGTGGGGAGTATGGAGCCGTTGTGTATCACTTGATTCCTGCATCTTCACAAAATATGCCAAACTCAATTTATAGGAACTCACCTCCCCTATCAGTCCGGAACGCCTTTATTTTCAGATTCTTCTCATTTTCCACTGCAGCCTTGAACTTCTTAAAGCACACAAATGCTTCATCTTTGTTTTTAAGGAACTCTACCCACATGTACCTACTAAAGTCATCGGCAAGTAATAGGAAGTATTGATTTCCTGTAGGAGTAGCTGGGGTAATTTTGCTGCAGAGATCACCATGCACCAATTGCAATTGCTTCTCAGCTCTGTACTCGGTAGTAGAGGGAAAAGGCCTCCTGTGTTGTTTACCAAGTGAACAACCTTGGCAGAACTGCTCAACATGCTCAATCACCGGCATGCCTTCTACCATGTTCTCCAAACCGAGGTTTCTTAATGCTCTGAAATTCAGGTGTCCGAACCTGTTATGCCAAAGCCATGCGACGTCAATAGTTCTTCTCAATAAGCAAGTTGGTTCGGCCATCTTTAATTCAGCCGCATACAACCTGTTTTGCTTTCTGTTTACTCGAGCCAGATAAGAACCTTCACAGTCATAGATGTGCATGGCACCATCTTCAATGATTATTTTATTGCCATTCTCATCTAGTTGACCTACACTAATTATGCTGCACTTTAACTTTGGTATGTAGTATACTTCTGTCAGCATCTTGTGCTCCATATTTCGACAGTTCAACAGTACCGAACCAAGCCCACATATTTCCACCATTGATCTGTCACCAAATTTACAGATCCTTTAATTAATTCGTCCAGCTCTGCAAATAGTCGCTTTGTCCCAACCATGTGATTACTCACTCCGGAATCAAAGTACCACATGCTTTCAGGTGTCCTTGTTTTGTTACTGAAATAAGGGATGACTTTTTCTTCATTCAGCATTACTATTCGGTCTTCCTTGTGGGCGACTTTTGCTTCTTCTGTTTCATGTATTGATCCACGCTGAACTCCATGATCGCTACACTTCTGGACAGTTTTATCCTTTCCAGTCCATGTGTATGAAACTTCTTCATGCTGGATGTCGTGAGAAGGTTTACTCTAGACGCTTTGATCATGTTCTTCCTGGACGATTTGGGCTACAGTACATACCTTAGTCAGCAACAATGCAGGTTCCAAATCGGCCTTTTTTCTGTACATAGTGAGCTTGTTCCCTCCTTGGCTTGCGGTATTCACTCGAGAAGTGCCCCATCATATCGCAATTGTAGCACTTTATTTTTGACTTGTCGAACTTCCTAAATTTCCTTTCTTCACCTTCTTCACTTTAACGTCCTTCATGTTCACAGCCACGGCCATGTCCACAGCCTCTTCCTCGGCCACGGCCACGCCAATTTGACATCCTTCCACCAGAGTTAGAAGCTTCACCATGTTTCTTTTCCTTTGCATTTAAACTCTCCCACATTGCGAGTGAGTAAGCATAAGTTGCTCACCATCCTTTTCACCATGTCCACGACGCTCTTCCTTTCGAGGTTTCTTCAAATGCTCTTAATCGCCCAATCGCTTCTTGTACGGACATACACTCGACATCACCAAATTGTTCAATCATGCCGACAAGTTGCATAAATCGATCGGACACCGAACTAAACAATTTTTCAACAACGGTGACTTCACTCAACTCCGTACCAAGCGATCGTATTTCACCAACTAGTACGATCAACTTTTGAGAAAATTCCACAATGCTCTCCCTGTCAACCATGATCAACCGATCGAACTGGCGCTTCAATGTTTGAACTCTTGCTTTTCTGACACGATCTTCTCCTACGTGCATATCCCAGATTGCTCCCCATGCCTCCTTTGTCGTTTCCTTGCCAGCAATAGCCATCATGACATGGTCCGGGACGAATTGGGAGATTGCGGCTAAAGCGCCCTAATCTGTATCTTCTTCGACTAGTGCATCGCCTTCTACCGCTCCCCATACACCGGGCGATCGGAGTATGATCTTTATCTTTACGGCCCAAAGACCGTAATTGGTGTCATCAAGCATCGAGTATTGTATCAGAATTCCTTTCGCTACAGCTTTTACACCGGATGTGGACGGATCGGTAAGCATTGCTGTCGGTGGTGCATTCCTGCTCATTGTTGTGTGTGAAGGTGGCTCTGATACCACTTGTTGAAACAGCCCAAGCCAAAACTTGTATTAAGCGCAACAATGCAATGCAGATTTTCCTATCGCTCCCTGAAGGTAGTTTGCCTGTACTCTGAATTTGAACGTTGAATTCAGAACCCAATTCACCAATACAGCAAATACAGCAACAGAGCAATCTTTAAACAGAGAAGTCTTTTTTGCGACGTGAAAACTGCACGTCTTTTCTGTTTTTCTATTCACAATTTATACCTAGCAATACATAGTTTGAATCGACATATGCCAATACAAAATAGAATCGAATACTGGCTCTCCGAGTCCTTATCGCTAACGTATTCTGTAGCTATTCCGGCAATTAGACGCTAACTACTGATACTAATCTGAATAGCATTCTGCAATACTTCCGACTCAACCGAGTACTCGACTAAATACAAAAACAACAAACTAACTAAGACTTTGAAAACTGAAGACTACAAGATTAATCTAACACGAGCTGCACCGCACTGCACCATGCCCTCTCGCCGTAGCCAGCCCACCTGGAGCCACCCCAAGCCAAGCAGGCACCTCCATGAGGTTTATAGCAATATTCTAGTACTCACCCTCCCTACAACCGAACCAGGTACCGCATGAATTCGCCGCCGGCGCCGCTTCTCTCCCCGCGAGGAGTGGGTGAGGTAGGAGGAGCTGGCCTACTGGAGGTCTCTGATGGAAAGAGAGGAGGGTGGAGAAGAGGTGGCATGACATGTGGAACCGTTAAATTGACAGACGATGAGGGCAAAATGGTCATTTGTGAAAAAGACCTCTAACAGCACCTCCCACGGTGGGGTGACCGGAGGTGGCACGAAAGGGCAACAAGATTTCATTAGATCACACGGAAGGAAATTAGGTGACATATCGAGAAATTGTTAACTTTGTACGATAAATAAGGAGATTTCTTGTGACAGTATAAAGACATAGGTATATGGTATATTTAATAAATATGATAATTAAAACATGATACTAATATACTAAATAGAAGTTCGGTTCAGTATCAGTAATTACCGTAATATTTCGGTCCCAGTGTGAATTATTCTTTTTTACTTATTATTTTGAACATCGATATAGCTAGTAATACACACATTTGATCATTGCTTTATCTAATTATATGTTAGTAAAAATTATTACATGCATTTGACCATTACTTTGACAATTCTAGTGATATTATTTTCATGTGAAACCGTGTTTTTATACATATTTGACCATTGCTTTATCTAATTATATATGTATTTTTTTATTTTGGTATTTGATTTTTTTTTCGATTTAGACACGGTTTTTCCAAAAACATACGGCAAAAATCAAAATTTTATCGTACCATACCGATTATCGTAAACCTGTCAAACCGAGTTAGTTGGTTCGATTTTCTGACACGATTTTTTTCGGCTCGGTAAAATCGTGCGGAGCCCTAACAATGAATAGTCTGATCTCTGATGAAAATTTTTTTTTTTTAATAGTAGTTGAAAACAATAGCGCCTCGGGACATCAAAGCTGGAAACAAGCTATACCTCCTATTTGACTATTTGTGCCGGTGGAATTGTTCAGATAATGACCAAGTAATTCCTGAGTCCTAATTGGAGAGCACGAGCGAAATCTCACCGGAAAATCTGGCGTGGCCGGCAGGGCCCATGCATGTATATACGAGCTAGCAGCGCGCGGGACGGGAAATAGATAGACCGTACATAACATGGCCGGAAGTCGGGACTGAAGAGACGGCACGGCGTTTCGTCTCGTGGAGTCGATCGATTCGGCGTCGGTCGGCCACGGCGGGCCCGGATGAGGATAGGATGTGGTCATCCGTCATCCCCTGGTGGTGGCACACCTCTCCAGGCGTTGCCAGGTCGTCCGGACGAGCGAGTAGCAGCGAGGGTGTCGACATTTTTGCTGTGGCTCATGTTTCTTCACCACCACCATCATCGTCGTCAGAATGCATGGTTGACATCGAGGCACAGTTGAAAGAGATGATGACACAAGATCGATGTCTCATCATGCTGATGCTACTGGAGAACCGCACGCAGACAATGGAATCAAGATGCCAGCACAATACAGTCTGATGTTCCCCTTTCAGTTGGTTTGGTGCTCCTATTTGCTTCTGCTGCTTTAACCGCTGTAGTCCATCATCCAATGTTGGATCTAAGCATCTCAGCCATCCGAGACTCAGGAATTACCAGGAAACCATTCTCTGTTGGAGGATCAACTACAACAGAAATATCTTCTGATCAGTTCTTCAAGCAGACTTTCTCAAGTATCAAACTTCAGCCATCTGGCTTACCTTGGCTTCCAAACATACCATGGCATCTCATAAACTTGCTTTTCGCGTCTTTAGATGCAAAGAGAAAATGGTCAGAGCTGTCTTGGCAGGACACTATCCCCCTCCAACCTTCAAGCCTTCCGTTTTGATGTGGAGTCTTCAAGAAGCACACAGTCGTGAGGTGTCTAACCTTTGATGACCAGGAACAGTCTTCGGCTGCTTTCTCTTCTAAAAGCTTTGACCCAATCAAGAAGAGAAAAAAGGGAATTCCCTGCCCTTTGGTAGCTTCTGAAGTTCGTCGGAGTGGTCGCAAAAAAATGCCCAAGGACTTGAATTGGTGCAACTGCCTATCAAAGGTCCAGAAATTGCTATCCCGCAAAGCATTCAACACACTCCACCCATTCGTAATAAACAACAGCCAGCACCTCATCTCCCGGTCTCTGTACTACAACGAGTTGGTATTGATTTCTGCAACGTTTCTCCTGCCGAGTTAACGTTTGAAGCTTTGATGGCTGATCCAGTGGTTCGCAATGAAGATGATGCAGTTACAGCATAATTACAGTAAATACTCCAATATTCCTTGCTGATTTTTCCTTTTCCTCGTATGTATATATATATATATATATATATATATATATATATATATATATATATATATATATATATATATATATATATATATATATATATATATATATATATATATATATATATATATATATATATAAAAATACCTTCTACTCCCAGTATGATTACTCCCACCTTTGAAATACCACCTAAACGAACTTAAAATACTCCTTTTATCACTTTGACTACACTCATATAAATATAAGATATGAGAGGTCTTGTCTTTTCTTTTGTGATTGCACAAATATTAAAGTATGAATGAATGGTAGATGGTGATTACTTACCTCTTCGCCTGCTTCAAGATTTGTGCAATTTGTATTAGGAGGGAAAGCATTGAAACATTGCTCATAAGATATTCCAAGATGAACCACGTAAAAAAATTGCAAGGGAGTACATAGTTTTTAGCGTATTTTGCAAATACCTTTATATATGAATATAAAAAGGAGTATATCTAAAAAATTTACATACCACATTTGAAAAAATGTAAATACCACCTAACTAGTCTTATATACTCGTATACTACACGTACATAGCCTCCGTTGTGCGAGATACCGAGATACTCCCTACGTTGTGAGATACGGCATAAGGAGTAAATACTCTCGGGAGAGAGTAGAAAAGAGGCTATATATATATATATATATATATATATATATATATATATATATATATTGGGTGTAGTTATTCCCTATCCATCCACCATTCCTGCCTCCGTGAGATCTGTGCATCATTTAGAGACTAACAGGGCTGAAAATCACGGGTGAGAGAAAGACGCGATCCAATACCGTATATTTTCCATTTAATTCTGTAAAAATGTCATGGTTAACTAATTAATCCGTGAATTATCAATTCGGCGCGTATATCCAGATTTTGAATCAAGCTAGCCATCGAGACTTTTCCGTGATTTTGGATCATTTTTTTACATTCAGCCGACCACGAAGGCATACCGATGCCTCATAATTGCATTCGTCGTCAATTTCTAGGACGCCGCCACCTCTCCCCGGCGATTAGCCTGACGGCAAATTTTTTTGTGACCATGCTGCTATGTTGTTGCCTCCTCGTATGTCCGGCGACCTAGACGTTGTCTTCTTGCCCTTATAAGCTGTAGAGACCATGCAGTTGCGTCGTCGTGCCGACTAGATCTCTATTCGTGAGGAGAATACTCCCCTGGTATGTTTATGTTTATCTAATCTCTTTTTAAATCTTAGTACAACTCAATCCAATTTTTTTTGTTATTTCTCATCTATTAGACGCTCAAACTACTAGCATGTCGTGAGTTTTCCCATGGTTTCGAGCAAGTTGTGACCTGCCCCAGCGCCATTCGTCTTATCCTCTGGAAATCTGCTCATGTCCACGATCCCTCTAAGTACATGAACTTATTTTGAGCCCACAAATATGCAGCTAAATAGAACTTTTTGAGGCTGCGATCTATATGCACACGGTATTTACTAAAGAACGTGTTAGTTGCCCTAACAAGTAACAAATACTCCGTACGTTTTAGTCTAAAAATGTTTCACACTATCTTTTCAAAAATGACATACTACTTTGATAAATCCAGGGAAGACGACGTCGCCCCAACATGCTTGAACGGATATCGTCGTAGTGTTGTGTAAGCATCACATACATCTAGGCGAATTTTTTTGATGCGTTGAGATCTTATTGTGATTTTGATGTTCTTGAGCAGCCTTGCAATCTGACATTCTGCGATGGAGTGTGCGGACAGAGCGTTGCTAGGACTGAAGCCAACACTGTGCTTGGAGCCTTGGACGCTGCTCTAAGTTTTCTGATGCCATCGACCTCATGCGAGTGCTCCTCTGCATCCTCCTTACCGTATGTCATCCTCCAGCATCCATCCTCTCGGCAATACTAACATGTATGCACATGCTTATCAATTTTTCGACATCAGCAGACTTTTATATATCAGTACTTGTGGATCAATTTACACAGTAGAGCAGTGCTGCTTGTGAATTTTCTTAAGGATTTGTATCTTACAATGTCCATAAGTTGGTACTTTGTTTTCTTCCTCCATATACATTATAATTTCAGTAAAAGTCAGTGATTAAATCAGTCAAGGTTGGCTTTTGATTCATTAGCACTAAAGTGAACCAAATACATTGAGCATCGTATTGTCGTTTCCTGGTTACACGTGTCTACGTACACTCATTGCCTTGTGAATGTGCTCTCATTTTCTTCTTTGGTATGTATACCCATTTACTTGTAAATATACTTCTTTTCACGTATATATACTCCTATTTTCCATACACCTATACACTCCTTTTATTATACGGGATACTATCGTGCAAACGTTATACACTTCCCATACAGCTACTTTTTAGCATAAAGTACACTCGTGTGCAAACGTTACATACTCCTTTATGTTAGATTATTATGGGATGGCCCATAATTAATTTAATAGAAATTCCAAAAGGTCCATTAAATACTAGAAGTCATGAAATTGGTTTAGTACCATATGGGTAATTGAGAGAAGGTTTAACCAACTTAAATAGTTGAGTTGTGTGTCTCTCAATTAGCAAGGTGGAAAAGGGTAAAGGCTGTGCCACACGCGCGCGCGAGCGCCGAGCCGAGGCGTGTGCGAGTCGAGTCGAGTCGAGACGTGCGCGGCGCAGGCCAGTCCGGACGTGCTGGGTGGGAGCGGTTTGTTTTTGCCGTTTCAGTGATTAACTGCAGTGATCAATATGACTAGTAACCACAGTGATCAATGTGACCAGTAACTGCCGTCAGTTACCTGTTACTGGTAACGGTTTGTCGGCGTTTCGAGCGCCGGCAAGTAAATTTGTAAGTCTAAGGGGCTGCGCGTTCCCGCTCCCTGAATGGTTAGACCCTGGAGTCCAAGATGTATACTGGTTCGGGCCGAAGGTCCCTACTCCAGTTCGTGCGTTGGTGTTGTATTCACTGGGGTGCGGATGACTGCACCGAGTTTTTTTTACAAGCGAGAGGTGGAGCCTCAACACTAGAATGATCTAAACTTAGCTCTCAGAAGGAGAAGAAAAAAAGAAGAGGAAGAAGAGGAAAAAGCTCTCTTGTAGCTCTTACTCGGCGCCTGTTAGGAGGTTCCCGCCTCCTTTTATTCAAGATCTGAAGGGCGAGTTACATCGAGAATTGGCGAAGTGCGAGCGAGCTACTTCTAGGGCTTCGCTTGCCCGCCGTCTGGCCAATCGTTCCGCCGACTGGTCGCTTGCTCCGCCGACTGGTCGCCGCCTGCTGAGCCTATGCTGGGTCGGTGGTCTAGCTGGTCAGAGCGGTTAGGTAATCCTCCGGGAAGTGGCGTAGCTGCTCTCTGTGATCCATGTGGGTGCTGACGTAGTCGCGTGTGACGTTGGAGTTGCCTCGGGAGAGAGCGTGTCCTTGCACTGTGGGTGGCTGGCTGATGGGACAGGAGACGTGGCTTCAGCAGCTATCAAACTGTCTTGGGAAGGGACCACCTGCCCTCGCTCAGTCACTTCGAATGACCGTTCGTGGGGCACGTGGCCTTAGGTTGACACGGGACTCCGATGCGCGGCACGCGGCCCTCGGCGGGGATTATCATGGTTCGGTCGGAGCCGGGGGATCCCGTCCTGCTGCGGGGGTCGGGAACCCTGCTGAGTCGGAGTCGCGGGATCCCGTCCCGCTGCGGGGGTCGGGAACCCTGCTGAGTCGGAGTCGCGGGATCCGTCCCCGCCACGCGGGGTCGGGAACCTCGCTGAGTCGGTCGGGGATCCGTCCCCGCCGCGGGGTCGGGAACCCTGCTGAGTCGGAGTCGGGACCGGTCGGGAATGGTCTCCCTGAATGGTCTCGTAGGCATTTGGGTAGCAGGCCGGGGACGGCCTGTTTAGGCTGGGGCCGTATTCGAGGCCGCCTGCTTGCTGCTCTGGGCTTTGCTTGTTGCAATTGGGCCGTTGGTGCACCCCTGTTTTATGAGTATTCGTCAGTAGCCCCCGAACCTCCAATCGAGTTCGGCAGACTCGGTTGGGGGTTGAGCTTGACTGGATCCGTTCAACTAGGTGGGCCAACGGGGCCTACCAGTTTTTGCCGGGCGTGCCCCCAACGCATCCGACGTCTGCCGGGATTACGTTTACGAGGTATGCGAACCGCCGAGCCTCTTAATTGCCGTTGTGCGCGCGCGCACGGCTAGGTGTGTTTTTGCTCGTTCGTCTTCTTGACCGCCGGTTCCGGTGGTGGCGCCGTTTTCTGCTACGGCATTTATTCCCGAGTCGTTTGATCTTCCTTGAATGGGTATATAAGGGCGCCACGGGTTGCTCGAGCGGCGAGACTCTTAGACGAGACTCCTTTCCTTCTTGAAATGTGTTCAAGACACCCTTTAGTCTTCAGTTTCGGTGATGACATCGTGGTGGAAGAGGAAGACCCTTTGAACAAGCTTTGGGTTGAGTATGATCAGCGATAGCCGAACTCCCAAAGAGAGAAGAAGTAGCTCGCGACGTTGCTGCCGTTGACGCGCTTACTTCAGCGATCCGAGGCTTGGAGTGGCAAGGGGCCCTCCTAGAGGCAATGGCGCGAGGCGCCGATTGCGATAAGCGCGCAGCGTCGATGTCGTGAACGCAGCGGCGGCATGCCATTCCGCTACCGTGGCTTCACCTTGACGACCGGGCAAGGGCCTACCAAATAGTCATCTCCAACGACCTCAGTCCACCGACCCCAAGTCCATCCCGTCGGCGAGCAAGGGCCTACCGTCGGCGTTGTCGTAGGGAGTTTTAGGAGTCCGGTGTAGATAGAGAGTCTTGCGTGTGCCTCATGTAAAGTGGTGTAAAGTTTTTGAGCCTGACGCTTTTTAATGAAATCCTTTTTTCTCTCTATGAATGACTTCATGAAGGAGTTAGCTTTGCTTGTTCTGCTTTGATCAGCTCGGCGCTAGAAAGTTCGGCGATCGGTTTCCGAGTGGTCGGACGTGCGAACTCGCGGTTTGTTCCTCAAGAAATCTTCCTTTGCGCTCGTTTCGGCGCCGTAGCTAGTCGGTGCCTTGGTCGGCAAGGATGAGCGGATGCCTTCGGAAGTTTTAGTGCCCGAGTGCCTTGGTCGGCAAGGACGACCGGATGCCTCCGCGAGGTTCCGGTGTCCGAGTGCTCGTTTAACGTCGTAGCTGACGCTGCCTTAGTCGGCAAGGACGACCGGATGCCTCCGCGAGGTTCCGATGTCCGAGTGCCTTGGTCGGCAAGGACGACCGGATGCCTCCGCGAGGTTCCGGTGTCCGAGTGCCTTGGTCGGCAAGGACGACCGGATGCCTCCGCGAGGTTCCGATGTCCGAGTGCCTTGGTCGGCAAGGACGACCGGATGCCTCCGCGAGGTTCCGATGTCCGAGTGCCTTGGTCGGCAATGACGACCGGATGCCTCCGCGAGGTTCCGGTGTCCGAGTGCCTTGGTCGGCAAGGACGACCGGATGCCTCCGCGAGGTTCCGGTGTCCGAGTGCTCGTTTAACGTCGTAGCTGGACGCTGCCTTAGTCGGCAAGGACGACCGGATGCCTCCGCGAGGTTCCGATGTCCGAGTGCCTTGGTCGGCAAGGACGACCGGATGCCTCCGCGAGGTTCCGGTGTCCGAGTGCTCGTTTAACGTCGTAGCTGGACACCGCCTTAGTCGGCAAGGACGACCGGATGCCTCCGCGAGGTTCCGGTGTCCGAGTGCCTTGGTCGGCAAGGACGACCGGATGCCTCCGCGAGGTTCCGGTGTCCGAGTGCCTTGGTCGGCAAGGACGACCGGATGCCTCCGCGAGGTTCCGGTGTCCGAGTGCCTTGGTCGGCAAGGACGACCGGATGCCTCCGCGAGGTTCCGATGTCCGAGTGCCTTGGTCGGCAAGGACGGCCGGATGCCTCCGCGAGGTTCCGGTGTCTGAAAGTGCCTTGGTCGACAGGACGACCGGATGCCTCCGCGAGGTTCCGGTGTCCGAGTGCCTTGGTCGGCAAGGACGACCGGATGCCTCCGCGAGGTTCCGGTGTCCGAGTGCTCGTTTAACGTCGTAGCTAGACGCTGCCTTAGTCGGCAAGGACGACCGGATGCCTCCGCGAGGTTCCGATGTCCGAGTGCCTTGGTCGGCAAGGACGACCGGATGCCCCCGCGAGGTTCCGGTGTCCGAGTGCTCGTTTAACGTCGTAGCTGGACGCCGCCTTAGTCGGCAAGGACGACCGGATGCCTCCGCGAGGTTCCGATGTCCGAGTGCCTTGGTCGGCAAGGACGACCGGATGCCTCCGCGAGGTTCCGATGTCCGAGTGCCTTGGTCGGCAAGGACGACCGGATGCCCCCGCGAGGTTCCGGTGTCCGAGTGCTCGTTTAACGTCGTAGCTAGACGCTGCCTTAGTCGGCAAGGACGACCGGATGCCTCCGCGAGGTTCCGGTGTCCGAGTGCTCGTTTAACGTCGTAGCTGGACGCGGGGTATCCATCCCGAGTCCCCGTCCGGCGAGGGAAGCTGCGAGAGGAGTAGCTGCCGCCTATCCCACAAGTTTACCCCATCCGCAGTGTGGGACTGGAGGGGGCGAGCGACGCGTTTACTGCGCTGGTTTGAACGCCGTGCTCTTGGAGCTAGTAACGGTAGTCCGAGTGGGTCCCGGAGGTCCCGCCAAGGGGACCTTCCGAGCGACGGTCCCGCAGTAGGGTGTCCGCCTGCTGTGGGCGACCCATAAGAAACCTTTCTTTACTCAATCCCAGATGGACCACGGGTCGTCACCACCAGAGCACACCGGTGTCGCCATCGATGAGCTCCCGGAGAGTGTGAAGTATGGTCTCGACGCGAGTAGAGGTGGACTGGGTCGTCAGCCGACCCAACCGGGGACCCACCGTGGGGCTCACCTCGTACTTGCCCCTCGCTCAAGTTTCGCTGGGGCGGCCCTACGCCCATCCGGTGGGTTAGGCCTTTTGAACCCACAGCTTTCAGTTGGCCCCCTGGCGCAAGCCACAAAGCTTTTTGCCATCTTGGGACCGCAGCGGCCCAATGGGCCTCTCGCGCGCCCCCCGGAACAACCGTCCCGGCCAAAAGGCGGAGACCAAGAGGTAACGGGACACGCTGTCCGGGGGCGGCGTCTTTATGACTCGCAACTTTGACGCGACAGATTAAATGCGAGTGGAATTGGAAATCGGAGTTACGGGCCGGCGTGATGACGAGGGCGGGCCGCGACGATTCGCTCGAGGAGGCGTCCGTTCGGTCGGCGTCCGCCGCCTCCTATAAGTACGTTGTTGGGGTGCCTCGGTAGCCACGCTTTCGCCTTCTTCGTCTCCGTCCCTAAAGCAAGAAAAACGCCAGAGAGCCGAGAAGGAAACCTCGGCCCCTCTTCTTCTCACCTTTCCGCCGCTTCCCGCGAAGATGTCGTGGACGGAGTGCTCGCGACAGAGAGTCGCGCTTCGGCCTAGTGAAGAAGGGCTTCTCCCGCCGCAGGCACCTCTGGCCGAGAGTGCCGACCGGGCCGTTATCCCGCCGCCGCAGAGCGACGAGGTTGTGGTCCCCGCCTCGTTTTTTTGAGCGCGCGCTTCGCCTGCCGCTCCACCCTTTCGTCCGTGGGCTTCTTTTCCATTACAAGGTGGAGGTGCACCACCTCACCCTAACGGGTCCTTCACATCGCCATTTTCATTACCCCGCGCGAGGCCTTCTTAGGGATTGAGCCGCATTGGCGCCGTGGCGCACTTCTTCCAGCGAGGCTTTGGAAAGACAGTAGTCGACGCGACGGCGCCCATGGGCGGCCTGCCCTCCGCCTTGAACGGCCGGAGCTCGAGTACTGGACATCAAGCCGCCGCCCTCTAACAAGGGATGGCGCTCGAATGGATCTATGTCCGAACGTTGAAAACAGCGCCTGTGCTTTTACGGCGAGCTCCGTCGCAGATGGAGCAATGGACCGGGCGCCGAGAAGAGGGAGAAGAACAAGGTGGCCCCGATCGTGGAGGAGATCGGGGCTCGAGGAAACGGGCCGACCGGGATGTTGTCGTGCGCCTTCATGAGGATGCGCGTGCAGCCCTCGCGCCAGCCGCACCCCATGTTCCATATGAGGGCCATCCGACCGGGCAAGGATGGAGGTGGCCGAGTTGGCGCGTCCCGAGGTGGAGGCCCGGTGGCGGCGATTATCGGAGGAAGCGCCACGGTGGCGCGGCGCCACCCGGGGCCTTTCGTCGGCTCATCCCCAATCTGTGAGTTTGTGGGATTTTCTTTCTCGCTTCTTTCTTCTTCGCTCTTAGCGTCGACTGACGGTCGCTTTTGTATCCTCTAGGGGCTCGCAGCATGTCCTCCCGGGCACCGCCTCGGGGAGAAAGCGAGGGCGGCCTCTCGGCGAAGACCGCCGAGGCCGATTCCCGCAAAAGGCGTAAGGAGGAGAGGAGGAAGAAGAAGCGAAAGGAGCGCGGCAAGGCAAGGCACAGCGGCGAGGACGATCGAGTCCACCGCGGTGGGGCGACTTCTGCGATAGTGGGGAGCTTCCCGACTACAACGCATTCCTTCCCGACCCTCCGGTGAGTGGTGGCTCGAGAGTTGGCCCGACAAGAGCCCCGCGCCGCGATCCCTCAGCGAAGAAGCGATCTCGCGGCCGCGCTTGTCGACGCTACCGACCGTGGTAGCCGGAAGCGGCCACCGACCGCCCCTTGGTGGGGGCCGACGAAGAGAGCGCGTCTGCGCGACTCGCTCCGCTTCGAAGTATTTCTTCCTTCTGCTGAACATTTTTGTAGCAAAGCCGCCGGCGACTTTTAAATATCGTGGCGTCGCAGCGCCTACACGGCGTGATTTGGGCGTCTGCGCACCACTTCTCAAGTGGCGGTCACGGCGGCTCCGGTGGTACCGATCGGTCGGCGCTTATGGAGCACGCGATCAGGACGCGCCTCCTTTGAGGAGGGAGAGATCGAGGCCGCGAAGAGCTCCGCCGCCCCGCCCGACGCCGCGGCCGATGCGAGGGTCTTCCCAGAGGAGGGGACGGCGACGCCACCGCCATTGCGCCCGATTGAAGGGGCGCGGAAGAGGTGGAGCGACCGCCCGACTCCACGGCGGTGCCGGCCGAGATAGTGCCGCCGGAGGTCGGCGGTAGCGCCGGCCGGCCAGCCGGGGGGCGCGCCGATGCCGAGGCGTCCGACCGCCTGCAAGGGGCTCCGAGAGGCCGACTTCATCGCCCTTGGCCATGGCGCTCTGGTGGCGCCGCTCCTCCGAGCGAGACAGCGAAGGTCTGCTGCCGGATGTGGCCCGTGGCCGGATCCATGGACCCGGCCGAGAGCGAGAGTGGTCGCCCTTGGCAGGCGCCACGGCTAAGGAGGAGGAGATAGGGTGATCCATAAGGGTCGACCCTAGCCTTAGAGTCTTCGGTATTGGAGGTGATGGTCGGGATTCAACCCGTAAGTTTGGTAAGCCGAGCGAAGGAGTCGTGCTTTGTAACTCTCGATATGCTTCGCGGTTTTGAAAAATGTCGTGTTGTGCAAAGATTTGCGGGCCTGCCTGAAGCGCCAGCCGGGCTCCTTCGTCGCTCGGATGCTCGTGGCGGCGCCGCATGGAAGAAAGTGGTCAGTGCGGCTTGAGTTTCGCCTTGCCCAAGAGGCTTTGAACATTGGGCGGACGGAGGCGAAAGAACTCCGCCTAGGTGGAGGAGGCCTCAAAGGCCCTTTACGACGAGCGCCTTGGGGCCGAGGCCTTGAGGGCAAGGGTGGTGGAGCTTGAATCCTCCTGGCGAGGTCACGAGGCCAAGGACGCCGCCGTCACCGCTGAGGGGGTGGCACAAGCAGAAGCGACCCATCTGCGGTCGGAGCGGGATCAGGCCCGGGAGGACGCCGAACAAGCTCGGTCCGAGCAGGAGACTGTTCGGAAGGAGCTGGCTTCCTTGAGGACGTCCTACGAGAGTCTCGGAGGGGAAGTCGGCAGCCTGATCGACTCTGCGACTGGTAAGTATCTCAACTCCTCCATTGATTTCTTTGGTTGGGGTAACCCGTAGAGGAGACTCATCCGAGACGCCAAAACTCGCAGAGGTGCGAAAAACTCGAAGGCCGCCATGGAGGCTCGGAATGCGGCGGCGGAGACCGCGACGTGGCGATCGCGGCGTGGACGAGGCTCGGCGCGCCGAGGGTCTCCGAGGATGGTAGGGCCGAGATGGGCGCCGAACTGGAAGCCCTTCGGAGGGCCGGCCAGGAGGTCTGCGCCCAAGTCTTGGGCACAGAGGCAGGCCCGAGCGCACTTGCCCTCGCTACCGCCCGAGTGCCGGGCTTGTGGAGGCGGCCGTGATTGCGGCGCGCAGATCGAGCTTCGTCAAGATCGTCAACACCGCCTCGCACTATGACGGTATCGACCGCAGATGGTGAGTAAGCGGCATCGCCGAACCGGACCGACGACGCAGGTCGACGTGTTCGAGCTCCGTGTCGAGCCGCATGCTCGGAGATCGCCACCACGCCCCGCCCGAGGTCGCCTTCAAGATGCCGTGTCCTCCTCCTCCGTCTTGGCCGGCCACCGTGAAGAAGAGGAAGAAAGAAGTTAGCCCCCTTTTTTTTTTCTTTTCTTGCAAAGACTGTGTAAACGATCGTAAGTAATTGTAAGCTCGGTTTGCCTCTTTGCTCTCCTTTGCGTTTGGGTTTGACCGACCATAGCCTCAAGGACCACGGGTCGCTTATGCGTAGGTCGGTCAATTTGAGAGGGCCAAGAGGATAGGAGTCTTGTTTATGCGGAGTTACGCGACTCATGGGGTTCTGAGTGTTCCCGATCGGCCAAGGGTTTTTCCACTCGGGCACTTCCTTCTTCCGCAAAGTGCTACTTAGCAACCATAGCCACCGGGTGTAGGCCGTGGCGCGCCGGTCGAGAGGGTTACCGCCGATAGACTCTGTGACTAGTCGGGTCACCACCCACATGAGTACGTGAGTTAGCCGAGTTCGTGTGGGGAAGATTGTTCCCAATCGACTGTAAGGTCATCCCACTCAGTGCTTCCTTCTTCCGCGGAGTGCTACCGGGCAACCATAGCCGGTTGGGCGTGGGCCGTGAGCACTCGGTCGAGAGGGTTACCGCCGATAGACCTCGTGGTCGGTGGGTCACCGACCGCACGCACACCATCCGGAGCGGCTCGAACGGGCGCCACGGGCAGCCCCGAGTCGTCACGCGGGCGACCGTGTGCTCGGTTGGGAGGAAGGTAAAGACTTATACCAGAAAAAGAAAAGAGCTTAGGATAGAATCGCCTTAACTTTTCAATGTTCCGGCATTAGGGAGGATGCGACCATCGACGCCCTTGAGTCGAAGGTGCGGTCGGAGAACTTCCACGACGGTGAAAGGACCTCCTGGGGGCGCTACCAGTGCTTATCTTTGGTTGTCCGACCCGACGCAGAACCAAGTCGCCAGGCCAAGGATCGCCTCGAACTTGGCGGCCGTGGTAGCGGCGCAGGCTTGTTGATATCGGCCGATCGCAGACGGCCACGCCGCGCGCTCTCGTCCGAAATGGGTCGATGGCGTCTTGTTGCGGGCGAGCCCCGAGCCTCATCGAAGGCTTGCAATCTCGGGAGCCGATTCCGTGTCGATGGGCAAAATGGCTTCAGCGCCAACACCATAAAGAAGGGTGTGAAACCGGTCGCCGGTCGGCGTGGTCCGCAGACTCAGAGGACGGAGGCGCTCGGCTACCCAGCGCCTGCGAAATGCTTGAGCCGATCGAAGATCCGCGGCTTGAGTCCTTGAAGGATCATGCCGTTAGTGCGCCGACCGGCCGTTAGTCCGCGGATGGGCTATCACGCCCAATCGACACGGATGTTGAAGTCGCCACAGAACTCGAAATTCCTTCCCGTGAATCGTATTCGTTGTTTCGTGATGATGGAGTTTGGGACTCCAAACCTAAAAGCGATGTCGCGGAAGAAGATGGCCGCTTGTACCGACGCGGCGCCACGACCGCTTGGCCTCTATCCACTTGGTGAACTTATCTACCGCGACGAGTAGGTGGGTGAAGCCCCCGGCGCTTCTGAAAGGTTCCGACCAAATCGAGTCCCCGACGGCAAAAGGCCACGTGATGGGGATCGTCTCAGAAGCTTGGTTTGGCAGATGCGTCACGAGCAAAGAATCGCATCCTTCGCAGTGCGTCACGATATGCTCGGCGTCCGACACACGTTGGCCAAGAGAAACCTTGTCGAAAGGCCTTTCCCACAAGAGATCGGGTGCTGCGTGGTGACCGCAGACTACTGTGTATGTCGTCCAGCGTTGCTTTCCTTGGTCGGTCAAGATACATTTTGGAGGACCCCGAGGACTCCTTTGTAGAGGTCAGGCCGATCAGACGAAAGATTTTGCCCACGGGCGAGGCGCCGGCCCTCGGTCGGTCGGGGAAGTGACCCGTCCACAAGCGGTCGATGTAGGGCCTCCTCCGGTCGGACTCAAGTGCTAGCACACCGCGGCGATCCGCCAAGTCTACGCCCGATCGCGCGTCGGTCGGGCGACTGGCCGGATTGGTCGGGTGGCCGCCACCGCCGAGTCCACCGACAAGGCCGCAGGAGGTCGAGACGAAGATCCCGCGGGACGTGCTCTCTGGAGGCAAGATTGGCGGTGATCGGCCTCGCCATTGTAGCGTCGGTAGCTATGGTGAAGCTCGAAACCCTTGAACTGGCCTCCTCGGCCGGCGTACTTCGACAAGACGCGGCCATGCGGCGTCTCTGGGCTCCGCAGCCTTCATGACTTGGTCGACGACAAGCTTGGAGTCCCCGTGGACGTAGCCGACGGGCACCGAGGTCGGCAGGCGATCCGGAGACCGTTCGAGAGCCTCGTGCTCGGCAATGTTGTTGGTCGCGTCAAGAGCAACCTAATGGCGATTGAAGCTGTTCCGGCGGGAGATGATGATTTACTCCGCGCCGCGCCATTCTTGGTGTAAGACCCGTCGAAGTACATTGTCCATGACGGGTCTTCACCACCGGTGGTGCTCAGGCTTGATCCACTCGGCGAAGGTCGGCGAGCTCGCGACTTGATCGCCGTCCCGGGCGTATATTATGCCATGGCCGCTAAGCTCGAGCGCCCATTTGGCTATCCTTCCCGAGGCATCGCGATTGTGGATGATCTCGCCTAGTGGGGACGTGGTCACCACGGTGATGGCGTCTTGATCGAAGTAGTGAACGAGTTTCCTCTTTGCGATGAGCACCGCGTGAGTAACTTCGCACTGTGGTACCGAGTCTTGGACTCGGAAAGTACCTCATCGATGAAGTAGACCGCCGTTGTACCTTGAGCTCACGGCCTTCTTCCGCCGCTCCCACCACGAGGGCCGCGCTACGACGACTTGGGTAGTGGCGGCGATGTAGAGGAGCGGCGGTTCACACCGTGCCGGGGCGACCAGATCGGAGGCGAGGACAGAAGGCCTTCAAGCGGGTGAGGGCCTCTGAGCCTCGGTGTCCAACCAAGCGGTCGGATTTCTTGAGCAACTGAGCGGCATTCCGCGTCGCCGAGGCGAGACACGAACACTCAAAGCCGCCAGCACCCGGCCACCTCGACCCCTTTGAGGTTGCCGACCGGGCCCATCCTTGCGATCGCCGAGATCTTCTCTGATTGGCCTCGATGCCTCGCTCGAGACGATGAAGCCTAAGAGCTTTCCTTTGGGGACCCCAAGACGCTTCTCAGGTTGAGCTTTATGCGAAACCGTCGAAGGTTCGCGAAAGTCTCTTCTAGGTCGGCGATAAGGTCGTCGACCTTCACGGTCTTTACGACAATATCGTCGACATACGCCTCAACGCTGCGGCCGATCCGGTCATTGAAGCACGTTTGCATACATCGCTGGTATGTAGCGCCCGCGTTCTTGGGCCGAAGGGCATTGTGACATAGCGTAAGCAGCCGAACGGAGTGATGAAGGAAGTCGCGAAATGGTCGGACTCCTTTAGCGCAATCGGTGGTAGCCCGGTAGGCATCCGTAAAGGAAAGAGACTCGCACCCGGTGGAGTCGATGACTTGGTCGATGCGAGGTAAGGGAATGGGTCCTTGGGACATGCTTTGTTGAGACTCGTATAGTCAACACATTCTCCATTGCCCGCTCTTCTTTTTACAAGTATGGGTTGGCTAGCCACTCGGTGGCGCACCTCTTTACAAACCCCGCCGCCAAGAGTTTGGCGATCTCTCCCTATAACCTGCGCTTTTCCTCGTCGGCGGCGCGAGCGTTGGGCGACCGGCTTTGAGCCCGGTCGGACGCTCAAGGAGTGCTCGGCGACCTCCTTTGAATGCCCGCATGTCGGAGGACCTCCATGCGAAGACATCTTTGTTAGTGCGGAGGAAGTCGACGAGCGCTTTCCTATTTGGCGGGGCGTGGCTCGACCCGACGGTCTTGGTCGGATCACGTGGATCGACCGTGACCTCCTTCGTGTCCTCGGCGGATTTGAAGGATCCCGCCGATTTCTTTGGATTCGAGGACGGACTCGCGGCTTCCTCCCGAGCTTGTTGAGTTCCGCAGAGGCAACGACCGCCGAGGCGAGCTCGCATTGCCGCTTCGCGAGCTTGAAGGCAGCCGGAAAGACGATGCCGCAGTAATGACTCCATGCGGTCCGCATCTTCACTTGAGGTAGGCGTGCCGGGATCGCCATGAACTTGGCGTAGCATGGCCTCCCAAGATGGCGTGGTAGGCGCCGGGAAATCCACGACCTCGAAGGTGAGGGTCTCGGTGCGGAAGTTTCCGGCTCCCGAAGGTGACGGCAGGTCGACCGCCTGAGCGGATGGGCTTGTCGGCCGGATGACGCCATGGAAAGGTGCCTTGCTTGGCCGGAGGCTTGAGCGCGGACCCCATAGCGTCGAACATCTCAACGAGGATGTTAAGGCGGCGCCCGATCCCATCGGCACCTTCGTGAGGCGCCCGTTCGACGACGGGTGACCACCGGCCGGTACCTCCCTACCGTGGACGCGATCGGGTGATCGGTCCGATCAAAGGTGATCGGAACTCCGACCACCGAAGATATTGGGGGACGCCCGTAGCGACGGTGTGGACCTCGCGATAGCGAGCTTGAGCCGACGCTTGTCGGCGAGTGCCGGCCTCCGAAGATCATGAGGCGGCCGCCGGGCTCGGGAACTCGTCGTCGCCTTCTTCTCCGCTGCTCGCGGGGCGCGCGAGCTTCTTTCCTTTAGCTTCGGCGGCGTGGTGGGGCGCTAGAAAGATAGCGCCTCGGGACTTCGCAGCCCGGTATTTGTGCTTGACGGAGAACGCATGGTTCGCATGGGCCGCCCATCAATTTCGGCGGTCGGGCACGACGGTCGGCCGCTACCGCTTGGCGGTGGCAATGACCGCGGCGACCACTGGGTCTCACGGACTGCTTCCGCCGCTTCCGCTTGTCGGCGGCCTGGAAGACCCGGTTGACGCCGGCTCGCTGGCCTTTCCTCCTTCGAAAATAGCCCCTACGGCCTCCTCGCCGGGGCGTGGTTGGTGGCGATGTCGAGGAGCTCCTTGGTGGTCCCGGGCTTGAGGCGGCCCCTTGTGCACCAAGGCCTTGCAGAGGTGCCGTAGATGAAGGCTCCCACGACATCGGCGTCGGAGATGTCGGGAGCTTCGTTAGACCGGCGGAAAACCTCCGGATGTAGTCCCGAGAGTCTCCCGGCCGCCGCTTGCGACCTTCAGTCCCAGGAGTTACCAGGCGCTTATAAGTGCCACGAAGTTACCGACGAAGAGATTCTTCAAGTCACCCGAGTTCTCGACGGTTTTGGAGGCGGTACTCGAGCCGTGCTCGAGCCGAGTCCGCGAGGTAGATGGGGAGGTCTTGGATGATGAAGAGATCATCCGTCGCTCCCCGGCCCGACGCGAGCCGGTAATCTTGAGCCGACACCGGGTTGGTGGCCCTGTACTTAGCAATGTTGGTAGGCGCCGGAATCGGCGGGAAATCACCGGCGGATCCTTGGCAAAAAGCCCGTGGTCCGGGACCATCGGGGCTCGGGCTGCGATAGTGGCGCCACCATCCACAACACGTGAGTGGGCGCGCCCTCCGCCATCTTTCTTCGCGCCTCGAGGTGGCGCGGATGTCGAGGCATTACCGAGGCGCGCGCACCGGGTGCGTGAGGCCTGGGGTGGTTCATGGTGGGGTGCGGTCTTGGCCGCACCCAGCCGGCTCCGCGCGGCGGTACGGGCCCGGTGGCCGGAAGTAGCGCCGGTGTGGTAGGAGCCGGAGGCCTGCATGTGCTGCACGGCCGCGCGCTCCACCAGCCCCCGAAGGTTCTGGTAGGTAGCTCTGGCCTCCGGGTTTGCGGGCTCCGGAAGGCCTCGGAGCAGCATTGCGGCCGCAGCCACGTTTTGGCTTGCGTGAGGGAAAAACTGGGGCTCCGATTTCGCCCAACTTGTGGTGCTCTTGGCGCGCGCGCCCGTGCGCGTCGCCCAGCACTTGCGCGGGCTCGGGCTCGTCCTGCTCCAGGTTGGCCTGGAGCCGGTCGAGCTCAGCCTTTCGCTCCTCCAGCTCTCCGCGTTGCCGTTGGAGCTCAGCGCGGCGAGCCTGAGCGCGTTCAGCGCGCTCGCGCTGGTATTCCCCCTCCTGTGCCTCAGTGCGCCGGACGGGGACCGTCGTAGCCGCGGTGGCTACGGCCAAATCGGCTGTGCCCGCCACGTTGCACTCGCGAGAGTGCCGCCTGCGGGCGGGATACTCCGTGTCGGAGCTGGAGCCGTGGCTGGAAGAGTCTTCCAGCAACTCGTGGACGGAGGTTGGCATGTAGCCAGCCATAGCTACAAGTCGTGAGCAGGCGGGAGGTGACGGGATCTCCTGCGCAGGCCCGGAGGGGCTTTCGCCAAAGGAGGTATAGCGCTCCTCAGGTTCCGGCTTTGGGGCCCGCGGGGGCGCTCCAAGCCGGAGTGGGACGAAGCTGCCGGAGATGGTGTCCAGGCTCCCCGCAGCGCCTGCCCTCCGGCGGCAGCGGGGATGAGCGTGAGCTCTCCCTCCGAGGTGACGGTGAAGCTGAGGGAGCCGAAGCGGATCTGGCTCCCGAACACAGTCATGCCGTCGTTGGAGAAGAATGCCATCAAGGAGACGAATGGGAATCCGGAGATGCTGCTGAAGACGCGCGAAGCCCCCTACCTGGCGCGCCAACTGTCGGCGTTTCGAGCGCCGGCAAGTAAATTTGTAAGTCTAAGGGGCGCGCGTTCCGCCTCGAATGGTTAGACCGAGTCCAAGATGTATACTTGGTTCGGCCAAGGTCCCTACTCGGTTCGTGCGTTGGTGTTGTATTCATCAAAAGTGCGGATGATCGCACCGAAGTTTTTTTACAAGCGAGAGGTGGAGCCTCAACACTAGAATGATCTAAACTTAGCTCTCGAAGGAGAAGAAAAAGAAGAGGAAGAAGAGGAAAAAGCTCTCTTGTAGCTCTTACTCACGCCATAGGAGGTTCCCGCTCCTTTTATTCAAGATCTGAAGGGGCGGTTACATCGAGAATTGGCGGCGCCAGCGAAGCTACTTCTAGGGCTTGGTCTTGCCCGCCGTCGCCAATCGCTCCGCCGATCGGTCGCTTGTTCGCTGACCGTCGCCGCTCTTGAGCCTATCTTTGGGTCGGTGGTCTAGCCGGTCGAGCGGTTAGGTAATCCTCCGGAAGTGGCGAGTCGCTCTCGTGATCCATGTGGGTGCCGACGTAGTCGCGTGTGACGTTGGAGTTGCCTCGGAGAGGCGTGTCCTTGCAATTTGTGGGTGGGTGGTGATGGGACAGAGACGGGCTTCAGCAGCTATCAAACTGTTTTGGGAAGGGACCACCCCTCGCTCGATCCACTAATGACCGTTCGTGGGGCACGTGGCCTTAGGTTGACACGGACTCCGATCGCGGCGCACGCGCCCTCGGCGGGGATTATCATGGTTCGGTCGGAGCCGGGATCCGCCTGCCGCGGGGTCGGGAACCTCGCTGAAGTCGGTCGCGGGATCCCGCCCCGCCGCGGGTCGGGAACCCACCGAGTCGGTCGTCGCGGATCCCGCCCCACTGCGGGGTCGGGAACCTCGCTGAGTCGGTCGGGGATCCTGCCCCGCTGCGGGGTCGGGAACCTCTTGAGTCGGAGTCGGGACCGGTCGGGAATGGTCTCCGAATGGTCTCGTAGGCATTTGGGTAGCAGTAGGGGACGGCTGCTTAGGCCGGGCCGTATTCGAGGCCGCCGCTTGTCGCTCTGGGCTTTGCTTGTTGCAATTGGGCCGCTGGTGCACCTGCTTTATGAGTATTCGTCACGGTTACATGAGTTGATGGCTGGTAATGGCTGTCCTGCCCGTTGCATGTCGCGAGGCTATATAAGGAGAGCAACGGCTGTGCTTTTCTTCACCTGCAGAACTCTCCCACAATACTCCATCCATTTTAGCTGCTGTTATCTTTTGCATTCTCGACTCCGTTTTCTTGCGCGCACAAGTAGCGGAGGGAGCAGGCCTCCGGAACCTCGTTCTTCTTGAGATCTTGCTCGAGATAGAAGGTCGATAAGGTTTTTCGGGAGCGTACCACGCGACTGCTCGAGTGTGTCGGTGTTTACGAAACGCATCAGACTTTGCACCAACGTTCGACTGCATCGATCTCTCCACTGCACCAAGGCTTCACTGCGACAACTTGTGATTGTTTACTCCGACCGTCATGGCGAACGAGAATGTTCTGCCTGTGCCTGTGCCTGTGCCTGTGCCTATGGCGGCACCGGCTAAAGGGTATATTAACTTATACCGTATTTTAATCATGTTGCTTTGTTGTTCATTAGTCTTTGCGTATGAGATAGATAATCTGTTATCTAGTACCTTTGACTTTGAACTAGAATTGCGTCATCGTTTAATCATGATTTACATAATTCTGTGGATTAAAATATTGAGAAAATTCCTAATATTTCCAACAATCCAAAAATCTTTTGCTAGGAATTTTACAACTACTGATTTTGCTGCCGCACTTAAACCAACTGTATTTGACAGCGCAAATTACAAGCGTTGGCGCGCCAAGATGATTTTATGGTTGACTGCCATGAACGTGTATCACGTTGCGCAAGGCAAACCACAGCCTAAGGGTGGGCTCTCTCCTGAGCAGGAGAGTGCCTTCACGGCTGCGGATAACTTGTTCAGAGGCGCCGTGATTAGTGTTCTTGGAGAAAATCTTGTTGATGTGTACATGATTTTGCCAAGTGGTAAAGAAATGTGGGATGCACTTGAGGCAAAATTCGAGTCTCCGACGCGGGCAAGTGAACTCTATGTCATGGAGCAGCTTTCATGACTACAAGATGGTTGATGACCACTCAGTAGTAGAACAGCTCATGAGGTTCAAGCTTTGCGAAAGAACTTGAGAATTTTACATGTGCATTACCCGACAAGTTTGTGATGGGATGCATCATTGCGAAGCTGCCACCTTCTTGGAGGGATTTTGCCACTACTCTAAAACACAAGAGACAAGAGTTCAGCGTTGCTGGTCTCATTGGGTCTCTAAATGTTGAGGAGAAAGCGAGGGCAAAAGATATACGCGGGAAAGAAAGTTCTAGTGCCAATGTGGTACAAAAGAAAATCTTTCAATTCAACAAGAAGAATAAAAATAAGTCTGAAAAGCCTGAGAACAAGAACAAGGCCGCTCAAACTACTAGCTTCAAGAAGAAGAAGAATAAAGGAAAGGGAAACTGCTTTGTCTGTAATGGTACTGATCATTGGGCAAAGGATTGCCCTGATCGCAAAGACAATAAGCAGAAAAAGTCTGCCAACGTTGTTATTGGCAATACTGAGGAGGGAACATCCGGGTATGTTTCAATACCTACCGTTCTATCAGTATGTCGTTCACCTGATTGGTGGATTGACACGGGGGCCAATATACATGTTTGTGCTGACAGATCCTTATTCTCCTCTTACCATGTCACAGGGGCTTCCTCCGTGTTGATGGGGAATGGGTCGCAGGCATTTGTACGTGGAGTCGCGACAGCTTGACTTGAAGTTTACTTGGGAAAAGTCGTGCGGCGATCGAGGAACGTGCATCACGTGCCCGTGATAAATAAAAACCTTGTGAGCGGATCTCTATTGTGTAGAGATGGTTTTAGGCTAGTTTTTGAATCCAATAAATGTGTTGTTTCTAAAATTGGAACTTTTATTGGAAAAGGCTATGAGAGCGGAGGCTTGTTCCGCTTGTATTTGACGGACATGAATAAAATTGTGAATCATGTTTGTAATCATGAGACTGATGTTTGGCATTCACGACTTTGTCATATTAATCTAGGTTGCATGATGCGGTTAGCCAGTATGAATTTAATCCCAAAATTTACCCAAGTCAAAGGTTCAAAGTGTCAAGTGTGTGTGCAATCTAAGCAACCTCGCAAGCCTCATAAGGCAGCTGAGGCGAGAAACTTGGTACCGTTAGAACTAGTTCATACCGATTTATGCGAGATGAACGGGGAGTTGACAAAGGGTGGTAAGAGGTATTTCATGACTTTGATTGATGATTCTACTAGATATTGCTATGTGTATTTATTAAAGTCAAAAGATGAGGCTTTTCACTATTTTAAGATCTATAAAGCTGAAGCTGAGAACCAACTTGAGAGAAAAATCAAACGGGTTAGGTCAGATCGTGGTGGAGAATAATTTTCTAATGAGTTTAATTTATTCTGCGAGGAACATGGAATAATCCATGAGAGGACGCCTCCCTATTCGCCCCAATCAAACGGGGTTGCCGAAAGAAAGAACCGTACTCTAACTGAGATGGTCAACGCCATGTTAGAAACAGCGGGACTTTTCAAGGAATAGTGGGGTGAGACTATATTGACTGCTTGTCATGTCCTAAACAGGGTTCCTACAAAGAATAAAGAAATCACACCATTCGAGGAATGGGAGAGGAAAAGATTAAATTTCTCTTATTTACGTACTTGGGGCTGTTTGGCTAAAGTGAATGTGCTTATCCCAAAGAAGCGTAAACTTGGACCAAAAATCGTTGATTGTGTTTTTATTGGTTATGCTTTTTACAGTGTTGGTGAAAGATCGAAAAGGCGACTAGAGGGGGGTGAATAGGAGCCAAATAAAATTTTTGAATAAATTCTCCCCCTAGAATTCAATCCACCAAAAGACCAGAAAGAAAGAATCGAACCATCGATCGTGCAAATTCATGAGCAGGCTCCACCGCTTAAGGTCGGATGAACGATAAAATCGCGACCGGTCGGGTAGCTCGTCGGATGAATAAGATCGCGAATCGGCGTCAAGATCGGGTCGGATGAACAAGACTCCCGACCGAAGTGGTCGGATGAACAAGATACTCCCGACCGGAAGTGGTCGATGAATGAAGACTCGGGTGAGCAGATATCGACCGGACGAACAAGACGCCCGACCGCGGAGGTCGGATGAACGATACTCGGGTGAATAGTGCTTAGATGAACAAGATTCTCGACCGATGAGCGACGTCCGACCTACGAGAGGTCGGATGAACAAAGAAAATCAGCACGATCTTAAAAATGTAAATCGATGTAACTTTTGATCTACCGATCCAAAACATGAAACTTGGTGTGCACCTCCCTAAGGATGTCAGAACCTATTTCAATCATCAATCGAAGGAATTGATACCAAGGTTCCGTCCCTTTTCGCTTTAACAAATGCAACACCCAAAACAGAGTCACAAACACAGATTTCACCCCTAACTTGTCGGTGGGAGTTGATGGTCGAATATCCTTGGATAACTCTCCACAAATCACAGCAAGTAAGTACACGAAGAAACAACCCTTCAAACAATAGAAACACTATCCAAAACTAGGCACGTAAATTGGTTTCTTCCAAAACTGAATAGAAGAGGTTGTAGATTGCCTAGATGATTGGGATATGATCTATAGAAGATTCATCCAAAGAATCTTTCATCCTTGGCAATAAGAACCGAAGCCAATCAAGACTAACGAATCGCAAGTCACACGCTTACGCACTTTAAGAACACAGATTTACAACTTGCAACAAGAACGCAAGGATTGCCTAAATGATTGAAAGCACCAATCCGAGAAGAGTTCATCAATCATGAATTTCAAAACGGACTCAAAAGCATGTAGAAGGAGATGAGGCAAATCCAAATTACGTAAAGTAAATTGCAAGTAAGTAAATGCGAATTTAGATAATGATTTTAAGTGCGTAATGTAAATACGTAAGAGAAATGAAACAAGAATATAAGTGAAGAACATTTCATTTCGGAAGGGAGGTTTACAAAGCCTCACAACAAAGTGGGCAAAACTCAAACGAGCAAAGAAAACCTCGGAACCTTCAGAGAGGAAGGCTGCCCCTACCCTCTATTTATAGTGACTGATCAATTCCCACCCTTGGATATCTTGCTTCAATCCTAAGCCAACATCCAAGAGCCAGGATTTGATCCTTACACCGCTACTCTCAACAACTCTCAACTACTCACGAGACTTTCCTCACCGCTCACCACGCCCCAGGGAGACACCCTCTCCTGCCTAGTAGCAGCTAGGAACACCTACCACCCTTGGATGAGCCTCTAAACCCTAGAGCACTCCATCAAGGGTGAGATTTTACCCACTCACACAGCTATGCATGGGTGACCCAAACCCAACAACACAACGGGTTTTGCACGCTGCTCAAAGCATACCAACTTGACCCGCTACTCTCTCTTCCCGACCGCGATCCAACGGTCCTCCTCGATCGAGCGCACCCAAGTTAGCATCTCATCCATTCCTTTGTCTTCTTGGCTTGCGGCTACTCCCGGCCTCACCATCTTTGGCGACACCTGATCATCCGGACCTCGGCTCTCCCACCTAGTCCCGATCCCCTTCGCTCACCATGACCTAGCTCCAAAGTCCCGCAACCATCATAGACAAGGAAACCACATCACATAGCAATGTCCAACAACACATATCCATCTCAACAAAGATATACACTTCATCGGCAAAAAACCACGACCACACATGGTCCGACCACTGGTCTCCATCCCGACCACGCACTGACCATCGGTCTCCATCCCGACCACTCGAGGTCCGACCACCGGTCTCGTCCCGACCACTCGGTCCGACCACCGGTCTTCTTCCGACCACTCGAGGTCCGACCACCGGTCTTCGTCCCGACCACTCGGTCCGACCATCGGTCTTCGCCCCGACCACTCGGTCCGACCATCGGTCTCCGTCCCGACCACTGGGTCGGACGATCGTTTCCAACCACCACACTGCACCACTCGGTCGGACAACCGGTCTCCGACCAACCAAAGACTGACCACTGGGTCGGACAACCGTCTCCGACCACCAAAGCCTGCACCTCTCGGTCGGACAACCGGTCTCCGACCAACCAAAGACTGACCACTCGGGTCGACGATCGGTCTCCGACCACCAAAGCCTGCACCTCAAAATGGACGACCCGACCACTCGGGTCTGACGACCGGTCCGCAACACACCAAAGCCCCGACCACTCGGGTCGGACGACCCGACCACTCGGGGTCGGACGACCGGTCTCCAACCAAGAACTCAAATTGCTCTAGCTCAAAAACAATCCAAATCAAACTCAAACTTGAGCACACCTTGCTCAGATAAAGTCAAATACTCATCACAAACATGGATGGACCTCCACATGGTCCTTCAATCTCCCCTTGATGAGTATATTGACAAACCACACAAAAGGCATAAATTTGAGTTTGAATGAGACAAGAAGAAAGCAATTTGATTGCAAAGCCAAACTTGGTCCAGAGAGAAAGATATAAAATTATGACCAAGTTGGCGAAAGAATTTAGAGCAAGACCATGAAAAGAGCAAGTTTTCAACAAAAGCTCTAAAACCAATCATAAGTGTCAAATGTGATTATGATCCATAAGAGATAGCAAAGATTTACAAAATCATAAGAACCAACATGCTTTCACATTTCTATCTCCTCCTTTTCTACATTTTAAATGATGCCTTTTCTACATTTTCTCCCCTTTGGCAATATAGGCATCAAAATAGAATTTTCTCCCTCTTTTATGTATGCATGAAATGCAACCTAAGGGAGCTTTGAAGATTATCCAAATGATCATAATGACAAGATATGACACCAAGCTTATTAATCTCAGATTATAACCAAACTAAGACATATCCAAGTGCAAATAACAAATTTTGCTCATCAGCGAAGTTTTGAAAATGTATCATTTTTAGCAAGATTTGACAAGTGCAAAACTTAGCAAAGTTTCAAAACTAGAAGCAAAACCACTCAGGGATCAAATGGAAAACCTAGAGTTCAACCTACTCAACACTTTGGGGAAATTTGAAGTGCATATAAGGTCCTTCGAGCCCATTTTTTTTTCAATTTATGCAAATTTTCTTTAAGACTTCGAAAAACATAGCGGGGTGCAAATGTTTGACATTATTTGCATTCTTTACCCACTTATGTGTTTGATATTTGCATTTTTTTTGTTGATTGACTCAAGCCATTTTCGATCATCTCAAGAGTAACTCTTAAGAGAATGATCTTGGTCATACACAATATATTCCAAGTTCATCCCAAATGCAATGGGAGGCGCCTCGAGAATATAAAGTCTTGAGATCAATTTTGCACAAAAGAGTCAATTTTTTTAATTTTCAGTTTAGCACATATAAGCAATTCTGAAGGACTCAAATATGGATCAAGCAAATTTCACCCAAGTTGCTATAGGGACTCTAGAGAATTCCAAAATTTCACAATTTATGGTAAAAGCTCTTAGAGAAGAAACTTAGTAAGTAAAAGCAACATGTTTCATCAAGTTTTCATTTAAAGCTTTTAAGTTTTTCAGATTTCAATGAACATTAGCTTGATAAATGAACTTGGACATATCTAAGCTAGTGATTTTCTTCGAAAGATATAGCATGATGTATTTCACGAAGATTGAGTCAAATGCATAATAGACAAAGCTCATAAAACGAAAATGCAATCTAAATGCAATGCATGAACAGATTCCCAAACTCCCCCTCAACAATTGAATCAATTTTAAGCTCAAATCTGGTTAAAGTTGGATTGTTATCAAGATTAGGCATAAAGAAAACCCGAATGAACTCAATAATAACCAGAAAAACAGAATGAGGAGAAGAAGTCGAGAAACGCAACACCGGATGGCTATTGAGCATAGATAAGATAGAAGAGATTCACTATGGCTCGGACTCGCTCTTATCTTCCCAGAGATCGACATAGGAAGGCGACTCTAGATCTCAACTAAGGAGTGCACACAGACCCTGTCTACTCAGGAGGCCACAAAACCTACTAGGCTTACAAGACTGTGAGGGAACTCAACCTAGAGAGAAGAGAGAACAGCTAATCACGCATGATAGCAACCTAAAGCACAAGATAAGAGGTCCATGCGAGGCATGCCAGAAGTCTAAGAGAGTGAACTCAACTCAAGAAAACAAGCCCAAAGTCACCTGTAAGAAGAAAGGAAAATGGGAAGAGAATATATAGTACATAATATACAAACCAGCTTCCCTCAAGATAAGCTATATGAGCTCATAAACCCAAGCTCAAATCCCCCTGAACACACTCTAAAACTCTCTCCTCACAAGAGATAGGTAGAAAGCTAGAGGAAAAGAGATAAGATCGAAAACCACATGGTCTCTAAGGAGCAAGACGGCTCAAGGTAAAAGCAACCTAATTATGCTAGAAGTCCAACCAAAAGACTCTAGACAAAAGGACACAAGCTCTACCTACAAAAGAACCACAACCTCCTAAGAGATCCATCATTATCATCAACATTTTCAGAGGTACTTACCTACTGCAGTGTAGAACAAGTAGTGGCAAAGGACCTGAAGTGGATCCTAAAAGCAGAGGAAGAGATATTCCTAGGATGATGGTCTCCTCACCAGAAAGTCTACACATGCATCCAACAAATCTATGCTTTCAAATCAAGTTAGGCGGATCCAGCTTCCTAGGCACGAATGGACAAGATACATGAAAAGTGTGGCAAATGATCATCTAGAGCATGAACATGATGCAGAAGGTAATGTAAGATCATGTTCACAACCAAGCTAAAGATAGCATCAAGATCCATATATCCATAGACAACAGTGAAAACATATCCACATGATAAACAACAGCAAGGTGCATCATAGCACCACATCATCTTTGGCATAAGAAGCTAAGCAAGGTGTATCACGGCAACAAAATGCTAGCAGGATCATGTGCAAGCCTAGAAATACATGGATCAAGATACTACCTAAACATGGCAATGACCATGTAAATGAAGAAATACCATAATGAAGCACAACAACATGCTACTAGATATAACATGAGCAAGATAAATAAAGACAACCAAAGAGGATCATGCATAAAACAAACCAATTAGCAACATCAAGATCCATTTATCCATAGTCTCAATAACAATATTTACATCTTTGCGAAAAGGCCCGTCAAAAGAAGACCAAACAAAAGGTCATGAGGACACAGGCAGCATGAAAGTAAATGGTGACCATGGACACAAAGATGAGAAGCTACTTATGGCAACACTCTATGCATGATGATGAATACATGCCATGAATGAAGAACACAAGCTCATGCAAAATAGGTATGAAGCATATAAGCATGAAGGACAATAAAAGGTGATCATGAACAATATAAGTCATACAATGCAGCTAGATCATATAACCCTAATCTCATGAAAGGCACTCACATGTAGCACAAAGTCGACAAACAAAGTCTAAACAAGGCTAATCATGGATGTAATAGAAAATCGTGGTCATATAACCTAGATACTATTCATGACAAAATAAAGTAAATGATATATAGCACGTGCCCATAGTTAATACAAATGCTCATACCAAATGAACAATATCATGGACAAGATAAAAACAAGAAAATCACATGCTGGGAAAGAGCTCATGAATTTAGGATATAATACATGAAGCACAAAGATGGTTGGGGAAAACATGCTATGGCACAAAACAAGACAGACAAAAACTAACAAGACCTAGCAAAGTACATATAATACACATGGGAGCAAGAGCAATCACAACATGTCATGGAAATGATGATCACAAATATAACCGACATGAGGGTATGAGATAGCTCACCATAGAAGTGAAAGACCCCAATGCTGTTATCATGAAGCTCAACACTTGTGGAGCGAAACACGAGGCAAACAAAGTTGAAAGTACATGCAGTTAGCATGATGCTCATGATGGTCATGCGGAAGATCCAATCCTCTAGAGACAAGCCGCAAAGGCCAACTCGAATTCACATCGAGTGCCAACATTGAAAAGCGACAAAGCGATCCTAGATGAGATTAGTAAGGATCAACATGACCAACATACTTACCTGCAACTCTTGCCGTGAGTGGGTACCTCGAGGAAAAACGAGGTCCACTACTTATGCACGGCGAAGATGATGCCTCAGGACAACTCATGGACTAAGAATCGAACTAAGAAAGGACAAGTCCACAAGATGACCCAAATCCACTCCACTAGGCAGTGATCATATCCTCAAGCTAGCCTCAAGCGACTCATGCCATGAAAAAGGCAAAAGGCACTTAAAAGCATTATTGCATAGACATGACACAAGGAATTGACACAAGAGGAAAGATGACTCGATCTTGGGATAGAGAGAAGATCTGGGAACCCAATCTCGAGCCACACGACGCCTCAGTACCGATCCACGAAGAAGATCGACTTGAGTGTCTCTCTGACGCTCAACTCTCACACGATCAGGAGCAACTCTGGTAGATAATCTATGAGTCAAAACTGGGTTGGCACGCCGTGGTGCAAAAGCCGCACCATCCCAGTAAGGCTGCCTGGATCTCCTACCAGAATACACCTCACGCCGCTGATATCTACCTCGATGGGAAAAACGAGGAATATCAAGAGGACGGCGGAAAGACTGACTACGAACAGCTCCAGGACTAAAACTCGAAGAACTAGCATGAAAACCAAGTCCTGGACGCTGCTCAAAAACAGGCGACTCTCTAACCTGTCTAGAAGCAGTGTGTGCCTTAGGAGCACTCAAAGTCTGGGGATGACCCTGAATACCCCTAAGAGCAGCAACACGCTCACGCCGAGTGATCTTGGCGTGCTTGAAGCAGAAATCTACTAGGTGACCATCCTTCTTACAGAAGGTGCATGTGTACTTCGCCTTGCTAGAGACGGAAACAGCAGAGTAACACCCTTCGGTCAAAAGTCCTATGGACAACCCCAAAGAGACCTAAACACGGTGGTGCTCACTCAGGAGCTACCACAATCTCACCACTCTTGGAGCCGCGCACAATGGTGGGAGGATGCGCCGGCGTGCTCCAAGGGATCAAATCCTAGACCTTGATTGAATCTACTAATTTTGGATTGGTCTAGAATAAGATTGAGCTTCTTCTTGCCTCCAACAAACTTCTCGAGAGTGCTCATAAGATCTTGGCAATCTCGGAAGAGAGAAGCACAAGAAGAACAGGGGAAGGAGAGAAAGAAGAAGAACCGAAAGAAAAGATCTCTCGGACGTGCTTTTGTTCCCTTAGCACTACTGCCTCAATCTTGAGGGACTCACAAGAAACGCAAGAAGCATCTCTAATCCTATTGGCTTGGTCTTCTAATTTCTTTCTAGGCTCGACATGGATTTTATCCAAGTCATCCTTAACCCCAACACACAGCAGGCAACCAGTTTTTGACTTATCTAGTAAGTCCTTAGCAAGTTGATCACACTTGACATTCAAAGCATCATTGTCAAGTTTTAGTTGCCTACAGCCCTCACATGAGGTGACTGGGTCCTTAGAAGCATGCAATTCAAGTTCATCATTTCTAGCAGAAAGCTTCTTAAGGTGTGAACTCATGGCATCAATTTCAGCAAGCAATTTAGGGCAATTAGCACAAGGAGTAGAGTGAGTATGAAGAAAACTAGCCTCAACAGGAATATCATCAATAGAACTAGTGCTAGCATTCTTCCTCCTAAGACCATCAAGTTCAGCAAGCACACTATCATGTATGGTCCTTAGGTTCTCCAACTCCACAAGAACAGCATCACAGAGAACACACCATCGGTGACTCGGGAGGAGAAGATCTAAGCGAAGCTAACTCCGAGTCAAGGTACCTACTTCCTTTTCTAACTCGTAACACCTCGACCTAGCCTTAGCATGAAACTTGCCTAATTTACGAGCGACATTTAATTAAATCGTAGGTGGGTACCTCGTCCGAGTCAGACAGACACTCGGAGTCGCTTGCTTCAATGGCGCTGCCATGAAGCACATCTTGGAAGAAGTCGTCGCCGCTCTTCTTCACTTGTGGTTCATCCTCGCCTTCGCCGCTCCACGTCTCCGAGTCGGAGAGCTCGATATCATCTAGCGCAGTGAGGACCCGATGAAAGAGCTTCTTGTTTTTGGCAAAGTTGTGGTACTTCTTCTTCGCCGGCTCACGAGCTGGGGCCTTCTTGTTGCGGTTCTTATCGGTGTAGTCGTTCTTGCCCGAATCGCTTTGTTCGTTTCGCCTTCTCCGGCTTGGGACGGTTTGCTCGAATGTGGTTGGGGCCACCACACTCAAACAGTGATCATCCCACCTCTCTTCCTCTCTCTCAATCTTTTGTATGCATATGAAAATTTGCGAGCAAGAAGAGCAAGCTCATTTTCTCGAAAATTTTCCGATTGGTCATCGCTAGCTCGCAAATGACGGAGAGAGAAACCAATGTAAGAATCGAAAGAGAGGATCCAATGGGATCGGTGACCAAAGCCATCGATCGAGACTTCGTCTTCCGCGAGACGACGTCGATCTCATGAGTCTTGAGGCGGAATAAAGCCCGTCAAGAGTCAAGGTCGGCATGTCGGTGGTGTCCTTGATGGTGGTCACTTTCATTTCCCAAACACGAAGATCGAGTGCGGTCAAGAAATGTCGAGCATTATCCGAGTCAGGGTACATGCAACCGACTGCTCGGAGGTCGCTCAGAATCTTTGTAAACCGACCAAAGCACTCGTCAAGACTCTCACCAGCGTGCTGTTCAAACTTGTTGAACTTACGCTTGAATTGGTCTGTCGAACCGTCTTGATTTGGGTAGTGCCCTCATGGTAAGCATCGAGGGTCACCCAAATCTCATGAGCGAAACGAAGGTGAGAAATCTGTCATACTCATCGCGGTTAAGACCACGTATGAGGATGTTCCTTGCCTTAGCATTCGCCTCAACGTCGACCATATTGCCGGCCGTGGCGTTCTCATCGCCAGGAACCTCATACGGAGCTTCACCTTCGCCATATCGAAGCCCAGGCGATGATGTACGACTCCATCCGAGATTTCCAAAAGGAAAATCAACTCCAGAGAAAATAGGAGGCTTGGTGGAATACTTGTCCATCGCCATGGCTCTTGAGACCGGTCAAGATCTAGAAAGAGCGAACCGGCTCGATACCAATTGAAAGATCGAAAAGGCGACTAGAGGGGGGTGAATAGGAGCCAAATAAAATTTTTGAATAAATTCTCCCCCTAGAATTCAATCCACCAAAAGACCAGAAAGAAAGAACTAAACCATCGATCAGGCAAATTCATGAATGAGGCTCAGGCCGCTTAAGGTCGGATGAGCGATAAAACTGACTGGTCGGGTAGCTCGTCGGATGAACGATCTTGCTGACCCGCAAGATCGGGTCGGATGAATGATACTCCCGACCGAAAGTGGTCGGATGAACAGTACTCCCGACCGGAAGTGGTCGGATGAACAGTACTCGGGTGAGCAATATCCCGACCGGACGAACAGTACGCCCGACCTGCGGAGGTCGGATGAACAGTACTCGGGTGAATAGTGCTTAGATGAACAAAGATACTCGATCGATGAGCGATGCGTCCGACCTACGAGGTCGGATGAGCGATAAAATCAGCACGATCTTAAAAACAAATCGATGTAACTTTTGATCGGTGATCCAAAAGCAGTGAAACTTGGTGTGCACATCCCTAAGGATGTCAGAACCTATTTCGATCATCAATCGAAGGAATTGATACCAAGGTTCCGTCCTTTTCGGTTTAACAAATGCAACACCCAAAACAGAGTCACGAACACAGACTTCACCCTAACTTGTCGGTGGGAGTTGATGGTCGAATATCCTTGGATAACTCTCCACAAATCACAGCAAGTAAGTACACGAAGAAACAACCCTTCAAACAGATAGAAACACTATCTGAAAACTAGGCACAGAAATTGGTTTCTTCCAAAACTGAATAGAACAGGTTGTAGATTGCCTAGATGATTGGGATATGATCTATAGAAGATTCATCCAGCAATCTTTCATCCTTGGCAATAAGAACCAGAAGCCAATCAAGACTAACGAACTGCAAGTCACACGTTTACGCACTTTAAGAACACAGATTTACAACTTGCAACAAGAACGCAAGGATTGCCTAAATGATTGAAAGCACCGAATCCAGAGAAGAGTTCATCAATCATGAATTTCAAAACGGACTCAAAAGCATGTAGAAGGAGATGAGGCAAATCCAAATTACGTAAAGTAAATTGCAAGTAAGTAAATGCGGAATTTAGATAACAGATTTTAAGTGCGTAATGTAAATACGTAAGAGAAATGAAACAAGAATATAAGTGAAGAACATTTCATTTCTGGAAGGGAGGTTTACAAAGCCTCACAACAAAGTGGGCAAAACTCAAACGAGCAGCAAAAACCTCAGAACCTTCAGAGAGGGAAGGCTGCCCCTACCCCTCTATTTATAGTGACCTGGGATCAATTCCCACCCTTGGATATCTTGCTTCAATCCTAAGCCAACATCCAAGAGCCAGGATTTGATCCTTACACTGTCACTCTCAACAACTCTCAACTACTCACGTAGACTTTCCTCACCGCTCACCACGTCCCGTGGAGACACCCTCTCCTGTCTAGTAGCGAGCTAGGAACACCTACCACCCTTGGATGAGCCTCTAAACCCTAGAGCACTCCATCAAGGGTGAGATTTTACCCACTCACACAGCTATGCATGGGTGACCAAACCCAACAACACAACGGGTTTTGCACGCTGTTCAAAGCATACCAACTTGACCGCTACTCTCTCTCTCCCGACCGCGATCCAACGGTCCTCCTCGATCGAGCAGCTCCAAGTTAGCATCTCATCCATTCCTTTGTCTTCTTGGCTTGCGGCTACTCCACTGCCTCGGTCATCTTTGGCGACACCACGATCATCCGGACCTCGGCTCTCGGCCTAGTCCTGATCCCCTTCGCCTCACCATGACCTAGCTCCAAAGTCCTGCAACCATCATAGACAAGGAAACCACATCACATAGCAATGTCCAACAACACATATCCATCTCAACAGAAAGATATACACTTCACCGGCAAAACCCTGACCACACATGGTCTGACCACTGGTCTCCATCCCGACCACAGACCTGACCACTGGTCTCCATCCCGACCACTCGAGGTCTGACCACTGGTCTTCGTCCCGACCACTCGGTCCGACCAGCGGTCTTCTTCCCGACCACTCGAGGTCGACCATCGGTCTTCGTCCCGACCACTCGGTCGACCATCGGTCTTCGTCCCGACCACTCGGTCGACCATCGGTCTCCGTCCGACCACTCGGGGTCGGACGGTCGTTTCAACCAGCCACGGCTCGAACCACTCGGTCGGACAAGCCGGTCTCCGACCAACCAAAGACGACCACTGGTCGGACAAGCGGTCTCCGACCACCAAAGCCCGACCTCTCGGTCGGACAAGCGGTCTCCGACCAACCAAAGACGACCACTCGGTCGACGGTAGTCTCCGACCAGCCAAAGCCCAGACCTCTCAGGTCGGACGACCCGACCACTCGGGGTCGGACGACTGGTCTGCAACACAGCCAAAGCCCCGACCACTCAGGTCGGACGACCCGACCACTCGGGGTCGGACGACTGGTCTCCAACCAGTAACTCAAATTGCTCTAGCTCGAAAAACAATCCAAATCAAACTCAAACTTGAGCACACCTTGCTCAGATAAAGTTAAATACTCATCACAAACATGGATGGACCTCCACATGGTCCTTCAGTTGGATATAGGTTCTTAATAGTGAAATCTGGAGTACCTGATATGAGTAAAGGTACAATTTTTGAGTCTAATGATGCCACATTCTTTGAGAACTTATTTCCTATGAAAGAGACACTTAGCTCATCTGGCCAAGAATCTATCTTCTCTCCTAAACCTTCCACTCCTATACAAATTGAGCCCATTTTTGAGGAAAATCCAATAGATGAGGACAATGAAGTAACTCGTAAGAGTATGAGACTAAGAACTACAAAGTCTTTTGGTGATGACTTCATTGTATATCTAGTGGATGATACTCCAAGAACCATTGATGAGGCTTATTCATCTCAGGACGCTGACTATTGGAAGGAAGCGGTCGAGAGTGAGATGAATTCCATCTTGAGCAATGGAACTTAGGAAGTTGTTGATCGTCCATATGGGTGTAAACCTGTAGGATGTAAGTGGGTGTTCAAGAAAAAACTGAGGCCTGATGGTACGAATGAAAAGTACAAGGCAAGGCTTGTGGCCAAGGGTTATACCCAGAAAGAAGGCGAGGACTTCTTTGATACATACTCACCTGTTGCCAGATTGACCACTATTAAAGTACTACTATCTTTGGCTGCCTCCTACGGTCTGATCGTTCATCAAATGGACGTAAAGACGGCTTTCCTTAATGGAGAGTTGGAAGAGGAAATCTATATAGATCAGCCTGATGGATTTGTAGTAAAGGGTCATGAAGGAAAAGTGTGTAGGTTGTTGAAGTCTTTGTGTGGCCTTAAGCAAGCACCTAAGCGATGTCACGAAAAGTTCGACAGAACTTTAACATTTGCCGGTTTTGTTGTGAATGAAGCTGACAAATGTGTGTATTACCGCTATGGTGGGGGTGAAGGAGTGATTATGTGTCTGTATGTTGATGATATACTGATCTTTGGGACGAACCTTAATATGATTAAGGAAGTCAAGGACTTTTTGTCCGAAAACTTTGAAATGAAAGATTTGGGAGTAGCGGATGTCATCTTAAACATTAAATTGTTAAGAGAAGGTGACAGTGGAATTACTCTTGAGCAGTCCCATTATGTGGAAAAGGTGTTGAGTCGCTTTGGCTATAGCGATTGCAAACCTGCTCCAACGCCGTATGATCCAAGTGTGCTATTACGAAAGAACCAACGTATAGCAAAGGATCAATTGAGATATTCCCAAATCATTGGTTCACTGATGTATTTAGCTAGTGCAACGAGGCCTGATATCTCGTTTGCTGTGAACAAACTAAGCCGGTTTGTTTCAAACCCGGGAGATGATCATTGGCATGCTCTTGAGAGAGTAATGCGCTATCTAAAAGGGACATCAAGTTATGGAATTCACTACACCGGGTACCCTAGGGTACTAGAGGGTTATAGTGATTCAAACTGGATATCTGATGCTGATGAAATAAAAGCCACAAGTGGATATGTGTTCATATTGGGTGGTGGAGCTGTTTCCTGGAAGTCTTGCAAGCAGACCATCTTAACGAGGTCTACAATGGAAGCAGAACTCACAGCATTAGATACCGCCTCTGTGAAAGCCGACTGGCTGCGTGAACTTATGAAGGACTTACCGGTGGTTGAGAAACCAGTGCCTGCTATTCTTTTGAACTGTGACAATCAGACGATGATTGTCAAGGTGAACAGTTCTAAGGATAACATGAAGTCATCAAGGCACGTTAAGAGGCGGTTGAAGTCTGTCAGGAAAATGAGAAACTCCGGAGTTATAGCATTGGACTATGTCCAGACGGCTAAAAACTTGGCAGATCCTTTTACAAAGGGACTATCACGGAATGTGATAGATGAAGCATCAAGGGAGATGGGTTTGAGACCCACATAAAGTCATGTCTTAGTGGTAACTCATCCTATTTGATCGAAGATCCCATGAATTAGGATGTTGAGACAAGCTAGTGACTGGCTGAGAGGAGAGTACTTCTGTACTTAGCCCACTCCGTTTGAGATGCAATAACTCTCCTATTCTGTATGGCAGGTTGGTTATACCTTAATGTATTCCGAGTGGCTTTGATAAGCAGAGATGTTGTCCTACAGAACATCTTATGAGGAATACACCTATATGAGTTTGACTGCTAGTCACAGTCTATGAGATTGGGTGATCTCTAGAGGCTCATGAAAGGCAAGGAGTATGACTTATAAGCTCCAAACCGAGGGATGCATTTAGCAGCCTAGTATCAGTAAAGGACTTTGGTGAAACTTTTTCGCACAAAACTGTCAATTCAAGGCATAGTCTATTGTTCAGTTGTGGATGAGTGTAACCATTGTTCTAGATGGAAGTTCAACTTAACAGTCTCCATCAAAACACTGGTATATCAAACTACATTGGAACTGAGAGTATTTCAAATGTGCCTTTGAAATTTGGTGGGGATTGTTAGATTATTATGGGATGGCCCATAATTAATTTAATAGAAATTCCAAAAGGCCCATTAAATACTAGAAGTCATGAAATTGGTTTAGTACCATATGGGTAATTGAGAGAAGGTTTGATCAACTTAAATAGTTGAGTTGTGTGTCTCTCAATTAGCAAGGTGGAAAAGGGTAAAGGCTGTGCCACACGCGCGCCGAGCCGAGCCGTGGCGTGGCGTGGCGTGTGCGAGTCGAGTCGAGACGAGACGTGCACGTGTGCGGCGCAGGCCAGTCCGGACGTGCTGGGCGGGAGCGATTTATTTTTGCCGTTTCAGTGATCAATGTGACCAGTAACTGCAGTGATCAATATGACCAAGATATCGCCGTGATCAATGTGACCATGAATCGCCGTCGATTACATACGGACGTAGTTGATGGTCGCTCATAATGATCGTCGATTCTTGTAACGTTACATGAGTTGATGGCTGGTAATGGCTGTCCTGCCTGTTGCATGTCGCGAGGCTATATAAGGAGAGCAACGGTTGTGCTTTTCTTCACCTGCAGAACTCTCCCACAATACTCCATCCATCCATTGTAGCTGTTGTTGTCTTTTGCATTCCCGACTCCGTTTTCTTGCGCGCACAAGTAGCGGAGGGAGCAGGCCTCCGGAACCTCGTTCTTCTTGAGATCTTGCTCGAGATAGAAGGCCGATAAGTTTTTTGGGGAGCGTACCACGCGATCGCCGAGTGTCGGTGTTTACGAAACGATCCGCCGCACCAACGTTCGACTGCATCGATCTCTCTACTGCACCAAGGCTTCACTGCGACAACTTGTGATCGTCTACTCCGACCGTCATGGCGAACGAGAATATTCTGCATGTGCCTATGCCTATGCCTATGGTGGCACCGGCTCAAGGGTATATTAACTTATACCGTGTTTTAATCATGTTGCTTTGTTGTTCATTAGTCTTTGCGTATGAGATAGATAATTTGTTATCTAGTACCTTTGGCTTTGAACTAGAATTGCATCATCATTTAATCATGATTTACATAATTCTATGGATTAAAATATTGAGAAAATTCCAAATATTTCCAACAATTTAACCATACGTATACTCCCATGCACCTACATACTCTTTTTTTCTACTCCTAGTTTGTTCGTCAAGCCATTCTTTGCAGCCATGTAAGACGCCGTTACACAAACAAAAAACTAACTTACGAATGGATTGGTTAATGGTCGTGTGAGTATATATACATACTCCATTCAACGGAGTATATCTATACTACTTTATAATGCACGTAAACATTCTTTTCTATGTCCACTTCAAATAGTGCATCTCATTAGAGATGGCCCAACATTCGTGCACCCAGCGAAACGTCCCCAAAAACTTGCCTCCATCAAAATTAACCTCTCAGATCTTTCCTCAGCTTTACTCACCCACATCCGATGGCCATTATTTAGTGTGTCTAATTATCCCTGTGGCCCACAACAGACCTCCCCCACCTACATATTTGGAAGGAGAGCGAATCAAATAAGGAAATAAATAAGGAGGATCCGCATGCAAGAAAACTAGACTTGAATTTTCTACTGATCAAAATTGTACGTACTACATGTTTGGAAGGAAGGCGAATCAAACAAGGAAATAAACAGGAAGGATCCGCATGCAAGGAAACAAGACTTGAATTTTTTATTGTCCTAGCATTGTGATCGTATTTTTTTCTGAATATGACCCTTCTCGAGACTTTTTTACGGATCTAGCCCCATAGAGCCTAATTTCAGCGCACGGAGAGCGCTGAATTTTTGTTTTCATTTTTTATCTAAAGAACCAGCGATGCAGTGAGTCTTTGCTTAATTTTTTCAATTTTTCTCGCGGAACCGGTGGTAGTCGAGTACTATTCAATTTTATCTTTTTCCTTGCGGATCCAGTGATCGTGAGCGCGATTTATTTTCCATATTTTTCAAAATCATCCTGTGGCCCACAAAGACCTTCCCTCACCTCGGTATCAACAAGGAAAAGGAAACAAACGTTACGAAAAGGAAAGGACCATACATTACGTCTTTGGGAAAAGAAAATCGGAGATGGGGCGGTCTTCGGGAGATTGCACGCGGCGGTAAAGGCAACACGGCCGAGAGAACGCAGTCTGCAATGGCTCCACGGTTGCCATCGATGGCTTTGCCGATCTGGCGAGGTTCTTTGGTCGGCGACCTCATTGCCGCCGCGTTCTCGGCAAATTTATAATTTAAATTTTTTTGAAAATAATTTTATTAAGTACAAAATAATCGAAAGTTTTTTTGAGAATTTTTTAACCTAATGTGCTATATTTTCAAAAATCCTTTTATATTTAAAAAAATGAAGGCAACCCACCTGTAGCTTCTTCTAGCTGCGGCCAGGACAGAAGAAGCTTCTTCTCTTCCTCCTCCATTAAAGCAAGAAAGAAGCTCCAAAGCTTTATCAATCCCGCACCAAATCTCCTCTTTTCATCTATGGTGTTAATTCCCCAAATTTCGTGCTCTATTGTCAAAATTTCCTCCCAATCTGATTTGATCCCAAATTATGATTTCTATAAATATGTTTGTTTCGGGGCTATAAAAGCCGGCGAGCTCTCCTCCTCCCCATCGCATTGTATAAATCACCAAGTGCTCCCTCTTGTAAAGATCGCCGGATTTTGGCGGTAACCCAAGCCATCACCGTCATCTTTCCCAGCGAAATTCACATAGCAGTGACTCCTCATGCAGCGCCGGTGGCGCAATCTCATTGCACAGATCTGACCACACTGCGACCGGCCGACCACCCCTGGCCTTCAATCCCCCTTGCGCTGGCCAAGCCCAGAGAGCACGCTGTGCTCTCTGTGGAAGCTGAAAAAAAAATAATCTAAAATCAGAAATTTCTTTTTTCTTTCTCTTTCTTAATTTAAAATCTTTTGGGAGCCCGTTTTCGCTCATTCGACCTCCATTTAGTTCCATTTTTCTTTCTAAATTCATTTAAAATTCTAAATTTCTCTTTTATTATTAAGTGTTGCATTCATACTTATCTTCTCATTTAATTGATAAGCGGATGTACTGTCGTCGTAGCGTTAGCACAGGTACTATACTTACATCAAAAGCCTCGTGGGACCAAACCACATACTCCCTACGACAGGTGATATGTATATCTATACGACTGAAGACCTCCTCGGCACCGTCTTATACAGGATAGGTGGTATATGCATGCACAACTACCTCGAGAAACTACCAAGTCGTTCCGTAATTATCTTATTTCCTTCTTTTTTTTTCAGAAGATAATTACGCACATAATTATTGGGTAAACATGGTATGTTTTTGGGTTTGCTAGGAACGATTAGTGGTGGTATTTAATTGCATGCATACGTACACTTATAAACGACTAGTATAGTGCCTGTGCTAACGCTACGACGGCAGTACACCCGCTTATCAATTAAATGAGAAGATAAGTATGAATACAACACTTAATAATAAAAGAGAAATTTAGAATTTTAAATGAATTTAGAAAGAAAAACGGAACTAAGTGGAGGTCGAATGGGCGAAAACGGGCTCCCAAAAGATTTTAAATCAAGAAAGAGAAAGAATTTTTTTCCTGATTTTAGATTATTTTTTTGTACTTCCACAGAGAGCACAACAGGCGTGCTCTCGGCTTGGCCAACATAAGGTAGGGAAGGCTGTGGTGGCCGGCGGTCATGTGGGTCGGCAGATCGGCAATGAGATCGCCAAGACCGGCGCTCATGGGAGGAGTCACGGCTATGTGAATTTCACGGAAAGATGACGGTGATGGCTTGGGTTACCTCCAAAATCCGCGATCTTTACAAGAGGGAGCACTTGGGGATTTACGCAATGCGATGGGGTGGAGGAGAGCTCACGCTTTTATAGCCCCGAAACTAGCATATTTATGGAAACCATAATTTGGGATCAAATCGATTGGGAGGAAATTTTGGCAATAGAGCACTAAATTTGGTGAATTAACACCATAGATGGAAAGAGAAGATTTGGTGCGGATTGATGGAGCTTTGGAGCTTCTTTCTTGCTTTAATGGAGGAGGAAGAGAAGAAGCTTCTCCAGTCTGGCAGCAGTAAAAAGCTACAGTGAGTTGCCTTCATTTTTTAAAATATAGAAGGATTTTGAAAAGATAGCACATTAGGTTAAAAATTCTAGAAAAATCTCAAAAAACTTTCGATTATTTTGTACTTAATAAAATTATTTTCAAAAATGTAAATTATAAATTTGCCGAGAGACGCGCGGCAGAGGTCACCGACCAAAGAACTCGCGCCGTCGGCAAAGCCACCGATAGCGGCATCAGAGAGCCATTGCGGACTGCGTTCTCTCGCACGCCACGCCCCCATCTCCCGCTTTCATTTTCCCAACACGTAATGTATGGTCCTTTCCTTTTCCAGACGTTTGTTTCCTTTCCTGATTCCAAGACGTTTGTTTCCTTTTCCTTGTTGATGTTGGAGGTGAGGGAAGGTCTGCTAGGGCCACAGGATGATATCGAAAAATATGGAAAATAAATCTGCGCTCACCGTCACTGGATCCGCAAGGAAAAAAGATAAAATTAAACAAAGGTTTCACGGTTCTTTGGTTCCGCGAGAAAAATTGGAAAAAATTAAGCAAGACTCCTGCACCATTGGTTCCTTAGATAAAAATAAAAACAAAATTCATCGCTCTCCGTCTTGTACCAAATTAGGCTCTATGAGGCTAGATCCGTAAAAAGTCTCGAGAAGGGTCATATTCGGAAAAAATACGATCACAATGCCAGACAATAAAAATTCAAGTCTTGTTTCCTTGCATGCGATCCTCCTGCTTATTTCCTTGTTTGATTCACCCTCTTTCCAAATATGTAGTACGTACAATTTTGGCCAATAAAAAATTCAAGTCTGGTTTCCTTGCATGCGGATCCTTCTTATTTATTTCCTTGTTTGATTCGCTCTCCTTCCAAATATGTAGGTGGGGGAGGTCTGTTGTGGGCCACAGGGATGATTAGACACACTAAATAATGGCCATCGGATGTGGGTGAGTAAAAGTGAGGAAAGATCTGAGACGTTCATTTTGATGAATGCAAGTTTTTGGGGACGTTTTGCTGGGTGCACGAGCATTGGACCATCTCTAATGAGGTGCATTATTTAGGGTGGACGTAGAAAAAATTGCTTAGGTGCATTATAAAGAGGTATAGATGCCTAGGTATACATGTATAGAAATGAGTATGCATTTAACTATGTATACACATTATGAAATGAGTATGGATGACTTCACTGCAAAGCACGTATATATGCGTTGTGCTAAAAAAGGAGTATGCATACTTAAAAAAGAGTATATACATGGTCTAAAAAAGAGTATGTACATGGTCTAACAAAAGGAGTATGTACACTACTATACGCTAGTGTGCACATACTATGCATGCTTTCCAGTCTGCACATTCTTCACGAACTTTCATTAAGAAAAATCAATACACATCACTTAAATCGGAGTTTGTTTGGATAGACTTGGCTCCTCTCCGACAATCAAGCAAGTAATTGAGCTAATAATCATTAAAGAGATACAGTAATGGAGTCGTTGTGCGTCATTTGGACCTAAAAACCCGATCAGAGTGAAAGTAATTCGAGGTAGATGGACGGTAGATATTATGGAAGTAATTACCTTTGGAGAGAAAAGAGGCTTCATATATATATATATAGGAAGTCGAAATGGGGCATCATGGTGCCTGAGCATCATGATTTCAAATGTGCAAATTCAAGTCATATTCGAGTATAATTTTCAAAAATTTCAGTTTTAGTGTATATACCCATCTATAACCATTCAAATGAAACACATACCTTTGAAAAAATATACTCGAATTCAAAGATTTTGTATGAGTTTAGATCACATGCTTTGCTGATTTATATATAAAATTAACACATACCTACAACCAAACTATCACCAAAAAGGGAAACTATAGTTTGAATTTCAGTTCAAACATGTTTGAACTAGTTAGTAAACTAGTTAAACTCGGCATCCTAAAAATTTCAAAAAAATTCGCATGAAAATACATAGAAAAAATATCCTTTTTAGACCATGGTGCCCAGGCACTATGGTGTCCCATGTAATTATACTATATATATATATATATATATATATATATATATATATATATATATATATATATACTAGTCATGTGCCCGTGCGTTGCAACGAAAACTCAATTTACGATAAAAAATTTATTTTGCAAAGAATACTAACTTTAGTTATGTTTCAATAGTAGGAAAAGTTTGTTCCTCCAAAAAGATTTGACTATCGGGTTAAATCCTCTTCCATCTCAACCGTTCATGTTAGATCTAACGAATCAAGTACTCTGAAGGAGAACAGACAATCGCAACCAACTCTTAATTAGAATTAGTAGAGGAGAACGGACGATCGCAACCAACTCTTAATAAGAATTAGTAGAGAGAGATCAATCCTTACTATTGAAGGAGGAGAAAGTTATTGCCTTCCTCTTGCAGGAAGGAGTAGATGAAAGCAGAAGGCAGCGTACGCAGGCGGATAGAAACTAGGTCTCCTCGACATCTTCGTGATTGGCACATGATTTGGTTGCGTGATTCTTTCCTTTTAATCTATGCATTTCCAGATATGATGAAATAGAATTCCCGTATTATGAAATATAGTGAGTATATCTTTCTATCCATGCAGGATATGATAAGAAAACCCTTCCATTTATAAGATATATGATAACATCCTTCCATAGTAAGAACATTTGAATAGAGATATGCTAAATAATATTTCTATTCAAAAAAGATATGATAAAATCTTTCCATCTAAGATATGATTAAATCCTCTTCTATCTCAATCGTTCATGTCAGATCTAACGAATCAGATACTCTAGAGGAAAACGGATCACTGCCACCAACTCCTAATTAGAAGTAGTAGAGATATATATATATATACACACTTGACATGCATATGCATATAGCTCAGCTTATGCATACAAACTGGATTGAAGGTGATTTACTTTAATCTGAACTGGATTATTTTCTGTTATTGTTAAATATCAACCTAAGTGGACTTCTCTCATCAAAAGAAAGAAGTGGGCTTCCAAGAAGTTTTGAAGTGTGTCCCGGACCGGTCCTCCCGTAATCGTGCGGTTATACAGTAAAAATCCGTACAGCAGTACATATTCAGCTTCATGTTGCTTGTTTGTTTGGATTTCAGTTGGGACTTGGGAGCATAGTTAACAATAGTTTCGAACTTAGATTTCGATGAGTCCGTCGAAATTCACAAAAAATTAAACGAAATTCGTTTAAAATCGAACGGTTTCAAAAATCAAACGAATTTGAAATCTAGTCAAACCACCAAGCGAATTTCAAACAAAATAACGAAAACCGCTTGAAAATAGGTGAATTTCGAGTGGTTTTTAGCGAAAATCGGCGACGGCTGAAAAATAGGAAAAATGCAAAAAAATATTGTAAAATTTATAAAAAAAACATTAAAGGCCCAAAAAATAGGGAAAAAAATGTAAGAAATATATAAAAAAAGTATGGAAAAACACGAAAAAATTCCAACATGATTTTTTCTAAATATAGAAAAATTTCGACGTGATCTTTGCTATATTTTAGATAATTGCAAGTTGTGAAGTAGCCATTTAGCAATAATATATCAACAAATAATCTTTCATTTCAATACTATTCATATATCAATCCAACAAATACAAAAAATAGGCATTCACATAATCACATACCAATACCATTCACATATCAATACCATTCACATATCAACACCATTTACATTTCAATACATTTCATTTGAAGTTGTGAAATAGGCATAGCTTTGTCGTTCTTCTATTGTCACACATATGCCATATTCGACCTATATGAACAGAATGTTAGTAAAAAAATGAAACATACAAATGAAACAAAATTTTGGTACGATCTTTACTATATTTTAGACAATCTGAAGTTGTAAAGTAGGCCTTTAGCAATAATATATCAATAAATAACCTTTCATTCCAATACTATTCATATATCAATCCAATAAGTGCAAAAAAAATAGGTATTCACATATCAATACCATTCACATTTCGATACATTTCATTTGAAGTTGTAAAGTAGGCATATTTTCGTCGTACTTCCTACACAAATACCATGTTGGATTTGCATGGGCGCTATGTTAGTAAAAAATCAAGTTGCAATGAAATGAAACATGCAAATTAAACATTACCTTCGGGGCTACAGGTAGTATTGTTGCATGTACACTTGGTTGCCCCACAGGCTGAAGCTGCATGGCAGGCTTTTTCTTTTTTTTGGATTTTCTAATTTCTACATTTTGAATGGCTCAAAAACGTCTCTAAACTTCGTTTTTTTTAAATCACAAGGTCATAAAACTATTAATATTAATTTTAGGGAATTTTTGGATTTTTTTTTAAATTTTCTGAATTTTTTGAATTTGAATTTGACCTATGAACCGAATGGTATCGTTTTTCAAATTGGCACGGTACGAACGGTTTTCGACGGTGTTTGGAACCTGCTTGGGAGTGTGACAGTCCCCGGTTCCCTTTCTTTTCCATGTAGCAATGTTTCGCTCTCGCATGTTGCCGTGTCTGTTTCACTTTCAATCATGTATCGTATACCTTTACATTTTCTCGGTGTTTGTTTGGAATAAAAGGATTTCTATATTGATTAGTATAGTGTTCTGTCTTCCGATTTTCTTTTTCCAGCACGTAATATATGGTCTTTTTCTTTTCTAGAACTTTTGTTTCCTTTTCCTTAATTCCAGGATATTTGTTTCCTTTTCCTTGAGATGATGCTGAAGGTGGGGGGAGATCTGTTGTGGGCCACAGGGATGAGTTAGACACATTAAACAATGGCCATCGGATGTGGGTGAGTAAAGCTGAGGAAAGATCTGAGAGGTTAATTTTGATGGAGGCAAGTTTTTGGAGATGTTTCGCTGGGTACATGAAGTTGGACCATCTCTAGTGGGGTGCATTATTTGAGGTGGACGTAGAAAAGAATACTTATGTGTATTATAAAAGGTATAGATCTCTCTCTTTTCCAAATTCATGCGTAGTACTAGAGACTAAAATAACCACTAAATAAATTAGCAAACAACCAAGGTTTTACTGTCTAGAAATAACTCAAATCTAATGTTTTATCCGCCCTCAGCAAAAGAAAGGTGCACACGGCTATTGCCATCTTGTATATTCCTAAAGGGAACCGCTAAATTTCTGTCGAATAATTTTCTTTGTGATTTCAGTAGTTTTTTTTCCCATGCTTTGATATTATACAGGAGATGATCTTTAGGAGGACAGACACGGTCGCGATCTTGCTGGTATGGATTATGGCGAGGATGGTGTTGCACCCGGACATCCAGTCGAAGGTGCAGACTGAGCTCAACGCTGTCGTCAGCCACGACGGTGCCGTGTTGGATGCCGACGCCGCGAGCCTGCCCTACCTCCAGTGCATCGTGAAGGAGACGCTCCGCGTGCACCTGTCGGGATATGAGAGAGAGAAAGGGAGAGGCAGCCAGGGAGGACGACGAGGTAGCACTACTACATAACAGTGCATCCTTACCGGCATATCACTGTCAGTTGGGCTAGAGCCAGCAGTGATAAACATATCACTGCTGATTCGTGAATATAATCGGCAGCGATAACAAGATATCACTGCCAGTTTATATCAAAAACCGGCAGTGATATCAGCATTTTCACTGCCGGTTCTATTCCAGAACCGGCAGTGATAAATATCTTTATATATGTGAAATTCCCTTCTCCAACTGAGCAGAACAGAGAGGAGCTCTGTCTTTGCTCGGTGGCAAAAATTTTGGCGACTTGCTGCTGGAAAATTGTACTAAAATTCATCTCGAATTTCTCTCCAATGTTAATAACTTGATCTACATTATATTTGTAGTTAGATTGTACTTTATAAATTGCTCTAGATTTTGATAATTAGTGATTGTATGGTGTGAACATTTTAGGTTGGTAGAGCTCAAATTAAGATCTAGCTAATTTAGTGAATAAATTATAATTCTTATTCATTTTAGTGATTTAGTGAAATTTTAAATAGTGAAAATTGCTAGATGAATTTTAAATAGTGAAAATTGCTAGATGGATATTTAAATAATGAAAAAAGGTTGATGTATTTTAATATAGTCAAAATTGCTAGATGGATTTTTAAATCTAATCATTTACAATTATATGCTTATCTGATGTTTATTGATTTAATTAATTAGCATTGCATGACTAATGTAAAGAATAAATTATTTTGTGATCGTTTATTGATTTACTAAAATATAGTTTGATATAATTAATTGTAGATGGACCGAAGGTGGATGTATGACACGGACCGTTGCAGCCCAAAGTTCTTTAATGGTGTGACTTGTTTTCTGAACGCGGCTGCGGCGCACAAGTCGAAGAAGCTGACGGACTATATGTGTTGTCTATGTGTTGATTGCAAAAATGAAAAGTTATTTTCTACCATAGAATCGATACGTGCACACTTGCTTCGAAGGGGTTTCAAGGATGGCTATACCTGTTGGACCGAGCACGGTGAAGATGAGATTGTACATAAAGGGTAACACATTAATGAAGATGACGGAGACAACGATATGACGGCGATCGAAGATACGTTCGTTGATAGCCACGAAGATGATCTAGATCAAATGTTGCGTGATGGGGAGGGGAACTTCACGAGTGAAAGAGAGTTTTGAAAGTTCCGACGTATGGTAGAGGACTCTACAACACCATTGTACACGGGCTGCAAGGAGGAGCACAAAAAGTTGCATACCGTGTTTACACTACTGCAGTTGAAGGCAACCAATGGTTGGTCCAATAAGATCTTCACTGAGTTGTTATATCTCTTGAGTGACTTGCTTTCAGAGGGTAACGTGTTGCCTGCAATTACGTACCAGGCCAAGGGGGTTGTCTGCCCGTTGGGACTGAAAGTAGAAAGAATACACGCATGTCTAAACGATTGCATATTATATCGCAATGAGTTTGCAGACTTGAATGCCTGTGCTGTTTGCAAAGCAAACGGTATAAGGGCAACGATGATGTCAGGGTGAAACGTAAGAAGAAGAGATCCCCCTAAAGGTGGTGTGGTATTTCCCTATAATCCCCCGTCTGAAGCAATTATTTGCGAACAAAAGGCATACCCAATTGTTAAGATGGCACGCCGAAGAGCGTAAGAAGGATGGAATGATCAGACACCCTGCTGATTCTATGCAATGGAGGAACATCGACAGAAAATATAAGAAGCAATTTTTATTTGATGTGAGGAGTATAAGGTTCGGGTTGAGTACGGATGGGATGAATCCTTTCGGCAACATGAGTAGTCGTCATAGTACTTGACCAGTGACTCTATGTATCTACAACCTTCCTCCTTAGCTTTGTATGAAGCGAAAGTACATTATAATACCACTATTGATCCAAGGGCCCATGCAATCTGAAAACGATATCGATGTGTACCTCAAGCCTCATCGCCTCATTCCTTCGATCTCGACCCATGACATGCCTACTTCGACACCTTCTACTGGAGTCGGTGCAAAATCAAAATGAATGAGATGTAGTCAAACTATATTTGTAAACAAACTATTGTAAAAACCAAATATTGTGATGCTTTAATATATTTGAATTATGATTTAACGATGCTTTATATACTATATTAATACACTGTAGAAAAATATTGTATAAAAATATATAATGCAGAAAAAATATGCAATAAAAACATTTGGTGCACGGCTTATCATTGCCGGTTCTGTCCAAGAACGGGCAGTGATATTTAGTTCGAGCGGGCAGTGATATGGAACTATCACTGCTGGATTTTGGTTTAACTCGGCAATGATAGCCCTTGTCATTGCCAGTTTCTGAGCCAGCAGTGATAATCCCGAGTATCACTGCCGACCAATCACTGTTGGTTCTAATAACTGGCAGTGATGGCGTTTTAGAGCCAACATTGATGTATTGTTCTGTAGTAGTGTAGCTTGCAACAATGGCCTTCAGCTTCAGCTTGTCATTTGAATAAAAGTTTATTTTATTTTGAACCTATAATGAGCAGGTTTCATTTTTATTGTGGGGTTCACCAAATTTGAAATTTCTATGTTGTTCTATTGTTTTTTAACCTATAATGTGCTTGTTTCATTTTCATTGTGGGGTTCACCACAATTTGTCTATATCTTTATTCAGGTTTACAAATATTAGAGTTTTTTTTTTCTTTTTTAGAATACCTGTTTATGTTTTCTGATGTTTTTTTGAATGTGATGGGTAAGAACTAGAGGATGTGCGCTTTGATCCTAAGCTCCAAAACTTGACTGATTTGCAGCAAATAAATCATTGGAACGTTAACTGATTGAGTTCGGCATATTATTTCTGCAAATTTGTTTTTAAAATGTATTATTTAAAAATATTCGGGAGGAGGCTGCTGGCTGGTGATTAGGACTGAGTGATGATGCTTTAATAGGAAATTGGGGGAGGCGAATGGCCTTTGGATCTCAATCCAACAGCCTAGAATTCCGATTGATTTTCGATACATGAATTTGTCGAATGATGCGTAGACAGATCCTGATGCGCCGAAAGCACTGCCACCTATCGTTGGATGTGACGACAAGGAGAAGGAGGAGGAGGAGCTCTGGCGATGCTCGATTGAGCCAGCGAGGCCCCGCGAAGGAAGCTGCCTACGGACGGTAGGCGGGTTCGATCTCTATTGGACGATCAAAAAATATGACTGATTTGTTTCGATAAAAACATGTGAAATGTTATCTAGAGACACCCTTTCACCTCAACACCAGCCCACTGCCTCCTCCTGCCTTTCGCTGCTGCCTCGCCGTCATCGGTGCATAGCCAGCCCAACGGCGAGTGAGCGACGCCATGACGGGCTTTGTGCTTCTTGTTTGGAGAAATGGAGACAGGCGACGACAAGAACGTGCACGAGTTTTTCGCGATGGGCAATACTGGCTTGGGGTGGCAGGATTGGGTTGCGTCAATGGATTTCTATATTTTACGTGGGGTACTTAACCGCTCCGGCGATCACCGGACGCCTGACTTGGGCCAAGCAAGTCGAGAGATACGCTAGTGCATGACAGGCAACAGCTGTTGGGAATTAATCGCTCATAACGTAGTAAGGTTTACTAATTTGATCCGAAGGTTCCTAATTAGTGAAGACTATATCCAATGATTGTTGATTACTTGATGATGTGGCCTCACCAGATGGCTTTGTAATAATATAGGGGAGTAAGGTTGCTCAAGCATTGTCACACGAAGTTCAGAGGAAGGGTTTCGTCAGCTTCCTGGCCATGACTACCATAATCAAACTCAAATTAAAAAAATCACTTTAATTACTCATTTTCAGTTGCTCTAGAACTAAATTAAGCGGCTAGAAAACATTACCGATGTTGGAGATAACTCAAATATCTCTAACTACCGTATCTTTTGATTCTATTCAAATAGATTTTTAGTCCAAATCGTCTACAATTAGGACTCTTTAGCTATATAAGTCAATCCCTTGTACTTGTAATTTTGAAGCATTATAGTGGATTGTTTCCCATGGTTTTTTCCCACAAGGGTTTTTTCACGTTAAATCCGTCTCCAGTTATTATGATAGTTTTCATATACCGTGCTATCCTTAACAAGTGGTATCAGAGTCAAGTCTCGATGTTTATATTATATTAGGATGGTACTGACAAATTTTGAAGTCTTGCATCTTAATTTATAGATGCATGACACGAATCCTCCATCTACTAAAGATGGTGGATTTCCTGCGACATGGTGCATTTGAGCCGGCTTGGCTCCAGCTCGGCTTGAGGCTCGAGCCGAGTTGGCAAAAAAAATTTACGTTCGGGTCCTTTTTTCAAAAAAAATTACAATTAGGTTCTTTTTTGGAAAAAAAATTATGATTAGGTCCTTTTAAAAAAATACCTATTACGTTTCGGTCCTTTATGCGTTTTTAAGCATTGCGCTCGGGTCCTTTTACTGAAAATCAAAATTACGATTAGGTCTTTTTCGGGAAAAAAACATCCAGGTCCTTTTTTGGGGAAAAAAATACATTGCATTTAGATCCTTTTTGCATTTTTCTAGCATCACGTTTAAGTCCTTTTGCGGAAAACACAAAATTATGTTTAGGTCCTTTTCGCGTGTTTCCTCGATTCTCTCATGTAGAGAGCGGCCGTCGCACGTTTTCTCGATTTGCTCGCGTGAAGAGCGATGCCCGCGGCGTGACACGTCGCGTATGGTTATCTAGTATGCCCTAGAAAGAACATAATCCACCCTATCCTGGTTAAGTTGGCATCCATATCCGTACGAACCAGCTTCTGATATATATATATTCATGGTTCAGGCTCTGTTCCCTTTGGAAATTCGTGCGATATCAAAAGGAAATATTATGCTAGCTGCGCTGCGCATCGAATACTCTTTGACATAGCGGAGAAAAATGCTGAGCAATTTGTACAGAATCAGGCGCCGCGATCGACAATGACATATGTATTATACGCATGCCTCTGATCCACTAGCTCGCAAAAAAGACCGGGCCACAATTAAGCAGCTCGAATCCTTCAGTCCTTAGACAAAATGGAGGCGTTCCGATTACGATTAGTGGCACACCTTGCCTAGCTACCAGGCTATCACCGCAGCACAAGAACATCGTAGTGCTGGCCTCCCTGCAGTTTCTTTCCAACTCCTGTATTCTAATGAGGTAATCGTATATATCGCAAATGGAAGTACAGTGCAGGGCAATGTGCACCTATATAGGTGTGTTTTATAGTGTAGACCAAATCCGTATGAATTAAGCAAACAAAAGCTCTTCCGTCCATTCACCCATGTGAAGTTATTCCCTTCATCATTGTACACTACTACTACTACCTGCTTTCTCATCTTTAGTTTTGGACCTCACGTACATACATATATAACCATCCATCTTGGTGACATGACTGGTTTGTACTTTAGTTATTAGTTAACTCCGGCTAGTCACTTACATGAGAACCTCCGTAGCATCCGAGTCCGACCATGAAACCCAACACTCGACGTCTGTCCGGAAGAAAGGAGGCTGGATCACTCTGCCGTTCCTCGCAGGTCGTTGATTAATTAGTTTCCCTAGCTTGCAACAGTTTCAATCTCTAATTAGTTCTTGACGTTAATTGCCACGGGATCAGGCAGCACACGCATGTATGGCTTGACACGTATCGTACTTACTTCGTGCAAAAGTTAATGTGTGCCATGCATATACACACATGTGACAGTGGCATGCATGCATGCATGTTGATGAGTGGGTGCAGTGCTGAACATTTTTTGAACATGCATGTCCAGGGAGCGTGGTGGGGCTGGGTATGGCCATGAGCGCGACAAGCAGCAACCTCATCGTCTACCTGATCAAGAAGTACAACGTCAAGAGCATCGACGCCGCGCAGATCTCCAACATCGTCCGCGGGTGCATGCAGGTGGCACCCGTTCTCGGCGCCGTCGCCTCCGACGCATACTTCGGGTGTTGGCCCGTCGTCGCCGCCGGCGTCGCTGTCTCTCTCCTCGTAAGTCTCGTGACCGACCGACGAAAACGTCGTCGTCATCTTGCACGCTTATTACCTGATCGAGTACTCTTGTTTCTTGTACGTGCACTTCGCTCGCCACAATAGCATATACATGTGCAGCCGTACGCAGCCATATTGCAGGTGATGAAATTCTGACGTGACATGTATCTCATTGTGCAGTCCTTTGTGCTGTTCACGTTGACGGCTACCTTCCCGTCGCTGCTTCCGCCGCCGTGCCCGCCGGGTGCTGCGTCGTGCGAACCGCCGAGTGCCATGCAAGCCACGGTCCTCTACGCGGCGGTGTGCCTCCTCGCCGTCGGAAACGGCGGGACGCGGTACAATGCGGCGACGATGGGAGCAGAGCAGTTCGACAACGGCGGCGGCGAGGAGCGCCGGCACCAGGACGCCTTCTTCAGCTGGTACTTCGTGTTCCTCTACGCCTCCTACATGGTGGGCGACACGCTGCTCGTCTACGTTCAGGACACCGTGAGCTGGGCCTTGGGCTTTGGCGTCTGCGTCGCGATCACTGCGCTTGGCCTGGTCGCGTTGCTCGTCGGGTCGCGGTATTACCGGCGGCCCGTCCCGAAAGGGAGCCCGTTCACGGCGTTGGCAAGGGTGGTTGTGGCCGCGGTGAGGAAGGCAACGGTGGATTTCGGGTCACCTGGAAGAGTGCAATATTACCATGGGTTCAGTCGTGAGGCAGAGGCACCAACTCAACCACAAGATCATGGAGCTCCAAGTGAAAGATTCAGGTATGCAATGCAAAATGCAATACTAGCTAGGAAATCCGCTTGAAATAATCCACAGCCTAGCCCAATCACAGATTCTTCAATTTGTTGTTAGGTTCTTAAACCGTGCTGCGATGGTCGTACCAGGGGAGACTAAGCAGGACGGATCCGTAGCCAAGCCGTGGCACCTGTGCACGGTGCAACAGGTGGAGGACGTCAAGTCTCTCGTCCGCGTGCTTCCGCTCTGGTCGTCGGGGATCCTCGTGAGCATGACGGTGAACGCGCAGGTCAGCCTCACCGTCCTCCAGGCCCTCACCATGGACCGCGCCCTCGGCCCCCGCTTCGCCGTCCCGGCCGCCTCCATGACGGTCACCGTGCTCGCTGCCTTCGTCCTCTCCGCCGCGCTCTTCGACCGCTTCGCCTTTCCGCTCTGGGAGAGGCTCACGGGCGGCCAAGGCAAGCTCACCCCGCTGCGGCGCATCGGGCTCGGCCACGCCGTGAACGTCGCGAGCATGGCGGTAGCCACGCTGGTGGAGCGGAAGCGGATCCGCGTCGCGCCCGGGCGTGCTGCCGGCTCCGCCGTGGTGCCGATGTCGGCGCTGTGGCTGGTGTTCCAGCTGGCGCTGACCGGGGCGGAGGAAGCGCTGCACCTGCCGGGGAACACGGTGCTGTTCTATCAGGAGTTCCCCGCGACGCTGCGGAGCACAGCCACCGCGATGCCGCCGTTGTTCATCGCCGCGGGTTCGTACCTGAGCACGGTGTTCGTGGACGTGGTGAGGCGCGCGACGAGGTGGCTGCCCGATGACTTGAACCAGTCACGGCTGGACAGCGTGTACCGGACGCTGACCTTGTTCGCGGCGGTGAACTTTGCCTACTTCCTGGTGTGCGCCAGCATGTACAAGAACGGCAATGCCAATGTGGATGGTGATGAGAAGGCTCGGACGGACGAGAAATAGGCCTAATCTAGTAGACGTTGATCTTCTATATATATAACTAGTAGGATGCTCGTGCGTTGCAACAGAACCTCAAACTTTACACAAATAACAATATTTCCATTGAACACATAAAACGAACCAACAAATTAAAAAAAAGGTGGACCAACCAATTCATATATCCACCATAGATGTGAAGAGGTAAATGTGAGAGGACAACAACAAAGGTGTTAGACCCAAAACCCAAAACAGAGTGACTTTGATCTTTAGGCCGAAGCAAACATGATAGAATATCAAAGAAAGAAATATAGATGATCCCTTTTCAATAATCAAAATCAAACAAGAACATATCTTTTTTTGAATTAACACTATGTATCTGCTAAGCATGTTATCTCAGTTCATGACTTTAGATGGCTCAGCACCTCCCGCAGCGGCCTTCAAGTATTTTTTTGCAACATATGTAAGTATGGTTTGCAATATTTAAAAAATAGCATTATCTTAACAACATTCTAGGCTCCAACTATTAATATATATAGTTGTGAAATGTGTACGGTAAAAACATGGTCCAGTGCTTACTTAAAAATTTCTAATTATGCAAGTTATTTCCTTAGGCCTTTTTCCTGTCGTCCATGACCCATAAAAGTTGTCAAGCTATCAGTACCCATGGAACAAATTTCATCGAACAATTAGCAAGCACAAATGATTTAAGAGAAAACCAGTGAATCATTTCATCGGACACCTATGGATCATAAAAAAACGCGATGTACCAATGTTCCTGCCGTGAAAAACAACGTTATAGAGGGTGACATGCTCTTCTCTTCTAAGAAAGCTAAAGCTCATCTGCAAATAAAAGAATTCACGGTCAGGTGGCACATCCAAAATGAAAAGAAATGTAATCCAAAATAAAATAAGAAGTAAACAAAAGAAATAGATTTTAAAATTAACCTAAAAGTATGGGGCTATATTATGGCATCGTTGTGTCATGATAACTGATGAGACTATGCCGGCTCAGCAAGCCATGCTTCTATCTCAAGCCAAGACAAGGGCCCAACAACTTCTGATACTCCAAGCCTAGCCCAAGATCAAGCCCAATTCGTTCACGAGTCCAGTTCGGCCCCCAAGAGCAGTTCAACTAAAAACGACTATATCTGGGTCATACGAAGTTCGTTTGAGGTATTATTGGACTCTACGAAGAAGCCCACAATGAGAGCTTTCCAACAGAAGTGATTTCACATCCAAACTCCTTCTTAATTGACAGAAATCGTCAAATCAATATGACAAACAGAATCTGTCAGGTGCTGCGCTACCTCCACTTGGGCCCAAATGCCTTGTACGACCTAGGGTTGCACAACCATCCCCTTGGCAGCCTCCCTTGCCCTCTTCCTCATATATATTCAGTAGCCGTTGCTATAATAGATGGGTTTTGCTTAGATTATAACTAGACACTGTCAGTTTTTCGCCGTTCATCGGTTTGTGGAATCCCAACTCGTGTGCTTAATATTATTCGCAATTTCAGATTGCATCTTCTACGTTCTTGCTTGTGTTCTCGATTCGCATGCAGGGATAAGCCTTCTTGGCGAGGTCAATCGTGTTTGTGCGTAGTTGATAACCAACGGAGCCGTGGTGTAGCGATTGCAGGGTTCGAATCCGTTCTGATTGGAAGCCGGATCGTCAACGTCGAATTCTCCACCAATCGACTTACTACTACCTGTCGGAAGATCGGGCCACCGTTCCCATCAAGTGGTATCAGAGCCTCGATTGCCCGATAGGTAATTCTTGTATCCTCACTTTTGTTTTGCCATCGTCCTAGAGTCCAGAAAAATTGCCCTACAAAAAAATTCTTCATCGATTCCGCTGTCCTATAACCCCTTGTGCCTTAGCAATTTTCGTTTCAGTTTCACTTTGTTGAATTTGTGTCCATCGTTGTTGTCTTGTTGCTGGTTTGAGATCGTGATCCTAGTTTCTAGTTGTCCCTTTCCGTTGCTCTAGTTCTTGTTTGCACCGTTAGTCATCCCACCACTGTTTCTCATCATAACCCTAGAACCAAACTGAGTCCCACTCGGTTGGTCCGTGCTGCCGCTCTGCATTATATATCACATTTCGTAAGCCCTAGATAGGTCGCAAGCCGCCTTGTGTCAATTGCCCTGCACCGCTGGCCGTCCTTTTTCACCCGCGATCCTATTGCTATTTTAGCCCTAACCGGAAGGAAGAAGTGAAGTCGCAGGCACTTCTAGATTGCGAAGTGTTCAGTAAAACAGCCATAACTTTTGCATACGAACTTCGATTGGAGCATACTTTTTTTTGTTTCGAAGAGGACGATGACGTGCCTCAAAATCGGCCTATAAGACCGAATTCTAGACCCCGAAAGTTTTCTGTGCTGTTTTTGCGAATTTTTCGGTCATCTGTTTAACATTTTCTCTCATTCTAAAACGTGAGATTTTTGTTTTGCCTTTTGAGTTAAAATAAAGGAAAACAAAAGGCAAGTGCAAAAAAAAAGAAGAGCCGCACTGAAAAAAATTCAAAGAGAAGAAAAGAAGCAAAAGGAGGGAAAGAGAAGCACATAATCAGAATTACTTGCATCATTTGAGTTCTATGTGCTTTGATATATCCCTTGCTAGGTTGAACTAGTTCTAGGAACACATTTAGGCCAGTAGCTGTGACAAGTACGTTGGACATTTATTCAACTTGCTAATCTGACTTCGATATTGCTTATTCCTTGCTACTAAATATTGCCTTCCGAGCTCCACATACTTCTTATCAGTTCAGGTTCTCCTTTGCAATCGCCTCACTCACGCTCTAGTCACGGTATCATGAACCAACCACCGGTTGTACCACCTGCTGCTTTGGTAAGAACATTTGTAAGAGTGTGGTAAGACGCGTGAGAGTTTGTGATTACACTGTCCAGTACCTAGTAGTTGATAGGGATAATACTTTGTGCTATCTTCTGTTTTCTACTAACAATTGCAAGGGTACCGGAGGACCAGGACGATAACCAGTGTGTTCTTCATAACGAGCTCCGAGAGATGCTGCGAGAGATGAATGAGACTATGAACAAGCAAATTCAAAACATGGAGAATGCACTTGACAGAAAAGAGCATAAGCACCCACCCAACTTTAATTCATCTCCTTCTGCTGGTAAAGGTAAGAATTTTTCAATTCTTCCTTCTTATAATGGATTTGGTGTTGATGCTTATATTGATTAGGAAATAGAGGTAGATAAAATTCTTTCGCAATGTAACCTCCGTAATAAACGAAAAATTAAAGTTGCCGCTAGTGCTTTAACTCTCTGTGCATCAATTTGGTGGAACGATTTTTGTGCTTATAAGACAGTACCACAAACATGGAAAGATATGAAACGACTTATGAGAGATGAATTTGTTCCTGCTTATCATTCTAAAAAGTTACTTTATGACTTGCAATGTTTACAACAATGTGATAAAACTGTCAAGGCATATTACGAGGAATTAGAAACTTTGTTGATGCGTTGTGGTTTAGATGAATCTGAAGAAGCTAAGGAAATAAAATTCTTAAATAGACTTGATATAAAAATTCAGGGTATTCTTGTTGATAAGGAATATAGTTCTCTCTCTAGTTTATTTAATCTTGCTTGTGAGATTAAAAATCAAATTGAACATGAAAGATATCTTACTGAAATTAATGTCTATAATTGCCAAAGTGAAGAATTTTCCTTGGAAGAACGACATCTGTCGAGTTTCCACTTGCTACTAACTTTTCACAGGACATTGAGAACAAAAACGAGAAGGAAAACACGTAAGAGAAGGAAGAGTAGGAGATACTTGCACTCTCATGCATACCTCAAGAATGTACAAATCATGATATGCCAAATCGGCTAAGATAGAAAACAAAGGTAACGACATATGTGCTATTTTCACACGAGGAGAGAATTCTGTTGATGTGTTAAATTTAGCCACTATTGGTGATATGCTAGAACAGCAGTTAGTGGACACTCAAACTGAATCACTTTTGTCACAATATGATTGTCTTGCTGTCCCTGATGATAAAGAAGAGTTGTGTGACAATGTCTCATTTATATCCATGCCTCAACTAGTGAATGAACATGCCAATTTTATTTCTGATCTAAACACGTGTGATGAAAATAAACATGTTATTCACCTTACTAATGAAAAGGATAAGATTAAACTGTTTACTTCCTTGAATACTTTGAGTTATATTGAATTTGATGTCATATGTGATCTCAATTGTTTATAGGAGAGATTTTCTATGCCTGCTAATTTGTCATGGTCATCCAGTGTTAGTTTTCATGTATTGGCAAACATAATGAATGATAAAGGAAAGTGTATTGCTGTAGTGTCTCACACTTTAGCTTCCTAACCTAATAAAAACTATCGCTTCATAAATAGGGACACAAAAAATTCAAGCTTCAAATAATGTAACTGCCAAAAAAAATATGTTGGCTCGGTGAAATAAATTGAGAGATATATCCATAGCTACACCTTACTAATACTTCATATCCTTATTGTGTAACAAATAGCTCACACGGTTTACTCTTCCCCAATTTTTATGAGATGTTACAAAAGAATACCTTCTCGATTAGATTATTGTTGGTAAGAGAGAAAGTCTCTTTGTCCAACAATGCACAACCCTTCTTGTAACTAAGCTCCATTGCATTCTTCCAATTTGGGAGCATATTGTTATGGACCGGCCAACAAAAATCTTAACACAATAGTGCTACAAATACACAAAACCAAACAAATCTCATTATCAAATAAAATCACCAAGCAAGGAAATTAACTTTGCAGAAATAGAAAAGATAGAAGCATTTCATCGTTGCTATTACCGATCCAGTGATGCGAATCAAAAAGAGCGGCTTGAATCCGAGACTCTCGGTGGACAACAACTTGTGGAGCTTGACACGGGTCTTCATTTGAGCATTTTTGAGAAATTATTGTCAGTTGATTCCTCCACAACTGTGTATAGTGCAATTAGCTTGGAATAAGAATTCTGTGGAAACATTCTTATATTAGACAGGTAAATCATGCTTTAACATGACCGTCAGGAGCTCTGAGAATAGGAGAGGCAACCATGACAGAAAGTATCAGCAGTTCATCTTGCCCAAAGTAGTGATTAACAAGATAAATTTTCTAGACAAACACAAGTGATAGTCTTCTTCTACAACAACCAAAGCATTCCTCATCTAACACAGGCGTGTAATGAGACTACAAACGATGCTCAACTACGTGCATTCACAATAGTAAGCTCCTAACTATATCACAAAAGCTATACTGTGTTCCCAAATCCCAACCAACAAAAGGTTTACCATTGTTTTCCTTTTTCTCATCAATCAGTTCACACCTAGTGTTCCAAATTATGAAGTAGTGGACAGAAGAAAGCCATATAGGACAACAAAATACCATCCAACACTTCTATTTTCGATTTTCTCTAATTTTGCAATCCCTACAAAACAAATACCAGTATAACCAGGCTCATTGCAAAACGGCATGCGGCAGCAGATGGCCACTGGCTAGCAAAAATCCCCTGCTAAGGTGAGCTTGATTTCGATCGCCCGAGCCACCACCCCACCCCCCTCGTGCCGTTCCACACCACCCCTAATCTCACATGGACAAATCTTGAAACTCACGTCCTCTTCAATCCAATCCCTCATGGTTTCCCCCTTTCAAACCTAACCTAATCCCCAAATCCCCCATCCAAAAAACCACAATCTCTCGATGAATCGCACTCCCAACAAGCTAATCCGTTTTGGCGCGGCAAAAATTAGGGAGGAGATGCAGGCAGGCGAAGAGGCGAGGGGAGGGGTACGTATGACTGGATATTGTCAACATGGAACTCGACGCTGTAGCAGGCGAGGACGAACATCTCGCCGTAGAAGGGCGGTGACGGCGAGGGAGGGAAGAGCAGGGCTGGTGTGCTTGTGCAATGGAGAAGGGGATGGCCGCGCATGGAGGTGAGGTGATGGCGGCGGGGGAGGGAAGAGCGGGGGCAGAGAGGATGGATTCGGACGGGCTCGCCCTGATCTAGCCGGTGGAAGTGGCAATGCGGGAGAGGGCTGCTGTGTGCAAAGCTGAGGTGACGACGACGAGGAAGGGAAGAGTGAGGGCAGGTTCGCTTGTGAGACGAAGAGGAGGGGGAGCGTCGGCAAGTGTGAAGAATGGATGTACCACCACCAACTCCTAATTAGAAGTAGTAGAGATTCAGGAGTTGTAAGATTTTACATTTGTAGATAAGCTGTCCAATGTAGGTACGTACTGGCTATGGTTCAAGTGTTTTTGTTTGTTTACAAGGAGGTCGAAGTGTTGTTGTACCGGATACAATGCAACCGGTTCCCGTGCCAGATACAGAGAACAGCGTGATGCGAAACGGGGTGACCAAGATTTTTGGACTTTGGCCTAGTAGTTATTAAAAGGTTACTCCCTCCATTCCCAGTATATATCATTTTAGCTTTTAAATTTATTTCTAAATACATATTATTGTACAATCTCAAGATGACTTTTTACTTTCTTTTTTTTCTATATCCTACCTTTTTAGCTATTTTCAATGTTATTTACTATTTAGACTAGAGTAACACGTACCATCCAAATATATAATAAAGAGTGTAGACATATCTTATTGTAAATATAAAAATCTAAAATAACATCTATTCGGAACGGAGGAGCACCGGATAAGTTACAGAAAGATTGAGCCTGTACTGTAGGCCCAGTACTATTATAGATTAGAGTAAAACGTACCATCTAAGTATATAATAAAAAGTATAGATATATCTTATTATAAATATAAAAATCTAAAATATCAGCTATTCGGAGCGGAGGAGAGCTAGATAAGTTACCAAAGATTGGGCCGGTACTGTGGACCCAACAGATTTGTCTAAACTTAGGGCCCGTTCGTTAATGCTTCTGCTCCACGATTCTCAGCTGGAGAAGTCGGAGCCCAACCGAACAGCTCGCTCCTGATTGGGATCACTCGAGGAGCGGAGCACGGTTGTAGTTGAAAACGAGGTGGAGCGCAAGGAGCGACCTTGGGGCGACTCCCCGCAAGGAGCAACATCTTTGTTACCATATTGCCCCTAAAGTTGATGGGTATTTACCCACCAAATGCCACCGAATATAACCCCCGTCGGCTCGCCCCTCACCCTCATTTCTCCAACAGATGTGCATCGCCCTCCCACACTCGCTCTCTTGCCCCTAAGGTGCTCTCCAAACCCTAGGCATCGCCGCTTCGGATCTCCTCGCTGCCGATCGGGAGCAGTTTGTTGCTGGGCAAGGTGGGCGGCGGCCTGGGCACCCTGCTCGTGGTGCTCACCATCCAAGTGCTCTCCACTGATCCACCACGATGCCGATGGACACCTCGTCGCGCGCGGCGGCGACGCTATCCGACGACGACCGCCTGCTCGTCGCCCACTGTGTCGCGCTCTCCTTCCCGTTGGTCGCCCACTCCTCGCACGCCGCCTCCAGTTCGAGGTGAGACGCTTCTTCCTGGATTGGCTACTTCGATAAACCTCTGTGGCGAGATCTCGTTGCTGACACACAAAAGATATAGTATCTTTTGAGTCATTTTGGCGCTTTACTGCTTTAGTGGCTTTGCCTGCTGCGGTAAAAACTAAGAACATGTCGTTTTATTCTGTGAAAGAAGACATTTTAAATTTTCCTTTTGTATCAATGCTTTCTTGCTCTGATTCTATGTAGGGGTTGAATATATAAGTGCTTTATAAATTGTATTGAAATATGTGAATTGGCATGTACTGTATTTTTTGAAATAATCAATGAGCTGTGGGTTGTGGATATGCTGTTGTTGCATTGACATCTGTGGATTGAAGTGTGCTGTTTTCAGCTAACTGAAGGGCTCAAAAATGTGGATTAGAGTGTTTGGAGGTCAGTACAGTGCTCTAGGGTTTTGGTTAGGGACTATGGGTTATAGGGAATCTCTTATCCTAGTCTGATCTGTATTTCCGTAGTAGCAGTTGCAAGGAGTGCTTTTTTGGTTGGTTGCTATTTCTTTGGCAAAGTTTTCACTTTCAAAGCGCTTGAAGTGCTTTTGTGGTTTAATTAGTTCGATTTGAGATTATGTAAGAGTCCATGGTTAGTAAAGTTTCAGATTGATGGTAGCTATAGCTTGATTGTTTATAGGGGCTGCAGGCGGCTTTGTGTGATTTATGCTTCATGAAAAGAAGTAAAATGTTCCAAGTTCTTTATTTTATAGACAAACAAAGTGACCATCATGAGTTCAACAATATTCTTGAGTTCCTTTCCACTTCGTTTTTCTTCTTGTTGTGGTCATAGACCATTAGACCTTTCATAGTCTTAGCTCTTTCTGACGCTATCTTTATATTAAGAGATGATAGTCTTGACATGGTAAATTCTGATGTAATTTCCTTTTCACCTGAATGAAAAAGGGATGAATCTATGTTACTTTGTATTGCAGGTATCTAGAGCTGTGGCAGAGGAGAAGCGTATCGTATTCACAGGCCATCTTCCGGGGGTTCAATAGCCACCCTTGCTGCCATATGGTTTCTTGAGAACAGCACCAGACGGGGAAGTGTTAATCAAGCACGCCCATTTGGTGTGACCTTTGGGCTCCTTTTGTTGGAGATAATATTTTCAACCATGTTGTTAGAAGGGAGGACTGCTCACAGTGTATTTTGCATTTCGTCATGCCACTAGACATCATCCCACATATACCACTGACCCCCTTGCATCATTTAGAGAAGAATTCAAGCTGTTCTAGATTGGTTATCTCCTCATGCTGCAAACTGCTCACCTGCCGAGAAATCGCTTGTCATACCTGAGTTTTACGAAACTTTGTTGAGAAGCACACTATCTATGGCCAGCTATGAGGCCTGTTCTTTCATGGGGTGCACTAGCTCGATCCTAGGAACATTGACTGCCTTCATTGAGCTCTCCCCTTACAGACCCTTTGGGACTTATCTTTTCTTGACAAGTAGTGAACAACTGATTGTTCTCACAAATTCAGATGTTGTATTGCAATTGCTATTTTACTTCCTTCAATTGGATACCCAACAACAATTGCTTGATGCTACTGCCAGAAGTTTAAGTGCTCACTGGCAATATTAGTAACTGTGTGCATGACTAGTCACATAATCTTCAGTTACCACTTTCATATTCATAAAAATTTAAAAGTGTTCTCCATTCAACTATTAGTGAAGTAAATCCAACAAGCCAGGTGAAGCCTGTCCTTTTTTCATAAAAAATGAGAAGCTATGCTGAGCCTCTCTGCGGCTGCACAATGGGAGAAGCAAAGAGAGAGAAACCAGACAAAGGGTAAACTGGACAATTCCTCTAGAATCATCTCTTTTAAGAATCTGAAACCAACCAGCTAGCCGAACACTTTCCAAAATTACTCCTAATTTTCTTAAAAAGATCCGAATCAAAAAGAGTCCGAGCAAATCAAGAAAGAGCACAAGCTGAAGACTTACCGAACGGGCCCTTAGCGCGTGCGTTTCCCCACTTCCACTCGCACCTCCGTCTTTCGTGTCTCCCAAGTCCCAAGACGAGGCCTAAATCACGAAGCCCCGACCCCCGAGCGCCTCCTCACAAGCCGAACGCGACGCCGACACACCAAACACCGGCCAAGCCGACAGCCCGAGTTCCACAGGGAGGAGCAAAACCAGCGATCGATACGCCGCCGCCGCCGTCTTAAAATTTTGAGGGTCTCACACCGAGCCAGCTCTCCCGTGCGCGGTGCGCCCCTTCTGCAATTCGCCGCTTCCCCCCCAAGAGCGCCTACTGCGAGGCCTCGCCTAGGGTTCCGCCGCCCCCGCCGGAGGAGGATACAGCGAGATGGTACGCCGATTTCTGATTTATTTCTTGATTCGGTTCTTACTACCGATTTGTTCCTGTATTTCCCCGCCTTTTGGAGCTTAATCTCATAGCTAATGGTACTAATTTGGCAGGCGGGTAGGCTTCTTGCGAATCTCATAGTCATGGGCGGAGCCGTGGTGGGCAGGGCCATGCTCCAGGCATATCGGCAAGCCATCGTCAGTGAGTACCCCCCCCCCCCCCCGGTTACACGTTTCAATTGAGCGGTTGTAGCTAGTCTAGCTAATATCTTACAAGTGTTTTGTGCTCCAATTGTATGCATCATGATTAGTGAACACGGTAATTGGTGGTAATCTGGGTTATTTACGACCTATTTGTACTTCTCTAGCCTATAATGCCATCTCGAATGGGATTCTGCGTCCATTAGAGCATAGACGCCGGTCCCCTTGTCCCGGCGGCTTTTACTGCCCCCAGTTTGGGTGGTGATATGGTGGTACCAGGCGTTGTGTTGATTGGTTCTAAAGCTTGAGGACCATCATTTGGAGTGCTATGTTGTTAAAATGCAAACCGAAGGTGCAAAATTTGTTTACTGTTTTGTAATCTGCATTCGTGAACTAGTAACAAGCATGTGCTATTTTCACAATAATGTTGTTTCTGCCATTACTATGATATGATATATCGCTCATTTGATATCCAAGGATGTGATAAGTACTTGTGCTAAAGATACACGTGTGGAGAAGTCATTTCGTAATTTAAATAATAATTTGATTAATCTCTGCATCGTCAGCCTTTAGGTCACAAACCTTGGTTTGCCTACATGCATCGTACACCAGTTGTAGGCTGTGTGGGACTTTTGATGATTCTTGATCTTGACTGGATTGATGAAATTCCGCTTATGACAAAGTGGCATAGTTCTGAGGTACCTTGAAGATGCAAACTTGGAGATTAGTTATTCCTTTGGTTGCATATGATTTATAGAAACATTTGCTATTTATCCAGCCTGACTGTTACCGAACTAAAACATCTTTCCTTGCCCGCTTCACTTTTTAGCGATATTTACCTAAAAGTATATGGTTTTCAATCCAAAGCAACATTTATGTGTGTGTGACTAAATTGCCCGTGCCACATGCACTTTTCTGAATGCTACTGATTATTTCTAAAAAAAATTCTTATAGATGGAAACAAAACTGGAGCTGCCCAGGAAGCTATACATGGTATTCGAAGGGCTAGCAAGGCCATGACTGAGCAAGAAGCCCGACAAATACTAGGTATCAGCGAGCAATCGACTTGGGCAGAGATCATGCAGGTCTGTGAAAATATATACTGATTCACTAATATCTTCCAGCAACTGTTTTTTTTTTCCTTTATGAACTTAATGTGAATCAAGATTTCTCTGTATGAATTTCAGGTGAATTAAGATTTTTTTAAAAGCACATGTACAGTCATATGCTTTAGCTAAAAACTGACGCTAAATTTCTGTGCTTGAAATATTTTGCAGAAGTATGATATAATGTTAACACTATGCTAACTGTTATTTTCTTTTATTCTGTATCAACATCATGCCAATTAAGATTGTCAAAATCACAGCCATTTACTTTACCCAAGAACTGATGTTAGATTTATATCTTGTTTTAAACATTTTGCAGAAGTACGATGCAATGTTTGAGAGGAACGCCAAGAATGGGAGCTTCTATCTGCAGTCAAAAGTTCATCGGGCCAAAGAATGTCTGGAAGCCGTATATGAAAAGCCCGACATAACAAACTGAGATAGCCTAGATCCATTTGAAGCGTATGATCTCATTGATCGGTTTGCCGATGCGGCTATCACCATTCTGTTTGAGTCATGTTGGGTGCATCAGGTTAATTGGTTGTAACGGGTTGAAAAATAACGTCCAACAAGAACACTCTTTAACTTCCACTGATTTTCAATGGCAGCGCCTGCCTTACTTTTTCACTACTAAGGGTGTGTTTGGTAGGGCTCCAGCTCCATCCGTGGATCTGGTGGAGCTAGGTATTTCCAGCTCTACCAGATCTGTGGAGCTAGATCTGTGAGTATATTAAGAGTGTTTAGATTGATTATCTTTTCAAATTTTAGACCAAAAATATAAACTTAATTCACTTTATTTTAGCCTACAAGTTTCAGATCTCAGGTGAAGCAGAGATCTGGAGCTCTACCAAACAGGCCCTGTCCAAGTATGAAAACCATGATTTCGTTGTGATTTTCAATGGACATTGGTAATATTTGCTTGTTGGAGCAGCTTCTGTGCTTGTGTTTGGGACCTGCCTGGCTGCCGGAAGATGATTGGCATGGCGAATTGCTGCATCGAGATCGTAATTTTCTAGTTTAGTCTGGACGGGTAATTAGGGGGGGTTTGAGATGATTTCGTAAAAGAAAGAAAGAACGTAACAGTAAACTCTCCTGCCCGTCCTCGTCCGGCCCAGTCCACGCACGCACCAGGGCGGAAGACCAGCATACGCACGACTTTAAATGCCGTGCTTTGTGACGGGTTAAGAAGAATATCATATTACCTTCGTCACGCCGAGTTAATATCATCATGTCGGTTTGTCTGGTATACGCCCTCAGCTCGACCTCTATGCCTATTAAAGCTACACTTTTTTTTTGTTATAAAATTTTTAGGAAGACGAAATTTGTGTGTTGCTAAATTGTTTTTTTTTTTTGTTTTTATTAGATTTTTTAGGGAGGTGAAGGGAGAGTTGGGAGGAGTAACATATCGTCACCACCACCACTAACTTTAAAACACTAACTTCTTTTAAGTAGTAAGATACTTTACTACCTTCTTTTAAGTAGTAAGATACTTTTTTTGTTAATATTACATAAATAAATCATCACTAGAAAATTACAGAAATAACCTACTGTCACCGTTTGAAACAAACATTTGTACATCGTTGCCATTTGAAACGACTTGAAACGACGATAATCCGATGTAGAGTCTCGCATGGCAAAAATAGGTCTTTGTTGTCGTTTCAAACGGTGATAGAGTTCTCAGATTGTATTTATTTATTCGATGAGTTAATAGTTTTGAAATAATAGTCTTACTTCAGTGCCTTCTGCTTCATCCTCAAAACCTTAGCATAGTTTATTGTGTAGTTGAACCTCTTCTCTATTGCAAGAATAATGAAACACGGCTCAAAATTCAGGTTGCCCACAATATTTTCCGTACATGACATTTGTAACACAGAACGATTATAGAGCACTTTCAATGAGTGTCTCACGTAGATTGGTATGCATGGACTCTGCAAAGGGTATCCCTCTAGAAACTTATTGCATGAATCCCAAGTTGATAAAGGACTACACAAATTAAAGAAAAATACCTCACAAAAAATTAAAGAAAATAGGTAAAAAGTAAAAACACATGGAAAACAAATGGCTCGTTACTCGCAAGTACAATATACTTAGAACAGTAACAAGAATAACTGTTATACAAGTCGACTTGATAAAAGCACGTTCATATTCATCCTAGGAATTAAGAGATTGGTGCCTATCATAAATAGCAAAAAAACATAAAATAACTAGCAATCTTTTGAGCGTTCTCTAAAATCCCCTTAAAGATATTAATATCTTACCGTTTCCCCCTTTCTACGGTAAGTTGATCACTAAGATTGTTACATAGAGTGCCATATCTGCTTTCTTTTGATGATTCTAAGTAAACAGATCCATGTGGAGACAATTCCACTTCCTTGTCAATTCTATGATCAAAAGAAGAAAATATAAAAAAAACAAGCATTTTGGACTTTTTGTTTTGGAACCTGAAATGTGATTTTTTTTAGGCTATAAGGGGAATGCAAACAATCCACATACACCACACTCGCGAACCACACCGACACACTCGCGTGTACGTCCCCTACACATGTTAAGAAATTAATTAGAGGCTCCACGTCCTCCGAAGTGTGGGCACGCTCTATCTCACTGACATGTGTACCTGTTTTTTTTTTAATTGGTGAGCACGAGTGCAGAGCTAAACTCGAACACTTGTGGGCACCGAGCGACACTTTTCTCCTGGCCAACTGAGCTCAGTTCTCCGAAATGTGAATTACGCGGAAGAAAAGGAACCTCGCTAAGGCGAATAGTTATGGCCTAGAAGCTGGAAAAAGGATGAGATTGTTGCAGGCTTACAGATTTAGAGGTGTGTTATGTTCTATCTTGTTGTGCGCCAGTAGATGCGAGAGCCAGAGGTGCCCTTTTCAAGCATCTAATCAAGTAGCTTTTTTCTTACACTGGTTAACAAAGGGGCATCTTTCGCTGCTTGTAGAAAGTTGCAGCCGTAAGATTAAGTGAAACATAGGGGAGAAAAATTAGAAGGCAGAAATGGAAGGACATTATGAAAGTATTGAACACTGAATCACATTGGAAATTTAAAAGAAGTGATGTACCTGGATGAAGCGGTAGATGATAGGGGCTATTTGATTTGTGAGATCAGCGTATTTTCGGCAATTTCATTGATCAGCTCCTGAACAGTTAAAGTGTGAGCATACCTAAGTGGTAAGTGGAGGCAGGAGCAGCATCTTGTAACTTTCTTTATCAACAACGATTTAGTAAGGAACTTTTAGCGGTGTCGACTTGAGGCTTTGATGGGTGGAATAGAGAAAATCCCGAGTAATTTGGTGTCAGTTCTTGAGATTAGTTTGCTTGGGACAATTGATGTGACATTTTTCGGTGAAAAAATATTATAGCTCTTCAGAAGCAATGCTAGACCGATTTGATCTTGGAAGTTGACCTATGTATGCAATATTTTTTTATAAGAAATGGTGCAGTTGGTTAACGAAGTAGCAGAGAGTTTACATGACTAAATATCGCACGCAGCATGTCGAGCAACAAGTATGGGTTGGTAGGCAGCGGAGATATAGACGTAAGCGACGATGAATATCAGCATGTCATCCACCAAACCACGATATCTCAAGACACCTGGAATCAAAACAACATATTATATATGTAAGATATTGAGATTAATGAAGGTCGTGAAGAGAGGATTGAGTAACTAACTACCTTACCTTCAGGAACAATATCCACAGGGCTCAAGAGGTACAGCAGAGAGAGGACTACCTGCAAGTCATTGAACAGAGGCAGAGCCATCTCAGAGTAGGTAAATACTAAACAAAGAGCAGGTCGCTAGTTTTAACCAGGATGTTCGACTATATATATATATACTTGAAGACTCCATATATAAATCATACGTGAAGCAAAGTCTGAGGATCCATAGTGACTAGCTATTGGTTGTTATAAGACTACAACATTGCCTTGCCAACCGCCATTTGGTGTATGTAATGCACAACGTCTGTTTGCGCGATTCTTCAAGACTTATCATACTTCATCTCATCTTCAACAATTTCAATCTCGACAGTCAACACACTATTCCACATTCCATTTCTAAAGCTTTGCATATGGTTTTTCAAGTGAGTATGTCATTATCCAAGCAAGGCAACTCACCTAAAAGTAAAAGGAAATAAAAAAGACTAGCCTGCTAAGTCATGACTAACCAAGATTTGCCTAGTTCCTATCATGTAAATTATAAATCGCAGCATGAACAGAATTGACTAGTATCATGGAAATGAAATTAATTATACAGCTAATAGTTCTTTGATAAGATCACTTTTTTCTCTTAAGACAGTATGGAGTTGGCACCCCATTACTCAAAACAGAATTGTCAACGAGATAAAATGCGTTATTCCAAATGCATTACTTGGGCAATGTGAAAACATAAGGCTAAATGCAGGGCAATAGATGGTGAAATTGGAAGAAAGGACAACGGAAGCAAAATTTTGGCCCAATAGAATACAAAGTCCCAGAATGCAAGTAGGGTTGTGCCCCTATCTTCTAAGTTCTAAGAAAGGAAAATTGGTTTTAGGCCAACTCATATTTGGCAATCAAGAAAGAACAATACTGAAATCTCACAAATACAAGCACAATTTGTTCTGAACATGAGCTATGAAACGGGGGGGGGTTTGACACTTACATGCACTCTTAAGTCCTTTGTACAAAGTGTAGCATCCTAAGAATGGGCTTTCAGTAGGTACACTACTAATCTAGAAGTCTAGACTCAGAATATCATGGAAGAAATTGAGAATTGGGAGCATCGTTATCAATTTACTGGCACATTGGCATAATGCGGGTTCTAGTTGATAGCATACTGCAACACTACACTATGTTATCCACCGTCTAAGCGTCCATTTAGTGTCAGCCCCATTAAGATGACATGACAAATGAAGATGACAAAACTGGGCAATGGACAAATGGTTAATGGTGGTCTTAACTGCCAATATGACTTGGACTTTGAAGAACAAGGGAGGCGCTCTACGTGGGTCTCTGCCAACATCTTCCGGATGTAAAAGGGCTGGTCCAGCAACCACTACAAAACACAGGTATCAGCAAATGGCAAAGCATTGCCTGTCATTAGATGATATCAAAAGTAGAACAGCCATAAGCCAATTTTATGTTGTAAGATCATGCTTGCTGCTCTTGGCTTAGCTTATGATTCACATATAGTATGCATCTACAGGGGTGAAAATGTCTAGAAATTGCCTTGTACCATGAATTTCTACCAATGAATAGTGATTATTTCTAGCAATTGGCAAGCATGGCCAGTTCTAGATAGAAAACTAGTGACTTCTTTGGCTTCACTATTCTATACCATATAAGATAATTGCGATTCAAGAACTAGAATTTGGCATCGCCATGTGGGTTACATATACGTGTATAAGTGGTAATGGACACTACATGGATGATGCATGCAAATTTTTCAGCTGAATTTATAGTTGTCTTTTCATTATGCAAACATGGTAACACAACATATTTCTCAATTCAGAGAAATGTTGAAGAAGCCAGTTTACCAAGAATGTTTCTGACAATGTATAACGCTTAACTAGTCAGCTGTGACTAAAGCATATCCAACAACTTAAGATCCGATCTCACAGGGTTGGCCCTCAAAGTAAAAAAAAAATTCGAAGTGTTAATGTTGCTACTTTAAGGACGTAGAATTGCACAAGTATTTGGTATATGGATTTAACAGAAACTATTTCTACAGACTGGTCTAGATCAATTAATAGGAGTACATCAAACGTATCTAAAAGTGTACAACTCTACATGGTTACTTATGTTTGCAGATGTTAAGTAACTATTTATTGGAAAGTATGCTAATAGTCTAAAAAACACAAATCAAACCTAGAAAATTTATATTCATGCAATGATTTAATTCAATTTGCAATGCACTCCAGTACTTGCAACAGACTACATCCAGAAGATATGGCCAAGAGGTTTACCTGAATCATATTGAGAGGAGCTCCAGCAAAACGGCTATTGTACAGCTCAATCGGTTCAGAACAGGAGCGATTTCTGGTTCATCACGCAGGAGGGAAGCAACTTCAGAAGGCACCAGCAGAGTTATAGGACGATGGCACAGGACAATCGCATGGCCGACGGACAGATTTGTGGAGCCAGACACCCACGATGCAATGTCCTGTACACATACACGTATCATGTGATTTGTTAAAAGGGAAACCAATGGCATGGCCAAATTATAATGGTAGTGGAGAATTGTTTTTTGAACGCCTATGGAGATTTTGTTCATGAAGTTCCCAACTGTACAAGGAGCAAAATGGTTGCAAACAGTGGAATGATCAGAACAAAACAGAAGGCCAAATCTAGAACCAAACCAGGCAGATCCAGTGTTGGCAATTGACATGTTGGGCAAAAAGCACTTCAGTTGTTGGCAAATATTGCACGAATGCACTAGTGATGGATCCTTGTGTGCCCGAATGCATGCGCAAAGTATACCCAGTTTCACACGCACACACCCATGCAAGTCCCCGAAGCGACAAAATAAAGCAATTCGATATGAACGGATCAAAACCCTAAGCCCCGACCAAACCCCGCATTATTTGCCAAATTTAATGACCAAATTACCCTGAACAAATGAATTGACGTCAAATACTCCCAAAATTAACCGAATAGCATATCACCGAAACACGGGAACAGATCAAAAGCACATCACGGACCAAATCAAGCAGAATACTTTACCAAATCAACTAAGCAATCCATCCAAAATCGGTACATTACAATGCCACGGAGGAGCATGCAGGCTAGAGAAACCACCAATCCGAACCCGAATCCAACAAAATGCAGCAAAAATTTGCAACCAACTCGAACGCAAACCTCCCACACACATACTCCATTCGAGGGCGCAAAAGCGACGAACCAAACCGTACACCAATCCAAGCTCAAACGCAGCCAAAAACCTAACAACTTAACCGATCGAGCGGTCGAGCCATGGGGGTTTGGGGAGAGGAGGAGGGGGAAGGTGGCGGTGTTGATTACCACAGAACCAGTGGGAGCAGTTGGCCTGGTGAGGGACGGAGATGTCGCCGCGGCACACGGCGCAGTGCTCGCCGAGGGGAGGCGCGTAGCCCGGCGCCATCTCGAGGCGGAGCCCTCTCGAAACTTCTGGAAGCATCTAGAGCTCGAGGGTCTTTTGCGGCGTACTAGAAAATGGGGGGCAATTTGGGAAGCAAAATGCGGGCGCGTATATAAGCGGCGAAGGGAAGGAGAAGCCGAGGTGATGACGTGGTGGTGCAAGAGAGCTTCCCGCCTTCTTCTTGTCCACGCTAAAGCTAAACGCCATCTTAATACTACTAACTACTTTCCTAATCGCAATGTTGTTGCATCGATCATACCCCACTGACCAGTGCTGTTTGCCTTTTGGCTAATTTTATTTGGTGATATAAGTTGCCATTTTGCATTTAAACTATATACATGAGGTAAATAGACTTAGTGTTTAATTATATTTGAAGAACATGATAGTCGAATTAGAAGGTCCCGTCGAATTAATAAGCATCCTTTGAGATCATTTATGAATCTATGATCAATTATAATTTCTTGAATCGTTATCCTCTAGGACCTCTACTATCCAGATTTACCCTACTCGGTTACAGCAAAACAAATGATTTTAAAGCAACATGCATGTTCCATGCCTAGGTCGGTTTCATGATTTCATCCCGTTGATCGATAATAAGGTATGAGACAAACCTATTAATGCTAGTTTTTATCAAAAGATGATTTTGTTAGTATGACCAAATTCTGAAAAGTCTACAAACAAATCACCTCAAAAATGCAGAGGATTCCAATCTTAACGTTCAGCTAGATGACATACCATGTATGCTAACAACGATTTGGTCATACCTCTTGAATCATACGAAATGAAGAATGAAAAATACGAACCACGATGAATATTATTCTAGTATAAATACTTAATAGGTACTAGGTAAGTCACTGGTAAAGTATATGCAGATTTTTGTAAAGATGCTACATTGCCTGAGGCTATTCCTGGAGGTTTTGGTCCAGGCCCCGGATGTATATTATATTTTATTTAAGTGAAACGACTGCAGATGCGCCCGTGGCCTAATGGATAAGGCGTCTGACTTCTAATCAGGCGATTGTGGGTTCGAGTCCCACCGGGCGTGAATCTTTTTTTTATTACTTTTTTTTCAATTTCTCTGTTATTGCTCACTTCTAATCAGACGTGTAATTTTCGATTTCTCGGTTAATCAGCAGAAACTTTCTTCGTTATTGGATTTTCTTTTCGGCTTCTCTTTTCACCTGCTACAGGTTGAACTGAAGATAATTATCGGATTCTGAAGTGTAAGTGTGCATACTAGAATATAAAGCAATTGCTGAAATCTTTTTTTTATTATTTGTTTTCAATTTCTCGGTTATTGCTCACTTCTAATCAGACGTGTAATTTTCGATTGCTCGGTTAATCGGCAAAAACTTTCTTCGTTATAGGATTTTCTTTTCGGCTTCTCTTTTCACCTGTTACAGGTTGAAGCTAATTATCGGATTCTGAAGGGTAAGTATGCACACTAGAATATAAAGCAATTGCTGAAATTTTTTGCAAGGAGAAGTCGAATTATTCTGGCATATTGAAAAATACGCAAGCCATTCTAAAAATGAAAATCAACGAGTTCAGCTCCTGATTTCGCAAAAAAAAATGTAATGAAAATACGTAAGTTGACTGCTATTAATGAAGACGTTGAAATGTATACTTGCAATGAAACTATGTATCGTACTATATAACAAACAAAAACCGGGAAATCCTATCCATTCGGTGAACATCGGTACATCACTGTCAGGCAAAGAAAGTTACTCGCCTAACATCATTCATCGTTTCAAAGTTACCCGCCTGTCATCGTATTAAATATCATCGATCTCACTATCGTTATCATCGTCGTGATGGTTTCCGTGCGGCATATGATATGATGAAAGGAATGCGTAGTCCTTTTTGGTTGCTTCACGCACTGGCATGTTCTTCTCCTCCATCCATGTGATCACCGTGCCGTAGATGGCGAACCGAAATATCCATGAAACTTAGGGTTCTTGTAAATCTTTTCATTGGCTATTATTTCTTTGTTTCCACAGTGGTTAACTAACAAGAGCTCGAAGCAATCTTGTGGTTTAATTTATCACCAACGATTTAATAAGAAATTTTCAGCAGTGCCGAGCCAGTTCGGACAGAAAAAAGGGAGGGAAAATCCCCAGTGATCTGGTATCAGATCTTGATATTAGCACTAATTGGGACAATTCCTGCGGTATTTAATGAAAGAAACAAAGTTATTGGGAAGCATCTGTAAACGACTAGAGCTTCATTTGTGCTTAATTTAGGTTTTTTTTCAGGTTTACTTGAGAACAGCCGCAAACATGCAACCTTAAGTTGTGGTTAATTTGCATTTTCCCTGCGCTACAAGCTGGGGCTGTAGGTCCCGAAAGTATTATGTTTTGCTCATTGTTAGTACTAATTAGGACAACTTCAATTAGCAGCTGTAAACAACTTTAAGATTTTTCTCTGTGGTTAATTTGGTTTTTATGGCTTATGTAGTTCGGCCTGTTCAGGATATTATGTTTTGCGCGATTAGTTTAGCAGTCGTTGAAGTAATTGTTTAATTCAATTAACACATTTGATCCATCTAGAGTTCTGTTTATGGTTCATATATTTAGCCAGTACTGTGGCTTTATCAATTCCTAGTTCTGCTGATAAAAATGATCCGTATAAGCAACTTGTAAAATTTCTCCATATGTAGTATCTTTCCCTTTTTGAATTGGCCTTGCTAGGATTGTAAAACAGAATTAAGGGACAAGAAATCTTGTAGTTTGCAAGATTAGCTAGCTCTAATGCAAATTGGTTTGATGAATCCATCAGATGGAACATTGTTTGATGCAGATTCCATTACTGTACTGTTTGTGGTGTAAAAATAGCTAACCTAGATGGGGAAGAAAGGTTTCAAACGGGGCGCTGAACACAACTCGCATGGTGTAGATTATATACTCTTGTGCCGGATGCACAACAGTGCTAACTGACAAAAGAAATACATAGAGGATTACAAGGAAAGAAATACACAAATAGAGGTTACAAGTTTGTTATACAAAGCAATCCTGGTCTAGTTTATCTACAACTCAAATTGACGTATAAGTATTTCAGTCAGCAGTCAAGCCCCATTCACCAATGAAATATGACGGATCAATTCTTTACAAGAAAAGAACTAGAATATCTTTCTTTTCATCTTCGAAGGTAGCGCGCAAAGGGCAAGCAAAGGCCAAGAAGTGAAGTAGTAATTTACAGCTAAAGTCAAAATGATGTCTCTTCTCTCAAAAGGTAGAATTGTACTCTCCTCGTTCCTAAATACATATCATTCTAGCTTTTAAATTTGGCTTCTAAATACCTATTATTCTATAATTTAAAGGTGATTTTTACTGTTTTTTCTTCTACATCCCTTTAACTATTTTCAATGTTATTTACTATCATGTACTAGAGCAAAACACGTCATCTAAAATATATTGAAGAGATGTAATACAATTTTTTTATAGATATATCTTGATAGAAGCGCAAGAACTAGAACGACATGTATTTATAAACAAAGTGTGTTAAAAAGAAAACATGATACACGAAACGTGGCGTACGTGGCATTGAACCAAGCCTAAGTGGGCACTCATAAAATTGTAAGGGTGATTCTGTACTTTTTCCTGGTTCAAGAAATCCTGAGAGCCATAGCCTGACAGCCGTGAGAAAGACTCCTCCCCTCCCCGTACCCGGCAATGCTGCTCCGCCTCCGCCCGCTGCTGCAGCCGGCCACCGCTGCCGTGGCTGCCGCCGCAAGCCTCTCGTCCTTCCTCCCCTCGCCTTCCTGGCGCCAGCCTCCGCGCTTCCGCCTCTCCACCACCGCCTCTTCCTCCCTAAAGGTAGGCTGGTTTAGTTTCGATCCTGAATTTTACATTGAGAGGGAACAGATGTGCTGCTATTTAACACGAACTACAAAAGACACACACCGAATTGTATAGATGAAACGCCAACTTACAGTGGCTGGGTTGAAGCAAAGGGACAAAGATACTGCCCAGCAATTGAAGATAAGGTATTATATCATGGACTTTTTTGGTTTGTTACATGACAGATTATTTTTTGTTTTAGTGTGTTTAATCAAACTTGTAATGTTCTTGCGAGCGAAAAGTACTTTACCTATATAGACTGATTTTCTTTGCTAATCACAGTCCCAAAGATAACCCCATATTTCTTTGCTTCACATCGTAAGGTTCAAAGATAAAGTCTCATCAGAACTTTCTTGAACCAGGGGGTAGAGATGTTCCTGAGCTTTATTTGCAGGTCTCTCTCTCTCTCCATCCCTTACTCCCTCTCTCCATTCTACATATTTTCCTTTTTGGTCAAATTTCTTAATCTGAGACCTTGGTATTATTGTGCTTCCTACTATTTTGTCCTCCATTTGTGTATGAAAATAATGTCTCTGCACTATTGTGTACCCAAAACCTAGCACTTATTTATGCATCTTAAACAGGGCTTTTCCACTGGGCTTCCTGAGAGATTGCAATTATCACTTTTGAGAACACTACCAGGGCTGGAGAACTGTGTGATGCTAAGTCCGGCTTATGCTGTTGAATATGATTACTTGCCTGCTTATCAGTGTTCAAGATCACTTATGATGAAGAAGTTTGAGGGCTTATTCTTGTCTGGCCAGATTAATGGAACAACAGGATATGAAGAAGCCGCAGCTCAGGTTTATCATTGTTTCTGATCTGTCCTTCATTGCAATGCATATGATTGGTTGAGCTGGATTTTCTGGATCCTAAGCTTGCTGACTTTTGTTTACAGGGTATAATTTCTGGAATCAATGCGGCTAGGCATTCTGATGGAAAGTCACTAATCATTCTTGAGAGGGAAAGCAGTCATGTAGGGACTCTTATTGATGATCTTGTTACAAAAGATCATAGGGAGCCTTATTGCATGTTAGCAAGGTATGAATTTTCAATGAAACTGCTCTTAGTATTAATACTTAAACAAAATGAGGGAAAATGATGGTTGTAGGCTCCTATATATTGAGCCAAAGCAATGCGATGGAATATTTGTATGGGATTCTAGTAGGTAACACTAGAGTTTGTGTTACTCCGGAAAGCTAAGAATCTGTGGACATCAATTTATTATAGAATAACAACCAAGATTCTCATCAAGGAATATGTATCAGATAGAGCTAGTTGAATGGAGGGGTTAGCAATGGCTACATGGTTTGAGAAATGTTACAATGGGATATTTAATGTGTAGTATTATTGAAATTTTGCATCTCTTTTGCTGACAAAAAAAAAAGCCATGATGTGTGCATTGTCTACTATTATCCAATAGAAGGAACCGAGTAATTTACCATTTTATTAATTTAATGTTTTTTAGAGGTTTTATTTTTCAATATGACTCTTCGAATCATACCTTTGTTGACATTTTTCTATTGGCATTCATGGACATTCAGCCGTTTAGAACACCGTCTACTGCTTCGAGCTGATAATGCTGATAGTCGGTTGACCCCTTTGGGAAGAGAGATTGGTTTAATAGATGATAGCCACTGGGAGCTTTATCAGCCAAAGCAAGCCCACATTAAAAAGGAAAAAGAACGGTTGAAGTCTACAAAAATATCAGGTAAGCTTTATATTTTTGAAGATGAATACTGCATGAACTTTTGCGAAGTTTCAAAATATTAGTATTAACATGCGCTCGCTCGGAATAGTTGCCAGCATGTCTTCAGGTGCTCTAACTCAGTATTTCCGTTCTCAGGAGGTGAATTTGCTGCCGAAGTTACTGTAATATCCAACCAACCCCAGAAGGATTCATCTACACTTAATGCCATACCGAAGAAGCCACATGTATAATATAGATTTTTTGATAAGCATGGATATGGAAATGAGCATTTATCTTGAATTGAGAAAGAATGCGTGGAGATCGATATCAAGTGTGAAGGTTTTATAGCATGGCAGCAGAGTCAATTACAGCAGGTAATTTGCTTTATGATCATGTGCTTTTGTCCTAGAGTAAATTTATAAGGGAAAGTTCTTTGAACCGCAAGAAAAATGGTACATACATCATATAAGATCTCCATCAGTAATGTATGTTGCATCCCTTGTGCAAATATTTGTCATTTTGTGGATTCGCTATCTTTCTCCATTACAATAAAGAATGTTGGTGTAACTTTTTCTTCCTTTGCTTAAGAAAAGGTCCACCTCCATTGACTTTGATAAGTTCAGTTGTTCAACACTTGTTTTTCTACTTGAAAAACCTGCTGACCCCTCATTGTGTTTCTTCCTCTAAAGGTTGTAAATCAGGAACACAGAAAACATCCTGAAGTCTTAGGGCCTGTTTGTTTTAGCTTTTGATTCTGAATTCTGGCTCCAAAAGCATAATAAAAAACAAACAGCCTGATTCTAGAATCCGATTCTCGCAATCCAGCCCACCCATATACACCAGAATCCACAATCAACTTTATATGTGCTTTTGGATTCTAGCTTTTAGAGAATTAGCTTCTCTACAACCATAATCCAGAATCAGCTTTTAGAGAATCCAAAGTTGAAACAAACAGGCCCTTAGATTACCACTCGATGACATATCTATCTGTTGAAGCTTGTGAAAAACTTTCCAAGGTATGTTACCCATCTGCTTTGAGAACATGTTCAAGAGCCTTACGTGAGATGACCTGCCAACATGAATCAATATAACATGCGTTATGCAGTTTCCCATTTATTCAAACGACTGTTGCCTGCACCTCAGTCTTTTGTTGCTTGACCACATCTTGCCTGAAATTCTGTGTCATGTGCATACATGATTTAAGTGTTTAAAATAGGCAACTGCAGCTGTGTCTTATTCAAGATTCGTAAGATTTGTAACAAAGAAAAGCATGGAAGCACCTCTCTTGTATTTAATACAATCCATATTATTATGCATTTTTAGGTAAGGCCACAAATAATAGATCAGGCAAGCAGAATTGGTGGTGTAAGCCCGGCGGACATGACTGTTCTTCTCATTTGGATGGAGAGCAACCGTCGCATGGCTAACCACAGGAGGCAGCAAGACATGCTGCGGCCAAGGCAGACGATTCTTCAGACGAAGTGGTTCAAGCCAGTGCCACCACTGCATAATTGGGTCCACTCTTGACTATTACGGGCAACTGATCTGGGACCACTGAGCTTTGGGAGGCAGCGTACTCTTTGAATAGAATTTCTGGACGCCTATGGCAGCATGTGGATGCTGGTTTATTAAGTAAGGATTATACAGGAATTGTTGTACTTCATTAATTAGAAGGCACGCTTGTAAAGAGCGGCAACAATGAAATGGTACAGTAGAGCAGCCACTGTTTATGTTCATACATTAAATATTTTCGAATTTCCAAGTGCAGCGCAATGAAGCCATAGTATTCATTTACGGAGAAGTAAAGCCTGTATGTGTTCGTTTGTATCGTAGAGTTTACGGGGTAAACAAAAACAGAATGCAAAGAAGCATACTCTTGTTTGCAGTGTTAATTCACACACGCACGCACTTAATGAAGATAAATGAGTAACAACTAAAACTTCTGGATGATACATCATCAGTTAACTCCTCTCTACTGAACAATGAATCAGACTTTCAGTAAGAATCTATGGAGAACACTAACCAGTCTAACCTTCTATTTACCACTGTGAGTATTGTAAGAACAAAAGGCCTAAACCCCAAACTGTATAAATAATTCTACACAAAAACAAAGTTTCCAGCACTACACGTACCCTACCACAGCAACCACAAAATTGTCTTTTGCGAGACATGCCAAATGCGCCTGCAACAAGTTGATGAACCTCTGATCTATCACACCTTTCTGTGGAATCCCATTTTTGTGCAGTGTGCAGAGGTGCCTTGGATTCTAATGCGCGTATAGATTTGCAGATTTCCCTGGAAGGAGCTGATGATTTGTTGCAGCACAGGGACCAAACCGACCGGCAGAGTAGCTGAAGCTGCAAGATGAACATGTTTTACGCTCTCTTCATGTCTGGTCCTCTCCTCATCCCTTCTTTTCCTCATCTTTTTCAGCTCCTTTACACGGTCGTCATGGCTGTGGTGAGGGTTCTCCATGACTGCAACCATATCCAGACTGGTATTTAACCCAAGTTCTCTCTGCAGGACTTCGCGCCTTCTGTTGTAATCTCTGAAGGCTTGATCAGCTTTCCGCTTCTGTCGGTGCTCGTCTTCCTGGCTCTTCTTGAACTCATGCACAAGCTTAGAGAAATGGTCAATTGCTGTCAACACTTCATTCTTGGGAACCATCTTGATCGCTTGTAACCAATCATTTGTTATGATGAATACTGGTGGAGCGCCAAGCCTGCCTGGGGAGAAAGGTGGGATGCCGTCCGATGTATCTTCCTCCTGCACCTCAGGGAGCCATTTCTTCAGCCATCCATTTAATGCCTCCACATAAGACCTTTGCGAGATGATCCACTTGTTGAAGCAGCGGTACCATTTTGCAAGCTCCCTCTCCAATTCTAATGTGGCCATTGCAGCATCACTGGATTGGCTTATGGTCATTGCCTTGAGTAGGTGAAGTTTGCTGTCTTGTATGGCTAATAGCTGCTTCTCATGACATCCCAAAACAGCTTTCCACATTCTTCTCAATCTGTACTTGAGAACAATCAATTGCATGCATAAGATGAAATTAACATTATGATAGTACGAAGATATAATACAATTAAAAGCAGGAAGCTCCATACCCTTGGATGAGATCAACGAGTTGAGGGTACAATTCTTCATCTCGGATCTTTTGTATCTTTGACGAGAAGGCATTGACGGTGCTAATACTGATGGTAATCCTGGACCGCAAGTTCCTTACCGACAACCGGGTGGAGTCGATAGTATTGGACTCTGCTCCTCGCTCGTCCAGAGACTTCAACCTCTTGCACTCCTTTTCGTACAGAATCCGCAGCTTCTCTTCTTCCTAGAACAACCACCTAACCTTGTTCAAACATGTATTTGGCGGTAAATCAGATTGTATATGAATTAACACCTACGGTTTGTTGATGCGAGCACAGGTGTGTACCTTAGCTTCCTGAAAGAGCTTCTTTTCCCAGGTGCACAGCTTCTCCAGGGTTGATGACAGGTTATCAGCACCATTCCTTCTACCAGTGACTGACGAGGCTGCAGTGTTGGCCTTGCTGCTTGATGATCTTGACTTCCTACGTGGCTTTGGGAGGCAAGAAGAGGACGGCACAGTAAGGGCTATAGGATCCAGCATTCTGGAAGAGAAATCTGCAAGCACGACAGATCAAAGGTTGTAATGCACTAGCTCGCATAACATAATTGCAGCTATGTGTTACTCAATAAAGCATGCATTACCCACATCTAAGAACTCTGGGAGTCGTCCGGTGGGGCAACTTCCCCACCTCGAGCAGCCTGGAGACCTCTGCGCCACAGTTCAGCGCCTCGTCGAAACGCTCCTTGACGTCGTCTATTGCCTCCATGACATCTCCATTCCCATGGTGCAACGGCGAGAACGACTCACTGCTCAAGGCCGACTGCACTGACTTTCCGTGGCTCCCTCCATCCTCATCAAAGGCCACACCTTTATTCTTCCCAGTGGAGCTGCCGCCGTCAATGTCACTGCCATCCGTGCCCTTCAAGCTCGCAGCGTTGCTCTTGCCCCCTTTCTTGCTCTTCGAGCTGGCATTGCTCGGCACCGAGTCGTTCCTGGGCACCGGTTTCTCCGCCTTGACATTGGCACCGGATCCCTTCCTCTGCAGCCTCCCATCAGAAGATTCGCCCTTTGAACTGGCATTGGTAGGAACTGGTCTCTTCCCTTTGACATTATGATCGGCAACGCCCGAAGTTGATGCCTCCGCCTCCGTCTCGTCCTCAAGCTCCGGGATCCCCTCCATCCTCCTCAACTCGGCGTAATTCGGGCTGTTGGTAGGCAAGTTCGCGTCGATTTGGCCCTTGTTGCGCGAGTAATCCTCCAGGAATTGATCGTAGGCCGTGAAGGGGTCGAAGTATTCCCACGGCGAGACCTCCGCGGTTGGCGGTGACGGCGGCGGGCCAAACGGCCTCGGCGCCGTCTCCGGCCTCTCTTCCGCAACCACCTCGCCGTAGGGCCCGTAAGGGTACGCGTACCCGTACCCGTAGCTGGTTTGGCCTTCGGTATACTGGCCATTGGGGTTTTCGTACACAACGGTGGGCACAGTGGAGTTGTTCCTCATGTAGTGGTGCCTCGGAGATGGAGCCGCTTTGGACGGTCCCGCCTTCCCGCTGCCGCGGCCACCGGCCTGTTTGGAGTCAGCGTGAGCCTCGAGGTTCTCGTCGGAGAGGGAGTTGGAGAGCGGCGATACGGTAGAGGACGAGGACGGCGACGGCGGGAGGCTCGACGTGGCCGCGGCGGCGGCGGAGGGCTTAGCGGGGGACGGTGGGAGGGTGAGCACGTGTGAGGAGCCGGGCAGGGGAGTGGCCGGCAGGAGCGCGGCCGCCGCGAAGCGCCGAAGCGCGTCTCCGACGGCGGCAAGCGAGCGAAAGTACGCGGAGTGGGCGGCGGCGAGCGCGAAGCGCCTGTCGTCCGCGGAGCGGATCAGCGCCACGCGCTCCCGGCACAGCGCGGCGGGGTCGGCGCGCCCGGGCCGCGACGAGGACGACGGCCGCGCCCTGAACGCGACCGCTGCGGAGGCGGCGGCGAAGGCGTCGTGCGAGGAGGTGCAACCCATGCGTAGGAAACCCTATCGGCGGCAGGCGTCGGAGACGGTGGGCTCTGGTGACTCGTCGTCGTCCATTAGAATATAAGGATCGCCGCGCGGGTCCGTTGGCGCGTGGTCTAGTCGCCTCGCCTCAGCCGCGTGGGGTTTCCGATGGCGAGTCGGCTTCGGATCGAGCTCTCGTCGCGGTGATGGAAAGGGGAGGCGGAACTGGGGGGGTGGGAGGAGGAAGGAGCGAGGAGGGAGTCGCCTCGCGCGTGGGAGGGAGACGAGAATGGAAGGACCGAAGTAGTGGTGGCTAGTTGCACCTTTTCCCTTCGGTTTTCGAAACTTACCATATCTGCTCGTTTTTTTCTTTTCAAAACTAGTATTTCCATAAATGTATTGGTAAAAAGGAGTCTCTTCCGTCGTGATTTACTATAATAATATATATTTATAAATATAAAAATGTTTAATATAAATACATCAAATTTAATTTATAATATTACTTCAAATATATAGTAATATTATCAAATATAACATATAGTTTAATAGACCATGTTATCAATTAGTATTGGTTTGTATCGAAACTGGGATAGCCAGTATTGGTTAGTATTGAAACTGGTATGATACATAGGGCTACTTGGTATCAGTCTAAGCTCTGAAATGGTATATATCGCCCGGTACCGACACAGGATTGATAACTATAAAGTACTGTAGCAGTGAGACCTCATTTCAGGTTATACAATTTTGGGAGGATGTAAGTGCAAATAGTTCTCCTAGCAGGTGAAACTCAAGATTTTTGCGTCCTCCTATGGCAGTTGCAGTCTCCCAGAGGGTACCGCCGAAATTATGAGTTTCTAGGTTGGGTGCTTCTCAAAGCCCAGGAAAAATCACCGTTCAAGAGTATAAATTACGCGTTAATTGGAGCAGCCGATCTTCTTGGTTCTAGATGTAGTAGCATCAGCATGTTCTTGCTTTCAAAAAGGTTATTCAAAATAGATTCCAAGTGATCTTCTAAAGTGAGATAGGGAAATTTAGAACCAGTGCTCTTTGTTTTGAATTGAAACAGTGGCTAAAGAGGGAAATTTAGAATTTTGAACAAACAGTTGCGAACGAGGAATATTATTATGTATTACTCACGTAGTCCCTCTCTTAACTCTGTTTTGTTGTATGTACTCCTATCTAATCGTATTATTCTAGTTAGCATTTTGTAAATCCCTTCAATGAAAAGCTTCAGATTTTTGTTACAAAGAGCCAAACAAGGCGCATCAAGGAGTACAACTTGATATGAAAGGCACGACTGAACAGTAGAGAATTCGTTAGGAGCAAGGGGAGAAAATTAGTTAGATGAGAAAACTTGACTCATCATCTCAAGTCCTGCGAGAATCTCAACTGGTCAGTTCAACCTGACATCAGTTGGAGCGCTATCAGTATAATTAACAACAGTTGGACATATTGAAAAGGAAAGGAAAATGTATTACCAGTTGTCTACCCCACCATTAAAAAAATGTGGACAATTAATTAATTTAATAAGATGAGGGTAATATTCTGTTTCTATTTTTTTTCTTCCTAATACCAATTAACAAAAGGTCCAAGTAATCATAATACACCTTTTATTTATACTTTAATATTTATTAAACTTACAAAAAAAATGCCATATTCTATCTCTTTAAAGTGGATGGAATTGGCTAGCTCTGGGAGGTTCTAGCCGCTTTTGCGCTCAGCGCTCGTGTAGAGGTGGGCGTCGTGCTGTGCCGGCTGGTCGGTCCGGCACGGGTTCATCGTGCTTTGTGCCTGAACTGTGCCGAGCCGTGACGGTCCGTCATGCCTATCGTACCGTGCCGTGCCAACCCGATTCGCCTTCAATGAGCCCAGGCACGATCCATTTGCACTTCGTGCCTGCTTCGTGCCGTGCCGGTCAAGGCTCGGCTCATTTGCACTATTGCGACGAGAGAAAAGGAGTCGAAAACGCATGGAGTTGAGGCAATGAACAAAAATATTATGGAAAAAAGAACTAAAATTTATTTATTCTTGAACAGTTACAGAGAGCGAAGGGGTGTGCTGAACACGAGTGAGAGAGGGGGCTATGAGCGAGAAAGAGAGTGAGGGAGATAGACGAGAGAGATTGAGAGAGAGCAGCTTCTTGCACTGTCTCTCAATCCCTCTCTTCTTGCCTGTCTCTCTCAGGTGTCGACAGCAAGGGTGACGTTACGGTGCTGGGTGTGTCTATAACGCTCATGCTCTGCGGATCGGTAACCTTCATGCTATGTTTCTTTATCATGCCCTGGGTCATTGGGCTCGGCACAGTTTGTACTACAGTGTCATGTCGGGCCGTGCCGCCCATCGTGCCCTGTTCTTGAGCTCGGAACGGCCCACTTCGTGTTAGGCCGAGCCTTTGGACCAAGCTGGACCCGTTGTGCCTCAAGCCAGCCCAAAAAAAATGTAGTCCAAGTGCCCACCTCTAAGCTCGTGAGCCATCGGATCGGTGTCGTACGGTCCGAATGGACCGAATCAAGTACACGTAAAGAGACATCGGATCACATGTTTCGAGCGGACGGCCGAGATGCGTTCACGCGGTCTCCACGCTCCAAACCCTAGTGATCATAAAATGCGGCATGAATCTGGCCTCACCGGCTACTTAACCAAACGTGTTTATTTTAAAAAGTAATTAGTATGAATCAATTTCCCTTTGTTTTATTGGGGGGCGAAATTGCAATTCTTTGACATGACGAAATATTTCATTACTTGTTCGTTGGAAATCCCGAGAAGTAACACTAGTAATGGAAGGGCAAAGAGAGAGAGAGAGAGAGAGAAAACAAGTGAAGTTACAGGCGTTTGCTGGATAAATCGGGAGGGCGTGATAGTCATTTCATCGTGTGTAATGAAGCTCTGACCTGTTCCTGTGATGTGTACTCGAGGAACTATGAAAATCCATAAAGCGAAAACGGAAACTGCCTTTTATGAAAGCGGCCGGTACAAAATGCAAAGCTTTGCATTCGTTTTTCAACATTGGTTACCGGCTTGTAACTTCCACCGAGAAATTCACCGTCTTTTTCCATGGAAGAAATTTGACCAACCAATCCACCTCTCACCAAACTTTCTTGCCTCTTTTCTCTTGAGAGTTCGCTTACAGTGCCCTTATGAGGTGTAATGCTAATGATAAAAAGGTATTGGACTGATCAAATCATATTACTTGTTACTACTCCTCCTGTCACAAATAGTTATTTTTTTTATACATGTGTAGTTAAACTTTCTAAACATTGATTGTCAATATTTTTTAAATACTTAAATTATATATATGAAAATAATATGTATAGATTTGTCTCGAAAAAGTATTTTCCTAATATTATAATTTTATTGGGTTTTATAAATATATTATAATATAAATTAGTGATCAAAATTATGTTTTAGAGACCATATTAATATCCAAAATCACAACTATCTGTGATGGGATGGAGTAAGTGAGACCAACGATAAGCGCAAGCGAATACAATGTAACAAAAAAAATACACCACAAAAAAGGAAATTGTAAACAATAAAACACAGGTATATATAACCTCTGCTAAGGACAGACATAACCTCTACCATATGATTAGACTAGTGTGTTAAACGCACATAAAAAACCCGAAGATCCCTTCCCGGCGAGCGCGTCAATCCGGTGTGAAGACTGAAGACTCATGCCATCACGCGGTTCCAGTGCGCGCAGTGGCGTAGGCAAGGTGGGAGAGGGAAGGTCTAGAGCATGGGTTTCGATCGTTCTGTCTATAGTACTCTCTAGTCTTATAGTTTTTTTAATGGTCTTTAAGATTTATATAACTGTAGGTTTTGTTATATCACGGTTTATAAAACTACAGATTTTGTTATATCCAAATAACTCAAAGTTTTTAATATTATAGTAATTTTTAGATATCATGATATTATCTAAAAACTTAAAAAATACGACGTAATCCACCTCTTAGATAGGATGGACGACTACTCGGGCTCTCAACAATGAGCTATGGAGCTGCAGTGTAGCTCCGCCATCTCAAACACCATAAAAATAGAGTCTTTTTTTTTTGGCAAACCTTCGTCCTAGTCTGTCAACTAGTTAATTTTATCTATTCTCCTAAAATTTTCTAGCTCGCCACTATGCTCAGGTTAGTCTACGTGACAGCAATCTGTGCACGCCAAAGGCCAAAAGGTGCAGACTAGTCAAGCCCGATCCCCCTGCTTATCTCATGTAACAACAAGTGAATTGCTAACTAGCAAGCTTGACAGTAAGGCTGCGCGCGCGTTTACTACTCGAATCACTTACCACTAATTACGCGTTGAGAGATACTCGCTCCATTCAAGTTTAGAAGACATATTTTTCTCGTCACAGAACTAATGTGATATTGAAAATGATTAGATTATCTCTAATTATTAGCTTTAAACATTATATTCAATGCATATATATATATATAGAGGATATCAAGTAAATCAAATATTTATTAGTGCTATAAAGGATATATCATACTAATTTTGCATTAGAATATTAACTACGTCTTATATTTATGAATAAAATTATTCGAAAATACGTGTTATACAATTAAAAATTATATTAAAATTGTAGAATGATATATATTTAAGAATAAAATTTAAAATCTAGAATAGTATATATCTAGGAACACAGGGAGTATCTATCTGACGTCCCTATGCAATCTGGGCGACGACCACTCCAAATATTACCTGTCCCAGCTTTTTTGTTCTTTCAAAACATCACAACTCTAGCTTTCAAAAAAGAACTACAGATGATCGACGTAATAACTAACGGTGACCCCGTCAAAAAGAAGTGACACATGCATACGCGGCTGGGGCTTGGTGTCTCGATTAGGCCATCTACCCTTGTTATCTTCTGCATTTTTTACCACCCCGATCATCTAACTCTTATTTGGTTTAGAGCCTCTACAGCGATAAAGACGACTTCTATCTATGTATTTCTACAATAAATAACATCATAAGTCTATTTCTATAAGATCTTACAATCTTTTAATCATAACATGAAAATGTATTATTGTAGATAATAACTTATATAATGGTGTTTTATGCTGTCTATATAGTCATCTTTACAAAGAGACAACTATACTCTCTTTTCTCCTTCTTTCCCCTCCACATCAGTAAAAATCTTATACGGCAAATCATATAATTAAACAGCTGACGTCATGTTATATATTGTGCATGCTCTTAGGGACCGATCATTTTGCCTTTGCTTGTGTGGTTGTGGCCATAATTAATCTAACGCAAGTGTCACGTAACATAACGTTCCAAAAGAACCCAAGTACTAGTCGTGACAATCAAACAGGGACGAAAATTAAGAGAATATAAACACACCAGTGGACAAAAAACGTCCTGCGTGCACGCGCCCGGACGTAAATGTCACTCCAAGAATCCAAAAACTAGCTGGCTACCACGGCAATTTGCATGCCAATTTGGCACATTTAATTTAATTATCACCATGCATCGAGATAAGATATATATATACATACTGATCGAAAGTGAGAGCACGATTACGATCGGATAGTTTACTCTTGTGCGAGTCATAAATCAATTAGCGGAAAATCCACATAAAAGAACCATCGATAGATTGATCACGGATGATGTTTTTTTTTTTTTGAAACGGCATCACGGATGATGTTTATAATCTATAGTTGAGGTGGTAGAGCTAGAAACTACTTTTTAATACAGGTGTACACTTTATACATAAGTCTTTAAGTCTTATACCGTAGAGATCAGAAAATTAGAATACCACACAACCCGATTTCAAGGTGCACACCAAAGTCCAAAGAGACCAAAGTCCAAGGAGACAAACAATTTGCCCTAATACATATTCTCTCTGAACCATTTTAAAAAAAAAATTACGTGTGTCACCACTAGCTTCGCGCATGATAGATTAGGTGGTTTCGTAAATGGTACGAGGCATCTGTCATGTGCGTATCATCATCATCAACGTCACATACTCACATGTTAGCAAGATCAGATCACGTAGTTTAATTTGTTGATGTGAAGCTAGCTGGCGTAATTATGCTAATAATGGGCCATCGCAATGATAAGAGTTCCAATTAGAAAGAGAATGCCCATTTGATTGATATATAATGTATGGTGGTTGCATTGCTTAATTTGTAGATAAACTTGAGAGATTTTCTTAAATTGATTTTGGTATCACAGCCTTCACACAGATGGATTAAGCTCCCTTTGCACGCAGAAGCGGATCTTGAAGAAAAGGTCATGGGATCACCAGGATCATTACGAATTCATAACACTAACATGTAACTTGTAATAAAATGATCATATGTTTATATACTAAAAAACCATATATACTGGACTGAAGGGCGTTGGTGTCGCTTGACCTACCTGCACACTGTAGATCTGCCCCTGTTTGCATGCGCGGTTAGGTTAGTGTTATGAACGGAGTTGTATAGACGAGTGCCAGGACGGAGTCTCGGTTGTGAGGTAGTGGCGCTGGGGGTAGGGTTGCACGGTGGCTGTGGAGGCGGCTTGCGTGGTCGTCATCGTCTGGGCGGCGCCGTCGCGAAGGCTGGCTGGTAAGGCTAACGGAGCGACCAGCTTGTTCTTTAGCAAGCTCCGTCTAGGCTTTGTTTTGGCACAAATCAAACATGCCTTTCTATTGATTTTCTCTAGTTTAAATAGGATGAGTTGCAACAGGCTGTAATCCCCAAATAAAGAAGAATACCTCTCTAATTATAGTAGGAAACAACAACTAGCAAAATAAGGAATGAAAACCTCTCTAATTGCAGTAAATAGAAATCACGACTGCACCTTCCTAATATACTCCTTCCTAATTGGAAGGGATTTTATTTGATGCCAATGTAATGTGATTCAACCGATTAGTGCGCACCTAAGTCGCGTGGTGATTGCTTGCACTTTCGGTAATAGACGAAGTCTAATATTCGATCCGACATAGTTAGCATGACAGTTACTGCTTGGTAAGTACTCACTCTTTTCAGAAATATAAGACGTATTTTGACTTTGTACAAGGATTAAGGTTAGGGTGAAATTGAGAAATGTATGAGTGAAAATGACTTAAATATCTCACTTAATTGTATTGGAAGATGAGAAATAATAGTTTGTGTGTGGTGGTAATGAATAAATGCATATAGTTGAGAGAGAATAAATATGGATATAGTAGAAAAAGTCTCATCAAAGTTATATGTAAGTTTTATATTTCTAAATAAGATCATTTAGATTATAGACTTTATATTTGTGAACTGAGCGAGTACTTGTGTATATACGACACTGCGACAAGTTTGAACACCTGCCATCATATATAGATAACTAGTATAGTGCCTGTGCTAACGCTACGACGGCAGTACACCCGCTTATCAATTAAATGAGAAGATAAGTATTGTCGGCGTTTCGAGCGCCGGCAAGTAAATTTGTAAGTCTAAGGGCTGCGTTCCGCTCCTCGAATGGTTAGACCACGAGTCCAAGATGTATCTTGGTTCGGGCCAAGGTCCCTACTCCGGTCGTGCGTTGGTATTGTATTCATCAAAAGCGGATGATCGCACCGAGTTTTTTACAAGCGAGAGGTGGAGCCTCAACACTAGAATGATCTAAACTTAGCTCTCGGAAGGAGAGGAAAAGAAGAAGAGGAAGAAGAGGAAAAAAGCTCTCTTGTAGCTCTTACTCCTTGCCCTGTTAGGAGGTTCCTGCCTCCTTTTATTCAGTACGAAGGGGCAGGTTACATCGAGAATTGGCGAAGTGCCAGGCGAGCTACTTCTAGGGGCTTCAGTCTTGCCCCGCCGTCTGGCCAATCGTTCCGCCGACTGGTCGCTTGCTCCGCCGACTGGTCGCCGCCTGCTGAGCCTATGCTGGGTCGGTGGTCTAGCTGGTCAGAGTGGTTAGGTAATCCTCCGGGAAGTGGCGTAGCTGCTCTCTGTGATCCATGTGGGTGCTGACGTAGTCGCGTGTGACGTTGGAGTTGCCTCGGGAGAGAGCGTGTCCTTGCACTGTGGGTGGCTGGCTGATGGGACAGGAGACGTGGCTTCAGCAGCTATCAAACTGTCTTGGGAAGGGACCACCTGCCCTCGCTCAGTCACTTCGAATGACCGTTCGTGGGGCACGTGGCCTTAGGTTGACACGGGACTCCGATGCGCGGCACGCGGCCCTCGGCGGGGATTATCATGGTTCGGTCGGGCCGGGGATCCGTCCCGCGAAGTCGGGAACCTCGTTGAGTCGGTCGGGGATCCGTCCCCGCCGGGGTCGGGAACCTCGCTGAGTCGGTCGGGGATCCGATCCCCGCCGCGGGGTCGGGAACCCTGCTGAGTCGGAGTCGGGACCGGTCGGGAATGGTCTCCCTGAATGGTCTCGTAGGCATTTGGGTAGCAGGCCGGGGACGGCCTGTTTAGGCTGGGGCCGTATTCGAGGCCGCCTGCTTGCTGCTCTGGGCTTTGCTTGTTGCAATTGGGCCGTTGGTGCACCCCTGTTTTATGAGTATTCGTCAGTAGCCCCCGAACCTCCAATCGAGTTCGGCAGACTCGGTTGGGGGTTGAGCTTGACTGGATCCGTTCAACTAGGTGGGCCAACGGGGCCTACCGGTTTTTGCCGGGCGTGCCCCCAACGCATTCGACGTCTGCCCGGGATTACGTTCCTGAGGTATGCGAACCGCCGGGAGCCTCTTAATTGCTTCGTTGTGCGCGCCGCGCACGGCTAGGTGTGTTTTTGCTCGTTCGTCTTCTTGACCGCTTCGGGTTCCGGTGGTGGGCGCTTCGTTTTCCTGCGTCGGCATTTATTCCTGAGTCGTTTGATCTTCCTTCGAATGGGTATATAAGGGCGCCACGGGTTGCTCGAGCGGCAGACTCTTAGACGAGAATCCTTTCCTTCTTGAAATGTGTTCAAGACACCCTTTAGTCTTCAGTTTCGGTGATGACATCGTGGTGGAAGAGGAAGACCCTTTGAACGAGCTTTGGGTTGAGTATGATCAGGCGATAGCCGAACTCCCAAAGAGAGAAGAAGTAGCTCGCGACGTTCTTTGCCGTTGACGCGCTACTTGAGCGATCCGAGGCTTGGAGTGGCAAGGGGCCCTCCTAGAGGCAATGGCGCGAGGGCGCCGATTGCGATAAGCGCGGCCGCGTCGATGTCGCTGAGCAGCGATGGCGGCATGCCATTCCGCGGCGTGGCTTCACCTTGACGACCGGGCAAGGGCCTACCGGAAGTCATCTCCAACGACCTCAGTCCACCGACCCCAAGTGCCCGTCGGCCGAGCAAGGGCCTACCGTCGGCGTTGTCGTAGGGAGTTTTTAGAGTCAGGTGTAGATAGAGAGTCTTGCGTGTGCCTCATGTAAAATGGTGTAAAGTTTTGAGCTCACGGCTTTTTAATGAAATCCTTTTTTCTCTCTATGAATGACTTCATGAAGGAGTTAGCTTTGCTTGTTCGCTTTGATCGACTTGGCGCTAGGAAGTTCGGCGATCGGTTTCGAGTGGTCGGACGTGCGAACTTCGCGGTTTGTTCCTCAAGAAATCTTCCTTTGCGCTCGTTTGGTAGCAGTAGCTAGTCGACGCCTTGGTCGGCAAGGATGAGCGGATGCCTTCGGAAGTTTTAGTGCCCGAGTGCCTTGGTCGGCAAGGGCGACCGGATGCCTTCGCGAGGTTCCGGTGTCCGAGTGCTCGCTTAACGTCGTAGCCGGACGCCGTCTTAGTCGGCAGGGCGGCCGGATGCCTCCGCGAGGTTCCGGTGTCCGAGTGCTCGTTAACGTCGTGGCCGGCGCCGCCTTAGTCGGCAGGGCGACCGGATGCCTCCGCGAGGTTCCGTGTCCGAGTGCCTTAGTCGGCAAGGACGACCGGATGCCTCCGCGAGGTTCCGGTGTCCGAGTGCCTTGGTCGGCAAGGACGACCGGATGCCTCCGCGAGGTTCCGGTGTCCGAGTGCTCGTTTAACGTCGTAGCTGGACGCTGCCTTGGTCGGCAAGGACGACCGGATGCCTCCGCGAGGTTCCGGTGTCCGAGTGCCTTGGTCGGCAAGGACGGCCGGATGCCTCCGCGAGGTTCCGGTGTCCGAGTGCCTTGGTCGGCAAGGACGGCCGGATGCCTCCGCGAGGTTCCGGTGTCCGAGTGCCTTGGTCGGCAGGGCGGCGGATGCCTCCGCGAGGTTCCGATGTCCGAGTGCCTTGGTCGGCAGGGACGGCCGGATGCCTCCGCGAGGTTCCGGTGTCCGAGTGCTCGCTTAACGTCGTAGCCGGACGCCGCCTTAGTCGGCAAGGACGGCCGGATGCCTCCGCGAGGTTCCGATGTCCGAGTGCCTTGGTCGGCAAGGCGGCCGGATGCCTCCGCGAGGTTCCGATGTCCGAGTGCCTTGGTCGGCAAGGACGACCGGATGCCTCCGCGAGGTTCCGATGTCCGAGTGCCTTGGTCGCCAGCGACGGCCGGATGCCTCCGCGAGGTTCCGGTGTCCGAGTGCCTTGGTCGGCAAGGACGGCCGGATGCCTCCGCGAGGTTCCGGTGTCCGAGTGCTCGTTAACGTCGTGCCGGACGCCGCCTTAGTCGGCAGGGACGGCCGGATGCCTCCGCGAGGTTCCGATGTCCGAGTGCCTTGGTCGGCAGGGCGACCGGATGCCTCCGCGAGGTTCCGGTGTCCGAGTGCCTTGGTCGGCAAGGACGACCGGATACCTCCGCGAGGTTCCGATGTCCGAGTGCTCGTTTAACGTCGTAGCTGGACGCTGCCTTAGTCGGCAAGGACGAACGGATGCCTCCGCGAGGTTCCGATGTCCGAGTGCTCGTTTAACGTCGTAGCTGGACGCGGGGTATCCATCCCGAGTCCCCGTCCGACGAGGGAAGCTGCGAGAGGAGTAGCCGCCGTCTATCCCACAAGTTTACCCCATCCGCAGTGTGGGACTGGAGGGGTGAGCGACGCTGCGTTTACTGCGTTGGTTTGAACGCCGTGCTCTTGGAGCTAGTAACGGGTAGTCCGAGTGGGTCTGGGAGGTCCGCCAAGGGGACCCTTCGAGCGACGGTCCCGAGTAGGGTGTCCTGACCTGCGTGGGGCGACCCATAAGAAACCTTTCTTTACTCAATCCGTATGGACCTCGGGTCGTCACCACCCAGAGCACAAACCGGCCGTCGCTCATCGATGAGCTCCGGGAGAGTGTGAAGTATGGTCTCGGGCGAGTAGAGGTGGACTGGTCGTCACCGACCCAACCGGGACCCACCGTGGGGCTCACCTCGTACTTGCCCTCGCTCAAGTTTATTTGGGCGGCCCTACGCCCATCCGGTGGGTTAGGCCTTTTGAACCCACGACTTTGGTGGGCCTGGCGCGCAAGCCACAAAGCTTTGCCATCTTGGGACCGGCCCAGTGGGCCTCTCGCGCGCCGAACAACCGTCCGGCCAAAAGGCGAGACCAAGAGGTAACGGACACGCTGTCGGGCGGCGTCTTTATGGCTCGCAACCCGACGCGACGTGATTAAATGCGAGTGGAATTGGAAATCGGAGTTACCAGGCGGCGTGATGACGAGGCGGGCCGCGACGATTCGTTCGAGGAGGCGTCCGTTCGGTCGGCGTCCGCTCGCCTCCTATAAGTACGTTGTTGGGGTGCCTCGGGTAGCCACGCTTTCGCCTTCTTCGTCTCCGTCCCTAAAGCAAGAAAACGCCAGAGAGCCGTAGAAGGAAACCTCGGCCCTCTTCTTCTCACCTTTCCGCCGCTTCCCGCGAAGATGTCGTGGGCGGAGTGCTCGCAGACAGAGAGTCGCGCTTCGGCCTAGTGAAGAAGGGCTTCCTCCGTGCAGGCACCTCTGGTGGAGGGTGCCGACCGGGCCGTTATCCGGCGTCGCAGAGCGACGAGGTTGTGGTCCCCGCCTCGTTTTTGGCGCGGCTTCGCTCGCGCTCCACCCTTTCGTCCAGGGGCTTCTTTTCCATTACAAGGTGGAGGTGCACCACCTCAACCCTAACGGGTCCTTCACATCGCCATTTTCATTACCCCGCGCGAGGCCTTCTTAGGATTGAGCCGCATTGGCGCTGTGGCGCACTTCTTCCAGCGAGGCTTTGGAAAGACAGCCGTCGACGCGACGGCGCCATGGGCGCCTGGCCTCCACTTGAACGGTAGGAGCTCGAGTACTGGACATCAAGCTGCGCCCTCTAACAAGGGATGGCGCTCGAATGGATCTATGTCCGAACGTTGAAAACAGCGCCCGAGCTTTTCGGCGAGCTCCCGTCGCAGATGGAGCAATGGACCCAGGCGCCGAGAAGAGGAAAAGAACAAGGTGGCCTGATCGTGGAGGAGATCGGGGCTCGAGGAAACGGGGCCGACCGGGATGTTGTCGTGCACGCCTTCATGAGGATGCGCGTCGACCCCTCGCTTAGGCCGCACCCCATGTTCCAATGAGGGCCATCCGACCGGGCAAGGATGGAGGTGGCCGAGTTGGCGCGTCCGAGGTGGAGGCCGGGTGGCGGCGATTATCGGAGGAAGCGCCACGGTGGCGCGGCGCCACCCGGGCCTTTCGTCGGCTCATCCCCAATCGGTGAGTTTGTGGGATTTTCTTTCGCTTCTTTCTTCTTCGCTCTTAGCGTCGACTGATCGGTCGTTTTGTATCCTCTAGGGCTCGTAGGCATGTCCTCCGGGCACCGCTCCCGGGAGAAAGAACGAGGCGGCCTCTCGGCGAAGACCGCCGAGGCCGATTCCCGCAAAGGCGTAAGGAGGAGAGGAGGAAGAAGAAGCGAAGGGGCGCGGCAAGGCACGCCGCGAGGACGTGTCGGAGTCCACCGCGGTGGGGCGACTTCTACGATAGTGGGGAGCTTCCCGACTACAACGCATTCCTTCCCGACCCTCCGGTGAGTGGTGGCTCGAGAGTTGGCCCGACAGCAGCCCGCGCCGCGGTCCCTCGGCGAAGAAGCGTCTGCGGCGCAGATTGTCGACGCGCCCGACGGTGGTAGCCGGGAAGCGGCGGTACCGCCCCCTTGGTGGGGGCCGATGAAGAGAGCGCGCAGCCGCGACTCGCTCCGCTTCGATAAGTATTTCTTCCCTTCACTGGAACATTTTTGTAGCAAAGCCGCTCGGCGACTTTTAAATATCGTGGCGTCACGGCGCCTACACGGCGTGACGGTGGGCGTGCGCACCCACTTCTCAAGTGGCGGTCACGGCGGCTCGTGGTACCGTCGGTCGGCGCTTATGGAGCACGCGATCAGGGGCGCGCCTCCTTTGAGGAGGAGAGATCGAGGCCGCGAAGAGCTCCGCGCCTCGCCGGATGCCGCCGCCGACGCGAGGGTCTTCCCAGAGGAGGGGCGGCGACGCCGCCAGCCATTGCGCCCGATCGAAGAAGCGCCGGCGGAAGAGGGGAGCGATCGCCGACTCCACCGGCGGTGCCGGCCGAGATAGTGTTCGCGGAGGGTCGGCGAAGCGCCAAGGCGGCCCACGGCCGGCGGCGGCGCCGATGCCGAGGCGTCAGACCCCGCCCCTGGGGCTCCCGAGGCCGACTTCATCGCCCACGCCATGGCGCTCTGGTCGGCGCGCTCCTCCGAGCGAGCAGCGAAGGTCTGCTGCCGGATGTGGCCCTGTGGCCGGATCCATGGACCGGCCGAGGAGCGAGTGGGTCGCCCTTGGCAGGCGCCACGGCTGCGGAGGAGGAGATAGGGCTGATCCATAAGGGTCGACCTAGCCTTAGAGTCTTCAAACAGGCGCCGGAGGTGATGGTCGAAGATTCAACCCGTAAGTTTGGTAAGTGAGCGAAGGAGTCGTGCTTTGTAACTCTCGATATGCTTATGCCGTTGTGAAATGTCGTGTTGTGCGGCATTTGCGGGCCTGTTCGAAGCGCCAAGCCGAGCTCCTTCGTCGCTCGGATGCTCGTGGCGGCGCATGGAAGAAAGTGGTCATTGCGGCTTGAATTTCGTCTTGCCCAAGAGGCTTTGAACATTGGGCGGACGGAGGCGAAAAACTCCGCCTAGAGGTGGAGGAGGCCTCAAAGGCCCTTCTGACGAGCGCCTTGGGGCCGAGGCCTTGAGGGCAAGGGTGGTGGAGCTTGAATCCTCCTGGCGGAGGTCACCGAGGCCAAGGCCGCCGCCACGGCCGAGGGTGGCACAAGCGGAAGCGACCCATCTGCGGTCGGAGCGGGATCAGGCCCGGGAGGACGCCGAACAAGCTCGGTCCGAGCAGGAGACTGTTCGGAAGGAGCTGGCTTCCTTGAGGACGTCCTACGAGAGTCTCAGAGGGGAAGTCGGCAGCCTGATCGACTCTGCGGCTGGTAAGTATCTCAACTCCTCCATTGATTTCTTTGGTTGGGGTAACCTGTAGAGAGACTCATCCGAGACGCCAAAACTCGCAGAGGTGCGAAAAAACGAGCGTCGCCATGGAGGCTCGGAATCGGCGGCGAGACCGCGACGTGGCGATCGCGCGGGGACAAGGCTCTGGCGGCCGAGGGTCTCCGAGGATGGTAGGGCGAGATGGGCGCCGAATCGGAAGCCCTTCGGGGCCGGCCAGAGGTCTGCGCCAAGTCTTGGGCACGGGCAGCCCGAGCGCACTTGCCCTCGCTACCGCCCGAGTGCCGGGCTTGTGGAGGCGGCCGTGATTGCGGGCGCAGATCGAGCTTCGTCGCGACCGTCAACACCGTCTCGCACTATGACGGTATCGACCTCGCGATGGTGAGTAAGCGGCATCGCCGAACCGGACCGACGACGAGGTCGGCGAGTTCGAGCTCGTGTCGAGCCGCATGCTCGGAGATCGTCGACCACGTCCCGCCCGAGGTCGCCTTCAAGATGCGAGTCCTCCTCCTCCGTGCGATCGGCCACCGGAAGAAGAGGAAGAAAGAAGTTAGCCCCTTTTTTTTTTGCAAAGATCATTGTGTAAACGATCGTAAGTAATTGTAAGCTCGGTTTGCCTCTTTGCTCTCCTTTGCGTTTGGGTTTGACCGACCATAGCCTCAAGGACCACGGGTCGCTTATGCGTAGGTCGGGTCAATTTGAGAGGGTCAAGAGGATAGGAGTCTTGTTTATGCGGTGAGTTACGCGCACTCATGGGGGTTCGGAATGTTCCGATCGGCCAAGGGTTTTTCCACTCGGGCACTTCCTTCTTCCGCAAAGTGCTACTTAGCAACCATAGCCGCCGGGCGTAGGCCGTGGCGCTCGGTCGAGAGGGTTACCGCTCGGGATAGACTCTGTGACTAGTCGTCACCGACCCACATGAGTACGTGAGTTAGCCGAGTTCGTGTGGGGAAGATTGTTCCCAATCGACCGTAAGGTCATCCCACTCAGTGCTTCCTTCTTCCGCGGAGTGCTCTTTGGGCAACCATAGCCGGTGGGCGTGGCCGTAGCACTCGGTCGAGAGGTTACCGCTCGGGATAGACCTCGTGGTCGGTGGGTCACCGACCCGCACGACACCATCCGGAGCGGCTCGAGCGGGCGCCACGGCGACCCAAGTCGTCACGTGGCGACCAGTGCTCGGTTGGGAGAAAGGCAAAGACTTATACCAGAAAAAGAAAAGAGCTTAGGGATAGAATCGCCTTAACTTTTCAATGTTCCGGGCATTAGGGAGGATCGACCATCGGCGTCCTTGAGTCGAAGGTGCGGTCGGAGAACTTCCACGACGGTGAAAGGACCTCCTGTGGGGCGCCGACTTGTGCTTATCTTTGGTTGTCCGGACCGACGCAGAACCAAGTCGCCAATACCAAGGATCGCCTCGAACTTGGCGGTGTGGTAGCGGCGCAGGCTTGTTGATATCCGCCGACCGCAGACGGCCACGCCGCGCGCCTCGTCGAAATGGTCGATGGCGTCTTGTTGCAGGCGAGCCCCGAGCCTCATCGAAGGTTTGCAATCTCGGGAGCCGTATTCCGTGTCGATGGGCAAAACGGCTTCAGCAGCAACACCATAAAGAAGGGTGTGAACCCGTCGCCGGTCGGCGTGGTCCGCAGACTCAGAGGACGGAGGGCGCTCGGCTACCCAGCGCCGCGAAATGCTTGAGCCGATCGAAGATCCGCGGCTTGAGTCCTTGAAGGATCATGCCGTTAGTGCGCTCGACCGGCCGTTAGTCCGCGGATGGGCTATCACGCCCAATCGACACGGATGTTGAAGTCGCCACGTAACTCAAGAAATTCCTTCCCGTGAACTGTGTTCGTTGCCGGTGATGATGGAGTTTGGGACTCCAAACCTAAAAGCGATGTCGCGGAAGAAGATGGCGCTTGTACCGACGTGGCGCTCACGGCCGGCTTGGCCTCTATCCACTTGGTGAACTTATCTACCGCGACGAGCGGTGGGTGAAGCCCCGGCGCTTTCTGAAGGCAGACCAAATCGAGTCCCAGACGGCAAAAGGCCACGTGATGGGGATCGTCAGAAAAGCTTGGGTTTGGCAGATCGTCTGCACGAGCAAAGAACGGCATCCTTCGCAGTGCGTCACGATATGCTCGGCGTCGACACGTGGTTGGCGATGAAACCTTGTCGAAAGGCCTTTCCCACAAGAGATCGGGTGTTTGCGTGGTGACCGCAGACTCCACTGTGTATGTCGTCCAAAGTATTTGTTTTCCTTGGTCGGTCAAGATACATTTTGGAGGACCGGAGGACTCCTTTGTAGAGTCCGGCCAATCAGACGAAGGATTTTGCCGCCGGGCGAGGCGCCGCCTCGGCCGGTCGGGAAGTGACCCGTCCACAAGCGGTCGATGTAGGGCCTCCTCGGTCGGACTCAAGTGCTAGCACACCGCGGCGATCCGCCAAGTCTCGCCCGACCGCGCGTCGGTCGGGCGGCCGTCTTTGGATTGGTCGGGTGGCCGCCACCGCCGAGTCCACCGGACAATGGCCGCAGGAGGTCGGAGACGAAGATCCCGGCGGGACAGGCTCTCTGCGGAGGCAAGATTGGCGGTGATCGGCCTCGCCATTGTAGCGTCGGTAGCTATGGTGAAGCTCGAAACCCTTGAACCGCTCCTCGAGCCGCGTACTTCTCGACAAGACGCGCCATGCGGGCGTCTCGGGCCCGCAGCCTTCATGACTTGGTCGACGACAAGCTTGGAGTCCCGTGGACGAGAGCGGCGGCACCGAGGTCGGCGGCGATCCGGAGACCGTTGACGAGCCTCGTGCTCGGCAATGTTGTTGGTCGCGTCGAAGAGCAACCTAATGGCGTATTGAAGCTCGTTCGGCGGGAGATGATGATTTACTCCGCGCCGCGCCATTCTTGGTGTAAGACCCGTCGAAGTACATTGTCCATGACTCGGGGTCTTGACCACCGGTGGTGCTCGGCTTGGTCCACTCGGCGACGAAGTCGGCGAGCTGCGACGATCGCCGTCAGGGGCGTATATTATGCCATGGCCGCTAAGCTCGGCGCCCATTTGGCTATCCTTCACGAGGCATCGCGATTGTGGATGATCTCGCCTAGTGGGGACGTGGTCACCACGGTGATGGCGTCTTGATCGAAGTAGTGAACGAGTTTCCTCTTTGCGATGAGCACCGCGTGAGTAACTCTCGCACTGTGGTACCGAGTCTTGGACTCGGAAAGTACCTCATCGATGAAGTAGACCGCCGTTGTACCTTGAGCTCACGGCCTTCTTCCGCCGCTCCACCACGAGGGCCGCTGGCGACGACTTGGGTAGTGGCGTGATGTAGAGGAGCAATGCGGTTCACACGTGCCGGGCGACAGGATCGAGGCGAGGACAGAAGGCCTTCAAGCGGGTGAGGGCCTCCTAAGCCTCGTGTGTCCAAGCGGCGGTCGGATTTCTTGAGCACTGTAGAGCGGCATTCGCGTTCGCCGAGGCGAGACACGAAACGGCTCAAAGCCGCGGGCACCCGGCCACCTCTGACCCCTTTGAGGTTCTTGGCCGACGGCCCATCCTTGCGATCGCCGAGATCTTCTCTGATTGGCCTCGATGCCTCGCTCGAGAGCGATGAAGCCTAAGAGCTTTCCTTTGGGGACCCGAAGACGCACTTCTGGGTTGAGCTTTATGCGAAACCGTCGAAGGTTCGCGAAGTCTCTTCTAGGTCGGCGATAAGGTCGTCGACCTTCCCGGTCTTTACGACAATATCGTCGACATCGCCTCAACGTTGCGGCCGATCCGGTCATTGAAGCACGTTTGCATACATCGCCGGTATGTAGCGCCGCGTTCTTGAGCCGAAGGGCATTGTGACATAGCGAACGAGCCGAACGGAGTGATGAAGGAAGTCGCGGTGGTCGGACTCCTTTAGCGCAATCGGTGGTAGCCCGAGTAGGCATCCAGAAAGGAAAGAGACTCGCACCCAGCGGTGGAGTCGATGACTTGGTCGATGCGAGGTAAGGAATGGGTCCTTGGGACATGCTTTGTTGAGACTCGTATAGTCAACACACATTCTCCATTGCCCGTTCTTCTTTTACAAGTATGAGGTTGGCTAGCCACTCGTGGTGGCGCACCTCTTTACAAACCCCCGCCAAGAGTTTGGCGATCTCCTCCTATAACCTGCGCCTTTCCTCGTCGAGCGGCGCGGCGTTAGGCGACCGGCTTTGAGCACGGTCGGACGCTCAAGGAGTGCTCGGCGACCTCCTTTGGAATGCTCGGCATGTCGGAGGACCTCCATGCGAAGACATCTTTGTTAGTGCGGAGGAAGTCGACGAGCGCTTTTCCTATTTGGCGGGGCGTGGCTCGACCAAGACGGTCTTGGTCGGATCACGAGGATCGACCGTGACCTCCTTCGTGTCCTCGGCGGATTTGAAGGATCCCGCCGATTCTTGGATTCGAGGGCGGACTCGCGGCTTCCTCCCGAGCTTGTTGAGTTCCGCAGAGGCAACGACCGCCGAGGCGAGCTCGCGCACCGCCGCTCGCGATTGAAGGCAGCCGGAAAGACGATGCCGCGTAATGACTCCATGCGGTCCGGGCATCTTCAGCTTGAGGTAGGCGTAGCTGGGGATCGCCATGAACTTGGCGTAGCATGGCCTCCCCAGGATGGCGTGGTAGGCGCCGGGGAAATCCACGACCTCGAAGGTGAGGGTCTCGGTGCGGAAGTTTCCGCCTCCCGAAGGTGACGGCAGTCAACTGCCCGAGCGGATGGGCTTGCTGGCCCGGGATGACGCCATGGAAAGGTGCCTTGCTTGGCCGGAGGCTTGAGCGCGGACCCCATAGCGTCGAACGCGTCTCAACGTAGAGGATGTTAAGGCCGCGCCCCGCCCCATCGCGCACCTTCGTGAGGCGCCGTTCCGACGACGGGTCGACCACCGGTAGTACCTCCCGGTGTGGGGCGCGATCGGGTGATCGGTCCGATCAAAGGTGATCGGAACTCCACCACCGAAGATATTGGGGACGCCCGTCGCGACGATGTGGACCTCGCGATAGCGAGCTTGAGCCGACGCTTGTCGGCGTAAGCCGATCCTCCGAAGATCATGAGGCGGCCGTCGGGCTCGGGAACTCGTCGTCGCCTTCTTCTCCGCCGTTCGCGGGGCGCGGCGAGCTTCTTTCCTTTGCTTGCGGCGTGGTGGGGACGCTAGAGAGATAGCGCCTCGGGACTTCGCAGATCCGTACTTGTGCTTGACGGAGAACCCATGGTTCGGGCATGGACCGTCCATCAATTTCTCGGCGTGGTCGGGCGACGGTCGGCGCGCTGCTGCTGGCGAGGCGGTCGACCGTGGCGACCACTGGGTCTCACGGATCGCTTCCGTGCCGCCTCGTTTGTCGGCGGTCGGAAGGAGACCCGTTTGACGCCGGGCTCTCGCTGGCCTTTCCTCCTTCGAAAATAGCCCTCGGCCTCCTCGCGGGGCGTGGTTGGTGGCGATGTCGAGGAGCTCCTTGGTGGTCTGGGCTTGAGCACCCGGCTTGTGCACCAAGGCCTTGCGAGGTGCCGTAGATGAAGGCTCCCACGACATCGGCGTCGGAGATGTCGGGAGCTCGTTAGATCGGCGGAAAAACCTCCGGATGTAGTCCCGAGTCTCCCGGCCGCCGCTGCGACCTTCGTGTCCCAGGAGTTACCGAGGCGCTTATAAGTGCCACGAAGTTACCGACGAAGAGATTCTTCAAGTCGGCCCGCCTCTGGCAGCTTTTGGAGGCGTACTCGAGCCGAGCTCGGCCGAGTCCGCGAGTAGATGGGGAGGTCTTGGATGATGAAGAGATCATCCGTCGCTCCCCACCAAGACGCGAGCCGGTAATCTTGAGCGACACAGGGTTGGTGGCCCCTGTACTTGGCAATGTTGGTAGGCGCCAGATCGGGCGGGAAATCCGCTGGCGGATCCCTTGGCAAAAAGCCCGTGGTCCGGGACCATCGTGGCTCGGCCGCGATAGTGGCGCCACCATCCGCAACACGTGAGTGGCGGCGTCCTCCGCCATCTTTCTTCGCCTCGAGGTGGCGCGGATGTCGTAGGCATTACCGAGGCGCCGCGCACCGGGTGCGTGAGGCCCGGGTGGTTCATGGTGGGTGCGGTCTTGGCGCGACCCAATGCTCCATGCGGCATGCGGGCGTGTGGCGGAAGTAGCGCCGGTGTGGTAGGAGCCGGAGGCTGCATGTCTTTGCCGCGACGGCCACTCCCCACCACCAGGTTCGTAGGTAGCTCGGCCTCGGGTTTGCGGGCTCGGAAGGCCTCGGAGCGGCATTGCGCCGCAGCCCACGTTTTGGCTTGCGTGAGGAAAAACTGGGGGCGCGGATTACGCCCCAACTTGTGGTGCTCTTGGCGCGCGCGCCGTCGCGCGCGCCAAAGACTTGCGCGGCTCGGGCTCGTCTGCTCGAGTTGGCTCGAGCCGGCCGAGCTCGACCTTCGCTCCTCCACTCTCCAGCGTTGCGTTGGAGCTCGGCCACGCGAGCCCGAAGCGCTCGTTCAAGGCTGCTTCGCGCCGTATTCCCCTCCGTGCCTCGGTCGCGGGACGGGACCGTCAGAGCCGCGGTGGCTACGGCCAATCGGTAGGCCGCCACGTTGCACTCGCGAGTGCCGCTGCGGGCGCGGATACTCCGTGTCGGGCTGGAGCCGTGGTGGAAGAGTCTTCCAAAACTCATGGACGGAGGTTGGCATGTAGCCGACCATAGCTACAAGTCGTGAGCAAAGCGGAGGTGACGGGATCTCTGCGCAGTTCGGAGGGCTTTCGCCAAAGGAGGTATAGCGCTCCTCGTTCGGCTTTGGGGCCGCGGGCGCTCAAGCCGAGTGGGACGGCCGCTGCGGAGATGGTGTCCAGCTCCCGCAGCGCCGCCCTCGGCGGCGGCGGGGATGAGCGTGAGCTCTTCCTCCGAGGTGACGTGAAGCCGAGGGAGCCGGCGGATCCGCTCCCGAACACATCATGCCGTCGTTGGAGAAGAATGCCATCAAGGAGACGAATGGGAATCGGGAGATCTTTGCTTGAGACGCGAAGCCCCTACTGGCGCGCCAACCGCCGGCGTTTGAGCGCCGCAAGTAAATTTGTAAGTCTAAGGGCGCGCGTTCCGCTCCTGAATGGTTAGACCACGAGTCCAAGATGTATCTTGGTTCGGGCGAAGGTCCTACTCCATTCGTGCGTTGGTATTGTATTCATCAAAAGCGGATGATCGCACCGAGTTTTTACAAGCGAGAGGTGGAGCCTCAACACTAGAATGATCTAAACTTAGCTCTCGGAAGGAGAGGAAAAGAAGAAGAGGAAGAAGAGGAAAAAGCTCTCTTGTAGCTCTTACTCCTTGCCTGTTAGGAGGTTCCCGCCTCCTTTTATTCAATCTGAAGGCGGTGTTACATCGAGAATTGGCGAAGTGCCAGCGAGCTACTTCTAGGGCTTGATCTTGCCCGCCGTCGCCAATCGTTCGCCGATCGGTCGCTTGCTCCCGACCGTGTCGCCGCTCTTGAGCCTATCTTTGGGTCGGTGGTCTAGCCGGTCGAGTGGTTAGGTAATCCTCCGAAGTGGCGTAGCCGCTCTCGTGATCCATGTGGGTGCCGGCGTAGTCGCGTGTGACGTTGGAGTTGCCTCGGGAGAGCGTGTCCTTGCACCGTGGGTGGTGGTGATGGGACGGAGACGTGGCTTCAGCGACTATCAAACCGTCTTGGGAAGGGACCACCGCCTCGCTCACCACTTGAATGACCGTTCGTGGGGCACGTGGCCTTAGGTTGACACGGACTCCGATCGCGCGCACGCGCCCTCGGCGGGATTATCATGGTTCGGTCGGGCCGGGGATCCCGGCCCCGCCGCGGGGTCGGGAACCTCGCCGAAGTCGGAGTCGGGGATCCGTCCCCGCCGCGGGGTCGGGAACCTCTTTGAGTCGAGTCGGGACCGGTCGGGAATGGTCTCCTGAATGGTCTCGTAGGCATTTGGGTAGCAGGCCGGGGACGGCCTGTTTAGGCTGGGGCCGTATTCGAGGCCGCCTGCTTGCTGCTCTGGGCTTTGCTTGTTGCAATTGGGCCGTTGGTGCACCCCTGTTTTATGAGTATTCGTCAAGTATGAATACAACAATTAATAATAAAAGAGAAATTTAGAATTTTAAATGAATTTAGAAAGAAAAACGGAACTAAATGGAGGTCGAATGGGTGAAAACGGGCTCCCAAAAGATTTTAAATCAAGAAAGAGAAAGAAAAAAGAATTTTCTGATTTTAGATTATTTTTTTTGCAGCTTCCACAGAGAGCACAACGTGCTCTCTGGCTTGGCCAGCAAAGGAGGAAGGCTAGGGGTGGCCGACCGATCGCGATGGGTCGGATCAGTGCGGCGAGATCACCGCATCGGCGCCTGCGGGGGAGGACTCACGGTTGCGGTGAATTTCGCCGGGAAAGATAACGGTGATGGCTTGGGTTACCTCCAAAATCCGGTGATCTTTACAAGAGGGAGCACTTTTACGCAATGCGATGGGTGGAGGAGAGCTCGCCGGCTTTTATAGCCCCGAAACAAGCATATTTATGGAAACCATAATTTAGGATCAAATCAGATTGAGAGAAAATTTTGGCAATAGAGCACGAAATTTGGGAAATTAACACCATAGATGGAAAGAGGAGATTTGGTGCAGGATTGGTGGAGTTTTGGATCTTCTTTCTTGCTTTAATGGAGGGAGGGAAGAGAAGAATCTTCTCTAGTCTGGGCTGCAGCTAGAAGAAGCTACAAGTGAGTTGCCTTCATTTTTTTAAATATAGAAGGATTTTTGAAAAGATAGCATATTAGGTTAAAAAATTCTAGAAAAATTCTCAAAAAAACTTTCGATTATTTTGTACTTAATAAAATTATTTTCAAAAAAAATTAAATTATAAATTTGCCGAGGCACGGCGGACGCGAGGTCGCTGACCAGCAACCTCGCCACGTCGGCAAAGCCACTGATGGCGATCGTGGAGCCATTGCAGACCTGCGTTCTCCCGGCCGCGCTACCCCATCTCCTGGTTTCCTTTTCCCAGCACGTAATGTATGGTACTTTCCTTTTCCAGGATGTTTGTTTCCTTTTCCTTGATTCCAAGACGTTTGTTTCCTTTTCCTTGTTGATGCTAGAGGTGAGGGAAGGTCTGTTGTGGGCCACAGGGATGGTTTCGAAAAAATATGGAAAAATAAACTGCGCTCGCCGACCACTGGATCCGCAAGGAAAAAAGATAAAATTAAATAATTGCTCATTGGCCGGGGTCCGCAAGAAAAATTGAAAAAATTAAGCGAAGACTCACGCATCGTTGGTTCCTTAGATAAAAAATAAAAACAAAAATTCAGCTATCTCCGTGCGCTGAAATTAGACTCTATGGGGCTAGATCCGTAAAAAAGTCTCGAGAAGGATCATATTTGGAAAAAAATACGATCACAATGCCAGGACAATAAAAAATTCAAGTCTTGTTTTCTTGCATGCGGATCCTCCCTGTTTATTTCCTTGTTTGATTCACCCTCCTTTCAAATATATAGTACGTACAATTTTGGCCAGTAAAAAATTCAAGTCTGGTTTCCTTGCATGCGGATCCTCCTTATTTATTTTCTTGTTTGATTCGCTCTCCTTCCAAATATGTAGGTGGGGGAAGTCTGTTGTGGGCCACAGGGATGATTAGACACACTAAATAATGACCATCGGATGTGGGTGAGTAAAACTGAGGAAAGATCTGAGACGTTCATTTTGATGAATGCAAGTTTCTGGGGACGTTTTGTTGGGTGCACGAACATTGGGCCATCTCTAATGAGGTGCATTATTTAGGGTGGACGTAGGAAAAATTGCTTAGGTGCATTATAAAGGGGTATAGATGGAAGGAGCTGAGCCTAACTTACTCGGTGGAAGGTGTAGCTGTACACCCATCATAAATTTATGTGTCTCTTTTATTCTTAACAAAAAAAAACCTAATTCTTATTAGGTATTCTCGTTTTTTATATATAGCTAATTCCTCCGTATCATAAATGCCATTTTCTGAAATAGTAATTATATTGACTTCGTTCGATCGCCGTTAAGAGTCGGTCGGGACCCGATGATCAAGTTTGTGTAACATCAACTTGTACGTGGATCGAACTAAGTTGAACTGACCTATATGTAACTTAATTTTGACTTGTTCAAGGGACTAGAATACATATATTATAACTAACGTGTTTCAAACTAAATTAAATAGACCGGCAAGACAGTCACAACTAGCGAACCAGTTGTCAAGAGCTAGCTTTGAAAATGTTTCGCAGACTTTTATTTAAGTTCTTCATAGCTAGAGCCTAGACCCTAGAGCTACTCCAGTATACGAATCTTCAAAGAACATTTATTTAGCTGTTGGTAGAAGCCAAACGCTAGGACTTCTTGGGAATGGTTTCTTTAGCTGTTGGTAAAACCATTGCTAAGCTAATTCTCTTCAGCTAGCAGTCCCTTGTTATATTATTTTTTTGCTATAAGCGGAGCATCAAAGCGGGGATAGCTCAGTTGGGAGAGCGTCAGACTGAAGATCTGAAGGTCGCGTGTTCGATCCACGCTCACCGCATGCGAACCCCTTCTTTTTTTTTCTCCTCCATTTCTTTTGCACAAGGCTGTGTTTAGCATTCAGCTGCTTCTTGCCCACTGCATCTGCATGCATGCTCGGTTCATCTTTTCTTTTGCACAAACCTGTGTGTTTAGCAGTTTAGCTGCTTCTTGTCTACTGCATCTGCATGCATGTTCGGATCATCTATGCAGCTAATGTTTTTCGCCAACTTGGAAGCAGACGGTTCTTCACAGTAGTTGTCTTCTCTGACAATTCTTCGCAGTAGTTGAGATACTCTAGGCCGGACAGGGATCTAGTGCAGTTTGAGTGGGGACGGGCAAGTTTGCAGTCCCCGCTTAACCGTCCGATCGGAAAGCGACGTACGAGATTTTCTTGATTACTGTAGTAAGTTACTATAGCAGCCCGTTTTTATTAGATCTCGACCGTCCGTTCGCTCAATCCAACGGTTGGATTGAGTGAGGACCGCAAACTTGGTAATCGCCCCTCAAATTGCCAAGGATCCTGTCCCTCTAGGTCAATCTCTTAGCTATACAAATATTGGTGGTAGCTAGTCTTCCCAATATTTGTGTACTCATAACCACCCTGCATCGACGATGGAGGAAAAAGAAAACAAGCAACAGATTACTACCATTAACCTTTGGTCAGAACAATAGCAAGCAATAGATAAACTGACATAACTGTGGTACTGGAACAGTTTGAGTAGGACCACAGTTAGCTAGCTGCAACAAATTAACAGTGCCTCTAACTAAGTTCTGCTAAGCATGCATTTATTCATAAACATGAGAACAAATAAATGAATCATACAGTATGTACGTAATTTCGAGGGACTAGGCGCTGGTAGTCATCCAACGCAGCGAGCATGCAGTGATCGGGGTGAAAATACAAGTTAAAAGTGCCGTCTTTCTTGTAGTGATGCATATATGTATATGTATATAGGACACCGGAAAGGGGTACCATATAGCTTGAATATATACTATGATTTTAAATGCACGAATTCAAGTTAAATTCAAGTATATTTTTTGAAAATTTTAGTTTTAGGCTATATATCTATAGCAATTCAAAAGAAACATATACCTTTGAAAAAATACTTGAATTCAAAGATTTTGAACGAATTTAGCTTGCATGCTTTATTTATTTATATATAAAATCAACATATACCTAAAATCAAACTATCATCAAAAAGAGAAACTCTAGTTTCAATTTCAGTTCAAACTTCTTTGAACTAGTTAGTAAACTAGTTAAACTCAACATCTTAAAAAAATTAAAAAAAAATTGCATGCGTCACATAGGAGAATTAATATACCTGTTTTGGATCATAGTTCCCCAAGTAATTATACTATATGTATAGGTATATACATACATACATATATTTATATATATGTATGTGTGTGAAAGTACCGGTTGAAATTTTTAGAACGCCAGAATGGGGCACCATGGAGTCTGAGCTCCATGATTTGAAATGCACGAATTTAAGCCATATTTGGGTATTTTTTTGGAAATTTTAGTTTTATGGTATATACTCATCTATAACAATTCAAATAAAACACATATCTTTGAAAAAATATACTTAATTCAAAGATTTTGAACAAAATTAGATCACATGCTTTGCTGATTTATATGTAAAATCAGCACATACCTACAATCAAACTGTCATAAAAAAAAGAAAACTCTAGTTTGAATTTCAGTTCAAACTTTTTTTAAACTAGTTAAACTCTACATCCTAAAAAATTCAAAAAAAAAATCGCACGCAATACATAAGGAAATATACCCATCTTAGATCATGATGCCTTAGGTAATTATACTGTATGTGTGTGAAAAAGAAACTAAAAAGTGTACTACCAGGATTATATGTACTCTCATAGCCAAATAAGTGATGTATCAGAACAGTCTGCATGCGGCTTGGTTCACGCGAGTGGTTACGCATGATTAATTAGTTCCACCAAATTGGGTAGTATGGTGCCAACTAATGAATGTGTCCATTTAACTGTACGCATCACGGAATCAACGGAAGGAGTCCTGGGAGTACAAAATGGTCTTCCTATACACACACTATTCTGCACGTGAGCATTCGCTCCGCCAACTTTCATGAGTCAAAACCCACATCCCAAACATGCTCGTAACATGTTTTGAGCGGATTCAGATATGCTTGGATTTGAATACAAATCGGATCGATTGCAAATACAGATCAAATATGATTTATACAAATAATCTATTTGTTTTATAGCATGAGATGAAACATTGTATACTCCTTATCATCAGACTTCTGTTTTGTACTCCTGTTTCTTTCAAATTTTGCTCTAAATACATGTCATTTTACAATTTTGATGTGACTTACCATTTTTACCTTCTATACTCTTCCCCTTTTGCTATTTATAATATTATTTACTATCATAAACTAGAGTAAGACACCATCTAAAGATATGACTTGGTAAAAGTGTAAGAAACTAAAATAATATCTATTTAGGAATAGAGGGAGTATATTGTCTAGTCCAAACTAGCAGCAGTTTCAGACATTCAGACGATCCTTAACTATCTTGTGGTAATATAACCTCTCAAGGACGGACACAATCCTGTTCTTTCTACAACTCAGCAGAGTCAAACTAACTCCAGTCTAGCCAGTCAGTTAATAATATTACACTACAGCACATTGTATCAGGTCCAACGAAGTCTATTAAAGGTGGGTGAAACTATATATACCAGAGAGGAACAGCGTCACAAGTTACAATCAGTGAGACAATAAAAATGGTCAGAGCAAGTCTGCTCAAAATGAGGAATACAATGGAAGCTATCCCATGAATCCGGCGATACCAATCTTGTCTGCAACATTGTACATTACTAGATCATTCCATGTTGGTCCGAACAATCGTTCACCTCCGATTATAAACGTTGTGGCCCAGGTGAGGAGAACCACAGAGAAGATGGTGAAGCCAATTGCGGATCGCACAACATCTGCACAGAATGTTCAAATGTGTCGGAAAATGCAAATGGCATTGTTGCTACGAAACTTAATAACATCTAACTAGATAGCATCGGTAGCATGAAAGCTTGTAAGAGAAGTAGTAGAAGAACAGAAAACAGGCAGTCCTGATCTCGGCTTGGTCAGAACTTGCCAAAAAGCTATTAAATGAAATTAACCCCCAAATAGCCTCTAATTCAGATATTTTCCTCATTTCTGTTTTTTTTCCTGTAGTTTACAAGGGAATATTGACCTTATAATTTGCATAACCCTATCAGCATATAATGTGAGCTCAACTACAGTGTTTACCCCATGTGATCACCATGGCTTTGAAAAAATAGGACAGCTATCCTCAAGATGTGTAAGAAAGAAAAGGTCAGCATAATTTAGATTGAAAAAAGAATTAGATTTAATTTACCTCTCATCTCTATAGGTATATCACGGTGAAGTTTAGTAACAACTACTAGCATCTGGGACAATGCCACTGGGAATTCTCAAATTGGTTAATATGTGGAGTCCTCAATATTGTCATTACAAGGAACTAAAAACATTTTTCTTGTATCTTTTGAAAACCAGTTGAAAATTTATTCAACCATTTTCTCCAGGATTAAGAACATATCGAATAGTTATCTAAAAGATCTATTGAACTGTATATGACCATAAAAAAACGGTGTTGCTATTTCAATTATTACTTTATTAGGAAGCATAGTTATGACACTGTTAAACCGACCACTACAAACCAGCTTAATTTCAGACTGGACATAACCGTCCTGAACTGCCTCCTTAAGGGATGCTCCAGATCAATGTAGACTTAGTGAGTCCTAACTATTTAGAATGAGCTTTAGTTGGCTATATCAAATTGACAAGATAAAGTGAATGTTTTCCTTATTTAAACTATGATGACATTAGATTTTAAGGATGACAACTAGTTATTTTGGTTCATCTGATGTTTATGTACTTCCCGCCAGGTTATTCTGAGAAAGTTCCGTTTCTTCAAGGTCCAGACAGTCCACGATGCAGTGCCAAATGCATTATGAACTTCCACAGTGCTCAGATTTCTAGGAGTTTATGTTGCGGATCTTGTCTACCATTATGAGAAGAATATCATGTTTTATTCTGATGGAAACATAAACCTTAATACAATAATACCAACTAAAACTAATAAAATAATTGATCAACTAAAGATGGCCAAAATAACACATTTTAGGTTTCTCCTAGTGATAATTCGACATTCTGAGAAGAACAATAACTAACTAAATTGGTTCAAGATCTCCATGTTGATGGGAAAATTATCAATCTCCTTATATTCTAATTAAGATATCAGCCGCCAAATGCGCCTCAAAAGCAACTATAATCAAAGGGTCCACATAATTGAACTGATCTTTAGTAATCAGCTGTCACTAACACTAACAACTACTACTAAAGATCACGCTCCAACGGGCTAACTGACCATTAAGCGTTCACTAGAAGCCGCATCTTTGCAACAAAATTAGAGATTAATGAAAATATTTCTGCATCCAACATCTTAAGACTAAGATAATCAGTGAAGATGCCAATTTCATCGGAACAAGGGTCAATTCGAACCTAAGATGATCCAGAGAGATCACGAACAGCTCAAACCACCACCGCATCACCCACTTATATCAAAAGATGAGATCTTTTACACGTAATAGATGAGAAGAGGAGGACAAGGGGGGCTCACAGGGGCGGATGGGCGAGAAGGCGGCGGTTGAGAAAGCGGCAGGGGAGCGGAGGACGGGCCAGAAGTAGCAGCAGTTGATGGCCCAGAGGAAGGGGAGGCACGCGAACCCCCACAGGAAGAAGCGCCGAGCGTGGCCCGCCGCCTCCTCCAGCGGCAGCCCCAGGGGGCCGTCCACCGTCGCCCAGACCGCCGGTGGAGGCGGGTGGCGGGGTCCTCCAGAGGATGGCCGGCGGGCGGCGGCGGACGGGCGGGGGAGGAGGCCGGACTCCTCATCTTCGGACACTCCAACCCTCGCCTCCATTACTCTTCTATTTTTCTGGTTTTACTTGTGTAGTTGTTGTTTTTGTTTTCTCCCTTTTAAATCTACCTTAGAAATCAACTTTAAAAACTGAAAGCCTTAAAAAGTTTAATCATTTGCCCCAAAGTTACAGTGGCTTTAACGATTTGCCATTTTATTCGTTGTAACGGATCATATGCACCGGAGTTCACGAGCCAATTGATTATCGGTAAAAGTCCAGATAAAACTATGAACTTTACTCAAAAATTTGCTCAACACCTTAAGCTCATTATCTAGACTCTCGAACTTTTTAATTCCGTTGTTTAGCACACTAAAGATTTGTTTGTTTCAGCTTTTGATTTTCTGAAAACTGATTCTGTATTGTGGTTGTAGAGAAGCTGATTCTACAAAAATTGGAATCCAAAAACACATATGAAGTGGATTGTGAATTCTAATGTATATAAGTGGGCTGGATTGTGAGAAACGGATTCTATAATTGGGCTATTTATTTTTTATTCTGCTTTTGGAGCTAGAATCTAGAATCAAAAGCTAAAACAAACAGGCCCTAAGCTAATTTTGTAGGGAAAAATGTCATATAAAACTCTGAATTTTGCTCAAAAGTCCGTCTGACATTTTAAACTTTAAAATCAGTTATCTAGCACTTTAAACTTTCCAATCACATTCGTTTAACATCGGGCTTTCAAAATTCGACATGTTGGAGGAACTTTGATTATTTGTCCTTTCGGACAATTTTACCCCTGTGTTCTTCCTCTCTTCTCTTCTTTGCTCTGGCCATGGCAGACGGGGATGAGCAAGTGCTTTTCCTCTGGCTCCACCGCAAGCCGCCTCAGCCATGGCAGACCGAGCGAGCCAGTGTTTTTCCTTCAGCTCCACCTCGCGCCGCCGCACCCACTGTCGCACCTGCTATGGGTCGCCTCCTGCTGTTGTTGCCACCAGCTAGCTCGTCGTCGTCGTCGACTTCCCCCTCGCTCGCCACCGTCGTCCTCCACATCGCAGCCACACCGTCCTTGCCCCTTCATCCCCGTGGAAGGGGCCGCCGCCTGGCGTGTGGCAGACAAGGCTACGCAAGTGGAAGCAAGCGGCGCCCTCGCTGACGTTGTGCGGCATGTGCGAGGTAGTAGCCACGGCGCCTGAGTTGTGGTAGGACACTGGCGAGTTGGATAGCGGTGGAACCGTGGGTGAGGTGCTCGACGGCGGCGAAGTACTGCACAGCCTCGTCTTCAGAGGCCTCGAAGACGAGGACCTCCGAAGTGACGTCCCTAAGAAGGATCAGCTGCTTAGAAGCGTTGAATGCTGAGGCAGTCGGCCATGGCCGGAGCAAGGGAGAAAAGAAGATAAAAAAAGAGGAGGGAGGGGAAGAAGACACCGGCAAAATTGGCATTTATTCTCAAAAGGGCAAATAATCAATTAGCACATGAACTTTAGGATATAAGATCTGTTACATTAGATAGGATGGCAAATCGTTGAAGCCCATATAACTTTGGGTCGAACGGAGGACCTAGTCCTTTAGAAGTATAAGCACCCTTCTTCAAATGATTTTTACACTTGATCAGTCCTGAAAACGGAAAACCATGTTATTCCTAATCTTCCATATACTCCAAAGCGTGGCAGCACAAATCGAGTTAAGAACACCATTTTTAGAGTTGCTCACCCAAAACCGAGCAACTGACTCATAATTATACCCAATCTTAACACAAAAAAACTCAGAGATCAAACTCCAGACATTTTTAGCCACGCCACAATCAAAGAAAATATGATAAACTGATTCCTCCTCATTACAGCAATAACAAACTCTCCCTTTATCAATGCCTCTCTTCAACAAATTATCTTTAATCATAATTTTGTTATTGAAAAGAAGCCAAAGGAAAAAATGAACCCTTGGGGGAACATGCAGCCCCCAAATAATCGGAATAAAGACCGGAACAACCCCCTACAGTTAATAATAGCATAGAGAGATTTAATCGAACAAACACCATTGCTAGTATATTGCCAAATCAAAGAATCATCCTCATTAGAAAACATAATACTCTTAGCCACCTCCATTAATTCAAACCATCTAATCATCATCCTTTCAGAGAAAGTCCTTCTAAAGGTACATCTAACATTTGGCCCGTCCCAAATATCGGCTATGGCACAACCCTTCTCATTAACCAAAACATAAATGTCCCAAAACTGGATCGATAAGCAAGGCGAACCAAACCAAATGTCTTCCCAAAATCTAATCTTTTTTCCATTGCCAACCTTCCACTTATACCCAAACTTAGTAGCCTGCATAGCCCACAAAACCCCTTTCCAAAAAACAGACGCATGATCAGGCCGGCAGGCAAAAACATTAGGATTATCCGATTTATATTTGAACCTAATCAAATCTTTCCACTGTTAGCCACATGACTTTCATAGGAGTTTATCTACTTTCTACAAAATTTCCGCTTTTCAAATAAGCCATAAGGTGAGATTTATCATTTGTGTTGATTTTACTTTATTTGGATTCAGGAATGTACACACTTTATAACCTATGTTGCCTGTGCAACGGGATTTATTGGGTAGTATATATGAGTTAATTTTTTATGTTTAGAAGCTACTGAACCCTAAACAAGATACCCCGACAAAGGAGTAAAGCAAAAGAGGACCGGTGCAATGTACAACTTGTATTGAGAGGAAAATCATGGAATCACTGCTCCTTTGTTGGCCTTCTTCTACGCTCTACTTCACCTTCGCTGACCTACACCGACCGAATCCCTAATGGCGCCTTCATCTTCTCCAGGTCGGTTTAATCTAACATTTTAAGTTCCGCATTATCTTTTGTGATCATGCTTAGGCTAGTTCATGTATTAGCTTAATTTAAGTTTAACAATGAGTTATGAGGGTCAAATTAGCAACTTCGAAACTGAAAATACAAAAACTGAGTTTATATAGTTGAATATATATAGCAAGAACTTTGAAACTTCCACACTTTCATTTTCTTTCTTTCTCGATTCAGCTGTAGACGTGGAGCAATGGCACATTGCCTCATATTGGCATCTGTGTACTACATGGTATCATGGCCATACTGAAAATTACACGGCATGCTCCGAGATTAATCGTCAAAGTAAGAAGGAATAATAGAAGAAGAAGCAAGTGAGAACATTTGAGATTGAGACTGCACAGCATTCACTCGGGCTGTCAGTGTAGAGTTTTGAGTTTTCAACATCTCATCAATCGATCTCCCGGACAGCCGGTCGTCGTGCTAGCTTGAGGGTCTTGGTCAGTTCATCCATCATATTCTCTCGTAGTCGAGTTTGTCCGACTGCAAAATAATCATAATGAGGCCAATGCTAGTGCTACGACTAAAGTGTGCAGGAAACAACTCGCAAATTAAATTGAGTAGAGATACTATCTCTCTGACCACTCACCAGTGGTGGCATTTGGCAATGGTGCATGCGTGGACTTATAACTACTATATTTACCTTGATGAGCATGTAAGTGGGTAACCATGCCGGTGGAGTTGGAATCCCGACCCACGCGATCTGTGGAAGATATATGGTTCAGCCATGAGGGCGTGAAGACATTTTTTTTAACAAGATTCAGTCTGAAAAAGAACAAAATTAACAATATATGCTGAACAGCCAGTGAAATGAAGCATGGGGCAGGAAGCAACTTACCAGGGCATACTCTCCAGTTTCAAAGATTCTGATGTCCAAAACCTGCGATTAATTGGTAGAAATCCAAAGGAACAATCATCAATCATGTAATGTGAGCAAAGAATTACACTATGCTAATTTTTTTCGAAACTATATTATGCCGATTAATAATTGTACATTGAGGACCGACCGAATGAAAGATTTTGCAGGCGAATACAGTGAGAGGATTACGACATTATGCTAAACAAAAGCTGCTAGGATTGCTGCAAGAATGATAGATGATCAGTTACCTCACCACGGTCTTCGTAAATGTAGTCTAGCCCCTTGTAATAGGGTGGATGTCCTACTGACAGGTACTGAAATAGACCATGTGAGTTTTCCAAAAAAAAAAAAAGATCATGTGCAGCAGGCATCAAGTTTACTGACTGCAGAAGAAATTACTTAATGCAACGAACGACTACAAAAGGAAGGATCGATCAGTGCTTACATTGATGCTGTTCAAGTACTTGTCTTTGTCGACGCGCACAATCTGCCCTTTCTTCACTATACGATGGGAAGGTGCAAAGTTCAGTTAGTTAAGGATACGCACGATAGAACTATAAGCTCTAGCTTCTCCAATTTGCAGTTCTTGCAGAACAACTAAATGCACATATATTTTGATTCCGGCATCATGGAGAAAGGCAAGCTAGCGCCTTACTGGAGTAGACCGGCTTCTTCTTCAGGATCTTCTTGGGCGCCGGAGACGCCGAGCCATCTCCGTCCGCGGCAGCTTTGGGCTTCTCCTCGCCGGCTGACTCGGCGGCGGCGGCCTTGACAGGAGAGGCCCGTCGACGCCGGGCTGATGATGACGTCCATGTCGCCGTTGCCACCAGTACCGTCGGGGAGGTGCGGGAGAAGAGAGCCGGAGGCGACGAGGCGAGAGCTTCCATGACGAGAGGTACGTACGTTCTTCTTCTGCTTGGTGCCAAGTCTGGATGCGCCACAAAACTTGCACCGCGGCAGATAAGGTGCTCACTCTCGACGCGCGCTTGTAGGATTGGGCCAGAGCCCACGGATCTGCACCACGTGGGTCTGCATTGTTAGATCCATCGTAAAGAACAATCAATTCTACCGCATGTCGTTTTATGATAAAAGTTCTCTTAAAATCTATAGTTTTATAATATAGAAGCTAAAATCTGAAGTTTTACTATAGTTTTTTACAATTGACCTGTAGTGCCGTGAAATTCACTCTTTTATTTAGACCAAGAGCATTCTCTTCATTTAATCAAGAGGACTACAGTCATGTGCTAAACAGCACATCAAAAAGTCTGGCGTTCATGCCGCACACACGGTCCCAGATGGGCATGATTTCTTTGCACACAGGTGCGCAGCCAAATTAGCAGTCCGCCTTACATGAAGTAATTCAAAAGAAGAGAACAACAAGCTTAGCTCTTGGATCTCCGTCCGGTTCTTCTCTCTCGAGTTCCAGAGAATAACAAGACAGAGAGAATCAGTCTCCACAGTAACTCTGTCGGAACGACATCCTACTGCCCATTTAATACCATCTGTGCATGAAAGGGCCCCGCCTCAGCATGAAGTGCATGCCGGGTATCATCCCCCCAGGAAGGATCCGCTATCATCTCGGAGCACCAAACTAGTTGCGCCGTTCTGATCATTCAGAGAAAAAGCACTCCCATCACCCATGTGCGAGAGCCATGCTTCTTCTTTTTGGCCGCATGAAATCATCGTTCGGGTAATATTTCCCCTTGAGAACCCTCGCACACATGGATTTGGGATTAGTTAATTAGGAACCTCCATCCTTGCTTCCCAAGCGTGGGCAAATTAAATTTCTGCATGTCTCTGAAACCAATTCCACCTTTGGTTTTTGGTCGTGTTAAACCCGACCGCTTATGCCAATGTATCTCTCTGCTTTACTTTGTTTGTTTTATGCAACTTGTACCTGAGACCTCGTATGCAGTTTTTTTCCACTTGTATACGCATCCGTATGCGCTATCTCTACTGTCCAACACGCTCCGAGATTCGTGCTCTACTCTCTCGCGCGGTCTCTCCCCTCAACCTCGCACGAATCTCGTAGCACAATAGACGCTCCACGATATTGCGGATGGAAGCATATATATATATACAAGTGGTTTTGATTTTTCCCGACATTAACTTCTTTTTCTTATTTAGTACGTTCGAGAGAACATGTGCAGTTTGGAACTCGGATCTAGGATAGGAGTCCATCGACCTGTTGAACATTGGAGCGAGAAGACGGGCATACACAGTAAACAAATCCTGGTTTAATTTAGTCGTCGTTGCTTTAGCTCGGAGAGAGTAAATAAAGGCAAGTGGTAGGGAGAAAAAGTCTGATACAAGAAAATGTGCAAGTTGCAGTCGTCGTCTGCTTTTGCTGCTGGTGGTGTAACCTCAACAAGGACCGATTCCAGAATCAACACATCATCGTCAACCATGAATCCATCCATCACATATCCATGGACCACGATTGTCCATCACCATTTGTCTTGCTGGTCCATCATTCTAGGTTTTATATATATCTCTTTTTAAAGAAATTTTACGACACATTTTGATGGGTCGTAAATATTAGAATTGATCATTAATTTTTTTAGGTATTCCTACTACTCTAATATATGTTAAGTATAAATAAATAAATATTAGATAATTTGATACATTAGATAAAAAATAAACAATATATATTAAATTTAGTGTAACGTAAAAATCTCATTGTTTTTTCTCTTTTACATCAGCAGTTCATTGCTGGGCTGGGAGGGAATACCCTACTAACCGATAAGATGATTGTCAGTGACAGTAGATGAAGAAGACCCCCACTACAGGCTGGGTACAAAAAGGGTCAGTGCATATCCGATTCCGGCATACCACATTCATCTCTGGTACTAGGGACCCACAATGTTTGGGTCCACATGGCAGTCAACCATCGTCCTCGTGAGGGAGGGTTACTGGCCGTACCGTAGCTGCCCATGGAACCGCCACAACGCTTCACTGACACGTGGGACCGGTTATCGTTTTCGACGCGATCCCTTTATAAAAAGGCCCTTGTCTTTTGGGAGTCAAATTCAACATCCCACGCCCACGCGCACCCGCTCCGCTTCACCTACCCCACCGCGTCCGCCTCGCTCACTGACAGATGGGCCACTCGACCTCCCGGCACAATGCCTGCGCCGCCGGCGAGCCGCCGTCTCCGCTGCCGTCTCGCTTCTCGCGCTTCCGCCGCCGCCTCCGCCTGCGCCATCGCGACCGCAGCGGCGCCGCCGACGCCGGTGAATCGGGGAGGGCCATCGCCGCCGAGGAGTTCGCCGGCATCGCGCGAATCAGGATAGTGAAGGTACGTAGCGCGCTCCGCCCCTCCATCTCAAGGGTTCGTGTGGGCGTGGGATTGCGACTTGGTGGTTTTTGATTTGGTGCATGTTTTTTTTCCGGTTAATTTGGTTGGTGCCATGCACAGGCGGAGATGGGGTTCAAGGACAAGTTCTTCGCGTGCGTCTCGCTGGGGGAGCGCACGTACCGCACCGAGACATCCGACAAGTTGCGTTTTTTCCCCATCCTATCCATTTAGTTTGTTTCTGTGCTTGTTCGAATTCCGAGTTCATCGTTAGCCATATACCCATGTATTGTTCATGGTTGATGTGGCATAGTAACTCTCACATGTTCCAATGCAAGCAGATAAGCTAGTACAAGAGTTAGGATAATGTTTCTGCTATCAGCATCTGTTTAGCATAAGGCAAAAATTGTTTTGCAGCATGCCTTCCTTGAATTTTCTCTTGATCACAAGGATCTGATGATTTAATAGTCAACTGTGAAAAATACTTCACTATTTCATCTTGTGATGCTTACTTGTACTTTCTTCTGATTGAAATAAATTCTACGTATCTAACGCCTCTTTTTTTTTTCAAACTGCAAACACTTTCTGCAGTACGGACAGGCCTGTATGGAACTCAGTGAGTAGGCTGCAAGTTTTCTCTGTGCTTCTGTTTGTTACTTTTTCTTTCGAATAACATGCTTTCATGTAGTGAACTGATCAGCAGTTAGCTTCTCTTTTTTACAACTTCTGGTGCAACACATTTTAAGAAATAGGTTGACCCTGATAGTGTATAACACTTAGATATGTATGATACAGGTGAATTGTTTGATTTCTTGTGTAAAAATTAAAGTAAATGATACAGTCAGTGTTGTCTGTTGGCAGCTCATTGTACAACTTTGAGCTTTCAATATCATTGCTTTGTTCATTCATATATAAACATGACGTATGGATACTCAGCACATGTTCTCTTGAAGAATCGGAATATAGTGAGATTTCAGTATATCCTGTTTAGATTCATGATAATTCAAATATGTCGATGGCAAGCTTTATATGCAAGATCAGCTCCTTGTTAGAGCAGGACTGAAATGGACATGGTTTGGATTAGGATGATCTCTATGGCAGACTAAATACAACTAGAGCTTGATTCATCAGATAAAAGTTAGAAACTTTTCAGAGAATAGTTCCTCCGTTGATTTTTATAGGGTGCGGTTTGACCTAGCACGGTCTTCAAAATTGAACTTTGACCGTTAACATCTTTTACTATATATTGTTAATAACTACAAAATCATAACCATATGAAAGTACATTCAAATACAAATCTAACGGTACCATTTTTGTGTTACTAAACCTATATATTGTTGATCTAATTGTTGGTCAAGCATTACATTATTACAAAGTTTGAATCTCAAAATACATGGGCGCCTTATAAAGATCAATGGAGGGAGTACATTTTCTGATTTCAGTTTAATTCAGTGACAGAGTACTATGCTTTCCTTACACCTGATATGATATGGCTTATTTTGCTTGTCATAGCTACACTCTTAGTATTGATAGGAGCTTGAAACTTTCTAGTTTACGGTAACTGGAAGTTAATTACAGTCCTTTTAAAAAGAAACTGGATTTTTAATTATTGATTATTAATAATTTCACAAAATATTTTCCAGTACGTTTATGGAGCTCTGTAGAATTTACATGTTATATTGCTGCTGCATGAAGGTAAACATAATTATGATAATGTGTATATATTTGCAGGAAAAGAAAGTTGTAGTAGAAACAAATGGGCCTCATCTTGCACGTATATCCGTTTTTGAGGTACACTGACACAATGCCATTGTGTTGACTAAACATATGTTAATCTACATGCAGAACTTCATTATTTTCTGCTGTAAGCATCTCACATACATATGATTCAACATAAGAAAATTATTGATGAAAAGCTTTTGAAGAACCTGAATTGATGGGAAGTGTAGGTCAAATCAATATTTCAATCCAGTACCATTACATGTTTTCTACATTTTTACAGACTAACCGATTTTCCAAGAATACTTTGGTTGGTTATTGTGAAGTTGATCTCTTTCAATTGCTCACTAAGGTAACACTATTCTTTTTGTCTTCTCATTCGTTAATTATATCATCTCTATCCAGGTTCTTTCTTATTTCCTTTCGAATAAACACATGTTCTCTTCAGTCTAGTTGGTTGTAATATCTTTTTGCATGAGAAGACAATGAGAATGTCTTATTCAAGACTCAAAGAGAGTGGCATTGTAGAATATCTTGATTCAAATCTATATGTATACCCACATCATCATATCTCGCCTAATTTGTAGATGTGGTTAAGACTTAAGACTGAACTACATTAGCTTTCCTCTACTATAGATCTTAATGTATTGTAATACACAAATTTTTAAATGTTGTTATGACTAAAATTTTCTGTAGCAGGACTTGGAGGAACACTACGAGGACCTTTCTCTATTGGACCCATCATCATCCACTACTACTGTGGGTAGCATATCCATCTCCTGTTACGTTGAAGTAATTGCTCTTCCTGTTTCCTTTATTTTGTTATCAGCACTCATGGAGCATCTTCTGAGTACTGAAACTGTTGTCCATTGGTTCTGTTGCAGGATCCTGTTGAAACAGAAGAAAGCTTTGCACGTCGTGTCTTAGCCATAGTGGTACTTTTTTTGTACTGATTAACCTCGTCTTCTGTTCATATTTGATTAATACTTGATAATCATAATCTTGTCGCTTGAACAATGGAGCACGTCAAAGTTTCATATGCTGTTTTTTATTGTAAATGTGTGATGTTTGAATATAGCAGTTGTAAGTGATGATTGCTTCATTGCTGCACCATTTATGGCCATTGCATTGCATGGATTATTCACCTGCATAATCAAAGAATAATTTTCGGTAGAATTTGAAGACTATTATTTACCGTTTATCAGGATATTAGGTTCAATTTTGCTTGGATAGGTTGAAATGCAGGTAGGCACCTTTCCCCCCTATTATAGACCATGGAACTACGTACATATTGGACACATTGAATTTTTACTTTCGTGTTATAAGATGACAGAAGAAGTAGACAAAAAATATGGTTTGCACTCAGAACTGTCCAAACTAAGTGATGTAAGATAAAGCAGCAGCACAATTGTACAGAGAATCAAATCTATTGAGATGTGATGTTTTGAGTAGTGAAAATCATTTGAAAATTCTTTATTATATGGTACTGACCTGTCACCTGAGCATACCTATCGATTTCTTCATTTCTTTGTATTCCATCCTACAAAGCATAACAGTGCTCTTGTTATGACAGGACTACAACGAAGATGGAATGCTTTCATCATCTGAATTCTCAGACTTGATGAAAGCTTTTGGTAATCGACTAGCAGTTACTAAGGTTGGATTTTTTTTCTTCATTCGCTTGGAATTATGTTCCTTGTGGTTGTAGTCAGTCCCTACTGCTGAAGTGTTAAGAGTATATCATTAGTTTCTCTCATACTTTAGATTGAAGAACTTTTCCACCAAGCGGATAAAAATGGTGATGGCATAGTTGACATGGATGAACTGGCAGCCCTACTAGCTGATCAACAAGAGAAGTAACAAATTGCCACTTTTCATGTTTAGTTCTGTTTCCAAAATTAATTATTGATTAGCTCTAAAATGTAATAGTATCACTGATTATGCTCTGTCCCCTTTTTCAGAGAACCACTTATCAGTAACTGTCCTGTCTGCGGTGAAGTTCTTGGTAAATATGATAAAATAAATGATATGATACATATGACACTTTGCTTTGATGAGGGAACTGGTAATCAGGTTATGACTGGGGGATTTCTAACGGATAAGCAAGCTTCATATGGGTAAGGCGCTTTGATGAGTCTGACTACCACCAAAATCATTTCTTGTTTACTTTTGAAATTTCATTTAAATATGAGTAAGTTATACTGTAGTCATATACTGTCATGTGCAGGTGGATGTTTAAGCTTAGTGAATGGGCTCATTTTTCCTCATATGATGTTGGTTTGCACTCTGGCTCTACTGCTGCACATATTCTGGTATGTTTCAGTTACTCCAGTAGTTAGATTATTTTTGTCATATTCTTATTGGTATGTTTCAAGCTTTTATCTCCATAAAAGTTGTATACGAAGGAAGATATTTCAATCGTATTGCTCTTACTTTCCTTAACTCAAATCTCAATATGATGAATTAGGTTTTCGATCGGCGAACAAAGAGGCTAGTTGAAGAAGTCATAGATGGAAAGATTGTGTTGTCCATGAGGGCTCTGTACCAATCAAAAGTAGGGCTCACCCTTATTGATACAGGTAAATTGGAACAATAAACAGCTTCTTGAGAATGTACATTAGATAGATTCATCCAAAATGATATGAATTTTCTTTCACTCATGCTTGCGTATATGTAACAACCCAAGTCATACGGCTTTGCTTTCGAGCCACATAAATGTTTATCTGATGACCAGGTGAGCAAGATACTAGCTTTTTTATGATCATCAATTACAAACTTGCACTTCTCCTGGGTGATCTTCATGCTGCATACTTTTTAATTAGAAATTCCTATAGCTCCCTGCACACCCTTGTGCGCATGTAGTTGGTGACAAGACAAACAGAATTACTTTGAGCTACTAAGAAACCATCTTTGTACAAAGTTGATGCAAGAAAGATGTCGGGGTTAGGACTTAAGGTATATCTTTATGTACAACCTCAAAGAGCGACTATTTGATATTGGACAGTTATCACAACAACATCTTCTTTTCAACAGTTGGTCTTGTCGTTGCTTAGTATGTACATTTTCGATGGATGCTGACACCAAAGAAAACCTGTTACATTGGTACCACTGGTGTAATTGAGATTGTTCTCATGCAGGTGTCAAAGATATCCTTAAGAACTTATCTGAGAAGCAAGGGAAAAAGATGAATTCGCTAGAATCTGCCAAAGATATTCCAAAGTTCCTCGAGTTATTTAAGGTATGGATTAATTTTTTTCTTGTATTCATGGCAATAAAGCACATGCACATTATATACAAGACTAACAAAACGTAGAGAGCATATGATGTGCAAATATTCTCTGGCAAAACCCTATGTATATGTTACTTTAATCTATTCAACAATTTTGTTTGAGTTATGTTGTTTTTCAATATTAATATTTCTTATTTTGTTTCCGTGGCACTTGACAAGTTACGAGTAGCATTGTAGCCATTTTTAGCACATAGTAGTTTTCACTTTCAATTTTCAGGCAACTTAAGTAATAGGGACCACAGGTCCTTGGCCATGGATATAAATGGAAAAACAAAACAATGAATTGCCTAAAATAGTGTGCTTTTATGAAATTTTGTGAGATTTCCTACAGTAGAATTGTTATTCTTTTGTACCCTGCACCTTCAAATAGTGGGTAGGGAGATATATAGACTGCTCTGTGAAAAGGAAGTTCGTTTTAAACATGTCTTGGAGTAATTCCAAGCAGGGTTTTTAATCCCAGAACTTTATACCGGTTATTCAAGGCCCTCGGTTTTCCATCGACTGACTGGGAACTGCCTATTTATAAACTTTTTTACTTCCATTAAAAACGTTTCTGCATTTGATACATAAAACCACTTGTAATCCTTGGTATGTTTTGCACATAAACGCAGGATCAAATTCTTCTGGATGAGGTCAAGGACCCTCTTGAAAGTTTTAAGGTAGGATAGCAATGCCTGCCTCCACTTTTGTCGACTTATGGTCAATTGGTCACCCCCCTTTTGTTCTAGCTTTCTTTGTCAGTGCAGACATTATCTTTATAGTCAGTTTGTTCATCGCAGCATATCTTAATAAAATTTGAGAATTCAAATGAACTGAAATAGATATATGTGAAAGAGTAAGAGATTGGTGATAATTGATAGCAACGATGCTTTTAAATTTCCCCTTTTTGAGGTCTTAAAGATGAATGTGAAGCCAACACATGCTACTGCAAAGATTTATATAATCTTTGATTGCATGCTATGTGAAATTCTGGCAAACTCTTGGTTACTAAAAAACTCATCCACTAGAAGGATGAAATATAGAAGTGTTCTCCTTTGCATGAAGTAATTAACTTTGCTATGAATTAGACAGGCCTCATCCAAATCCATGCTAATGATCCTTTGATCATTTTACTGCTAAATAGCCGAATTGCAATTACCTAGTAATGCATCATCTGTTTGAAATGACTTATTAGATGTTACTGGCTTTGTGTTCCTATTGCACATCAGCGTCATAGCCTGTATTTACTGGAATCTGTTCGGTTTTTCTCTCTCTCAAAACGTTATCAGTGTGGCAACCTGTTCTAAGTGCTAATATCTTTGAGGAATTGTGGATTGTCGTTAATCCATTACCAACCTAGTTGATTTACCCTTATGGAGTACTCAAGGAGGGTTACTTTCTTCTGCTTTAGACTTATGCTCATATATAATATTTGAGAAACGTGTCTTGTTTGCAGGACTTCCCATGATAGTCTAAATGTTTTTGAAGCAAAGCGCTAGAAATTGATTGAATGGAACATTAGATTTTCCAAAGGCTTTAGATATGCACTGAATAACTTGTTTTTGCAGACATTTAATGAATTCTTCATAAGAGAATTGAAGCCTGGTGCCAGGCCTATTGCTTACAATGACCAAGACAGTATTGCTACCTGTGCTGCTGATAGCCGTTTAATGGCTTTCAATTCTGTTAATGAGGGCACAAGATTTTGGATTAAGGTAAAGCATTCCATGACTAATTTTGCTTATTCACTAATTTACAAGATATAATTATCTGTAGAGATTTAATGTCCATAGTAAAACCGAAGTACTTGTAATGAATGGAGAGCAGTATGTTGTTGAACCAATCTAATCTCACTATAAAGTTATGTTCATTCCATATGATACTTCTGAAAGTATTTGACAGGTGCATGGTAACAGGGAAAACAGTCATATTCACTACTTATCCCATATCATTAATCCCGAAGAGAACTTACCACATTAGTACCATACTATAAGCAATAATGTAAAGTGCTTGCTCTGCTAACTTCCAGCTGGTGTGTAATGCCCCTTTGGTTACCAATTTCATTAGCCATTACATCAAAGGCGTAAAGGTTTGGTTACCAATTGACATTCATAGCATACTTTGAATCAGGATTCCAAATCTTGTCGAATTTCGGATTTCGGACCACCCCGAAATCTAAAGTACCGGACAGGATTTTTTTTGAAATTGCTACAGTAACCCGAAATTTCGGTTTTTTCTCGGTGAAATTTCGTGTTTTTTTGGCCGGTTTTGAATCTTTTAGGGCCGGATTTGAGCGGATTTGGTCCAATAACCCTTAGGAAAGTCATCCCCTATGAAAATTTGTTGAAAAACCGAATTTTTTAGATATTTTAAAATTTTGGCAGAAACACTGTCATATTTTTATAAAATTGTACAAGCTTGATAATAAGCTGAAAATTATATGGTACTATCCTTAGTAGTTTAAGATCATACATAAAAAATTTCAAAATAATTTAACTTCATTTGTTATCTTTAAAAAATCAAAAACAGAATGAACATAATTGGGACAGTTACATTGTCAGAATTTTATAAATTTTCTTGAGTGTGATTATGATCTAAATTTTTTGTGAGAGATTAATAATTGACTCAGTACCATTATATAAATTTTTCAAAAAAAATTCAACTTTGTTTGTTTGGTCAATTAAATCTATGTAAGCATTGAACTTCGTTTGTTATATTATATTTCAAAAATCAAAAAGAAAAGAACATAAATGGTACTGTGCCTTGTAAGAATTTTATAAATTCACTGGAGTGTGATCATGCTTCAAAATTTTTATGAGATATTAAGAACTTTCTTATCACCATTCTGTAAAATTTTCAAAAAGTTTAAACATTTTTTTATTGCTAAAGCAAATCTATGTATTAATCATCAGACTTTTATCAGGACGTAGCACTGTCTGAATTTTTAAACATTATTTGAGAATGATCATCATCTAAAAATTTTAAAGAAACATTAATGTTACATCAGGACCATCCACAAAAATTTTCAAAAGTTTTTAACGTGGTTTAGATAATTTTTCATTTTGTTCAAGTTTACCGGTAAGCCTTTTAACAGGGCAGTAGTACTGTTCGAATTTTTAAAAATTCATACAGTTTGATCATCATCTGAAAATTTTATGAGAGCATTACGGATACATCATAACCATGCAAAAAAAAATTCAAATGTTTATAACGTGGTTTGAACCATTTTGCATTCGGTTCAAAATTGTCGGTCAGTGTTTTATCAAGATAGTAGCAATGTTTGAATTTTTAAAAATTTCACAGACTTCAGAATAATCATAAATTTTTATGGCAATATCATCAATGTGTCAGGACTCTCCAAAAAAAATTTTAAAATTTTTCGACATCGTTTGACCCATTTTTTTCCCGTTGCAAAAAGACCGAAATTTCGGGTATTTCGCCCGAAATTTCGGTATTTTTCGGCGAATTTCGTTTTTTCTCGGTACAAAACAAACCAGATTTGAATTTTTGTTTTGAATTTCGGACGAGATTTGTCCGAAATACCCGAATTTCGCCGAAAATTCGGAATCCGGTCAGGGGCGGTATTTGATCCGAAAATGAAATTTGAATCAAAGTCAAAGCAAATAGTTGGTAGGTTTCCTATACTCTACTTTAGGATCTTTTCCCAAGGTGAATGGAGTACGGATGATCATGGAGGGTGGCATTTGGGCCATTATGGAGTATGGCATGTTTTGAAGTGATGATTATGATGGGTTGATTGCTTGTGGTACTTTCAGGACACTAAATATAACATGATTCGCAAAGGCTAAGAGACAATAATAATCGTATGTGCCAGGGTAACATGGAAAGGACTGCAGCAAATTTTATGATGGGTTGATGTTTACATTATTATTACTCAAATGCTTTAGTCAAGTAATTTAATTGTGTTAACAATGAAGGGGCATATTCTTTTAAGGACAACATGATACTTTTTATGGTAGTGTTGGTTGAAGTCTCATTGCAGTCTGTCTTCTGTTCCTAGGGCCGCAAATTTTCAATTGAGGGTCTCCTTGGGACAGATGTGCACTCTAATGCTTTAATCGATGGATCATTGGTAATTTTTCGGCTTGCACCTCAGGTACAGATTTTAATGTTGTTAAAAAAATAAGTCATGCTTGTAGAAAACATATTCTGGAATTCTGCATGTTACATTTTGCAATCTGCAGGATTACCATAGGTTTCATGTACCTGTCTCAGGAACTGTGGAGAAATTTGTGGAAGTTCCTGGTTGCTTGTACACGGTATAGAATACTTATCTTGACATGCTTTACCTCTGTGTGGAAAGGAATGTGTTTGTGTTATGTGATGTTTCTGTCATCTCTCAACATTAAATGTCTGACACTGGTATTGTTTCATTTGATAGGTCAATCCTATTGCTGTGAACAGCAAGTATTGTAATGTATTTACCGAGAATAAAAGAGTTATCTCAATAATATCAACTTCAGAATTTGGAAAGGTTCGTATTTTTGGTCTTTTTCCTTGTATACTACCAGGCACCAGCTTACTGCTATTCTTGCTATTGGAAATCTGGATTAATTTTGGCCCTTCTGCCCTGATGAAACTAACTGAAAATGATCTCCACTACTGATATAGCTACTCTTTTACCCATTTTAGTTGAAAGCTCTGGCATGAGGAAAGCCGAAGGCATATTTGATAATGCTTATATTATCAGCGTTTTTCTGCACTTATATTTTTTAAGCTCCGAAATTATTAATGCCAAAGTGTATTGCTTCTTTACAATGATTTGTGCTTTTATTTACTTGAGATGAACTGATGCACTGAAATCAGCCTTGAGCATTGCCATATGAAAGGACAGGGGATGTCGCCTAGAGTGGGGGTGAATAGGCGAATTAAAAACTTTATAGCTTAAATGCAGCGGAATAAAATATGCAGCTAAATAAAATCTCCCGAGTTTCCTGAACAATCCGGAGTGTCCGGATATTCAATCCGGATACTCCGGATAGTCCGATCCCGAGGGTCCTAACCCGAGTGTCCGGTTATTCAATCCGGATACTCGGATTATCCGGATCCGTCCGGTATTCAATCCGGATACTCGGATAGTCCGATCCCGAGGGTCCTAACCCGAGTGTCCGGTATTCAATCCGGATACTCGGATTATCCGGATCGTCCGGTTCGAGGATTCGGATACTCGGATTGAGGATCTCGAGAGAGATTTTAAATCCTGCAATTTTTCAACAATCTACTTGAACACAAAAGATCTTAGTGATGTCGTACACGAGGGTATAGAAGATCCGGAGCCAAACACAACAAAAGAGTAGATCGGGCTCCCAAAGATTCAAAACCAAATACTAAAGCAAGAGTAAGAAGCAAACTTGGAGACAATGATTTTTCACCAAGTTCGGATCCTTGAGGATCCTACGTCTCCGCTGAGGCGGCTCGGTCACACTTGAGCCGGGTCTCTTTCAACCCTCTTCCTCCGGTGTTGCACAAATGCACTCGCGGTCTTCACTCCTTTGATTCCTTCCCTTACGGAGGCGGAACTGCCTTCACAAACTTCCCACGGCCAACCACACAAAGCTCCGGTGGCTCGTGGCGACCTCCTAGCCGTCTAGGAGTCCTCAACCTCCAAGAGTAACAAATGCTCACGAAGAACAAGCTTGGAGATGAAATCAAGTGCTCAACCAACTCAAAACTCACTCAACAAACTCTTCCCAACCCTTCTCACAAGGGGATCACTTAGATCTAAGGGTAAAGCTCCTCAAAGCCCCCACACACTCCTCAAAATCCACTCCAAAAGTCTCACCAAAAGCTCTCTCAAAAGAGGAGGAAGGGCTATATATAGAACTCCCAAAAACTAGCCGTTGAGGCGGTGCGCACAATCCGGAGACTCGGATTTCAATCCGGATACTCGGATTGACCGAGAAAGGGCTAACAGAGAGACTCAACCCGGAGAGTCCGGATGAATATCCGGATACTCGGATGATCCGATAGTCCGGACTAACTCCGGATAGTCCGAATCAAGACCTCGAGCAAACTCGACGCAAACGAGCATAACTTTTGACTCGGACTCGATTTCGAGATTTTGGACTCTCCGAAAGCTAAGAACGAGGGCTACACAACCAACAAGATCTCACTATCCAAGACTCAAAGGATAACCACAGATTTCACAAAGAAACCAAGAGAGACCTACAACTCTCACTTTCCTAAGACTACCAACACCACTCTCTTTCTAAGATTAACAAGGATGGATCACTTGAGCACTTGACACATCTAAAAGTCATTCGACATCGCATCCTCTTAATAGTACGGCAATCCTTAGACTCAAATTAAATCAAAGATAAAATAAGTCTAGAACTAGTCACTTGCAGTCTTCTTTCTTGATGTCGATGCATGAAGACCTTCACCATATAATTGATGACATCTTCGCCTTGTCCAACTCGACTCGATTCACCTCATGAGACTCTCGTCCTATCAACCTTGACTTGATCATCCTCTCTCGACGATCTCCACGCCAAGTTGCTCTTGACTTAGTCCTCGCTCTTGGTGACACCGCCTTGTTGACCTCGACTTAATGATCATCCTCCAAGATACCTTGGTCATCATACACATACGGGACCTAATTCTTTCCAAACTACTCATGAAAGACATTAGTCCCAAAAGCTCAATAGATATGAATAAAGTTGATATTTGTGAGCGTTGATTACAACAAGTGTTTCATATAAAGAAGCACAATATAAATGGAAACACTTGACATAAGAAATGTTCTCTACTAAGTACATCATGATGAATATGTAATTGATCTATATGCACTAGTGAGATAATTGCCAATATGATGAATCAATTAAATCATGGCAAGGATCACAGACTTTACTTAAATGAAGCACATGATAGAATATACACGAATTGTACATGTGCAAATAATATTTGGAGTAAGAGTAAATATGTGATCCAACACTAGATAAACTTCACTAAGAGAATTGCATGAGAAGATATACAAATAAAACATGCATGCACCAAGTCAATCTATAGCAATATGAAGTTTAACTCTAGTTAATACATGCATACCATAATGAACTCAAATGAATATATATGCACAAATAAATATGACATGAACCAATGTGCATATATATAATCAACATGCTACTTGGAGTTCACTATGCATTTGCACGAAAGGAATGCAATAACAAATATAGAATAGATACCAAAATTGCATACCTTATCTTTGCTTAACTATCCCATTTGATTTTCCTCTAAATAGATGAGACTGATACTCAACTAGGCAATAACATGTTAGTCTTATAGCAATATAATCATATTAGAGGTTTGTCATTTGCTAAGCACTAAGTTAAGCATTTACTTAATTGCATAGATTGTCATTATGAGTGTTTGTCATTAATCACCAAAATAACATTCATTAATCACCAAAATAACATAAGTGCCTAGATGCACTTTCAATCTCCCCCTTTTTGGTGATTTATGACAAACCTATTATCAATTGCACCAAATGACAATATTAAGATATTTTGGCATTAAAACTAGCATAAAGATACAATAAGATAAAGATACAATAAGAGATCATACTTACAAAACATCCCTTTTTGTCAATCGATTAGGGGACAATTGATAAATCCATAAATTCTCCCCCTTTTGTCATTAATCCCAAAAAGGTGCTTAAAAGACTCTTACTGTTTATTCAATAAAAACTGTTCTCCCCCTTGATTGCACACTCAATAAAGAGATTAGGGAGAAAATAAAATAAAGATAAGGAGCTAGTAATAGGACAATAATATTAAGCTCCCCCTAAATCTAGGCAAGATATGATACCAATTATTTCCAAGATTTAGGTAATAGATTTTTCTAGTTATACCAAATTAAAGAAGTCATGATTCTTAAGATATAAGAGATGCTTAAACATGACACACGAATATGATTTCACATATTCTTTAAACATCAAGATCATATAGCAAATTTATATAATTTAAGCACATGCTCATGATCAAATCAAATTCTAACAATCAAGATCATATAAAGAAGATTACACAAGAAGGAATTGCTTATATGATCACAAGATGTATAGAAGATCATGAATCAAAATTGTATAAGTAAGATGCACTTTCATGATCAAGAATTATAAACTTATCAAGGGCATACCTCTTTGCAATGTGTCACCCATATGTACCTTTTAGTTCTTGATAATGCCGAATGCAAGTTAGATGACACTTCAAAACAATTTAGGATTAGAGGATACCTCTTGAAAGATACCAATTAATCATATCAATTGAAAAATACAACACCATTTAGAATAACACAATTTAGCATAATGGTGTGCATGACATTATTGAATATGGTCGAAAAGAAACACGTCCCTTTGTCGATTCTTGTCCACCGCATGTTCGAATTGGTCATGATCACCGCGCCGGTCTTAGATCCTCGTACTATGGAGCTCCTCTCCATTTCCTTCATCCCACCGTCGAAGATGACCCTTTTCCAATACCTTGAACATCAATAGACAAGCACACGATTTCCGGAACAAATATCTTTTAATTTGACCCAAGTTAGTTTGATAATGTCTAAGTACAACATGCATGATATATATGATATACAAGACAATACTCTTTGCATGCAATTTAAAACAATTCAAGATATCAATTGAAGATTTTATTACACCACTTTATAATGAAAATATTTGAAACTCATTCAAATTTGATCTTGACATCCACTTGTAAGAGAGACAATGAGTAAAACACATTCAACCTCACTCTTGAGCTTACAAGGAAATTTTCTCTTTCCATAATAAACTCGAAGTTATGCAAGAGAGAAACATTTTGAGGCTAAGTTACAATTAAATCCAATTTCGAATAACTTAGCCAAAAGATGCACTTTCATTGGAATGAAAACTTAAATAGATATGCTCCACTTAGAAGCTTGGAGCAATGAATAAGTTCACTTAGTTTTCATCTTGAAAGGCTTGCCAAGATGCCAATTCAAAACTCTTAAAATCTCAAAAAGATTCAAATAGCAAAGACAAAGTCGATTATAACTTTTAAACTATTGCTCAAATACAAAAATCATCAACGCGAATGATCCGAGGCTAAATCCTCTTGAGGGCTATGAAGACCGAATATTAATTTGAGCAAAGGAGAAACCCCAAAATAGGATGAACAAGATATTGCAATAAAGTATAGATAGCAATTTGAATTTGGGCCGAAATTGTAACCCGGATACTCGGTGTTTTTGATCCGAGTGTCTGGATAATCCGGATACTCGGATATATTACCGGATACTCGGGTTGTTCACTTCATCCCTAAATCGAACATTTTGAATTTGGATCAAATCTTGATCAAATGAAGTCCAATAGCCATAAGATTTTGCGAAATGATCCATGAACATCCAAGAGACTTTTTCCAAAAGGAATTTCTCAAATATCACCCTCCAATCAAAAATTAGATCAAAATGGGCATTGGAGGTTTAGTTTTGACACTAAGTCAAATAAAGTTAACAATCTTGCAAATGAGTTCAAATAAATTTGAGAATTTTCGATATGAACTCCATATGTGAGAGAAGGTTTTATAACAAAGATTTTCAATAAATAAATTTCATTTTGAGAAATATGATGAAATATGCATATGAAACACATAAAACATTAAGATTTTCACCAAATCCTCAAAATGGAACCAAATGAATTTTGAATGGTAATATGCACTTATATGGCTTCATATGATTTAGAGAGATGTTTATAAGCCTATTTGCATAATTAAATCCATTCAAATCGTAAAATCCAACTTAATGCAAGAGTATGCCAAATAAGATCGAAAGAGAGAAAAAGGCATAACTATTTCAAATTAAGTTGAAATTATTTGAAATTAGGCATAAACATTCTTTAGACTCCCAAGAAACTTTTCCAAAAAGAATTTTCCAAAAAGGAGTCTCCAAATAATAGATATGCCAAATTTTGCTTTGAAGGCATGATTTTTACTCAAAGAGAAGAAAAGTCAAAACTTTTTCAGAAATAAACATTGGACTATTTAGAAGGTTTCCCAATAAGAATTTCATTAAAAGGAATTTTCGTTCAAAATATATGACAAAGTGCGCTTTGAAGGTTTGAAAAGAAATTGAATTTTCACCAAATGCTCAAAATGCATTCCGGATTGAAATTTATGGAGATTTGAACTTTCATAGCTTTGTATGAGTTAGAAATACTATTTCAATCCAAGATATGCAAATAAATCCAATTCAAATAGCAAAATCCACAAAATGTAACAACAGATCATTTTGGGTCAATTGGATGATTTTGGCCAAATTCAAATGGCTATAACTTTTGAACGGTTGGTCGTTTGGAAAAACTTTGAACTAAAGAAATGCTTAAAATGACCAACCCTATGAGTTTTGTATTGACCACTTTTTCAAACTCCAAATAGATTTTGCTTTAGAAAAATTTGAAGTTAAATGCAAAAGCAAGATCACAAAGATCCTTTTTAGGCCAAAGTTTGACTTTTAGCTTCTAACCAAGGGTTAGATACTTGAAAACATTTGAAATACACTTGAAAACATTTTAGAAGACTATTTTCATAAGATTTTGCATTTCAAACAAATATTTTGCTTTAACCCTTTTTGAAGCAAGTTAAATAGGAAATAGTTTTTCATAAAAAGCCTTAAAATACAACTCAATTTGGATTTCATGCAATTTCAATTTCCATGGCTTAGAATTGATTATCAAGATGGTTTCTAGCCAACATTTATAATGAAATCCAACTTGAATACTAAGATTTGAGCAATATGCTTAAATAAGCTATTTTAGTTCAAACCAAAAACTTTTCGGGCTAAAATTGATTTCAATATAGAATTTTTATTTTGAAAGCTTGTAAAACATTTGAAATACATATTAGAATACTTTTACAAAGCTTTTCACAATTTTGGGCCTTTTAAACATAAGATTTGACTTTTGACCAAATTGGTCCTTTTGAAATAGCTATTTGTAAAACAAAGTCAAATATTTCAACACAAGATTCAAATGAAGAATAAGATGAGATATTGAGATTTGAATTTTGTGTATGAGTCTAAGATACCATTTTGAACCAAGATACTACACAAGATCCGGTCCAAACGGAGAAACTCACTAAGTGCAATAATATGACAATTATGGGTCAAATATAGTTTTTCGGCGAGTTTCAAAATCAAATAACTTTCACTAGGTTGGTCTTTTGAAGATCTTTTGAACACGAAAGTTGTTAAGAATGACCAACACTAGTTTTTTCCTTTTGGAATTTTTTTCAAAATCCTTTTACATTTAATTCTATGAAAATTATAAGTTTAAATCCAAAACAAGATACTAGAAACTTGATTTTGGGCATGAAACTCATTTTCTTTGTAAAATAGATTTTTGAAGCCAAAACCATTTGAAAAACGTTTCAAATACATTTGTATACATTTTGTAATTAGTTTTTCACAAGAATACTAATGGTATACAAAATTTTGACTTTTGGCTAAATGGCTTGATTTTGAAAATATATATTTGCACTTATATAAATATGGGCACATGTAGGGATGTAATATACATGGTTATGATTTAGCACTCCCCCTTAATGTGCCACTATCCCAAACTTACTCAAGATTGCAATCAAAACAACTAATAAGCATGAGCAAGCATATAACAAGCAATCTAAATTGATTTTCATGAATAATGCAATATAACCTACACAAGGCTATAAGCTAAATAGTAATCAAATTAGATACTTGTTACCCGAGATGGCATTGGTTTATGATTGAAGTGAATGTCTTCAAGCTTGGCTTCCTTTTTCATGTGATGAAATCATCCTCTTGATTGAGCCAAAGCTTCCAATGCATCTCCAAGCACCTACAATTCTTTTAGGCACTTGTTGGTACCCAATTTTTGTTGGGTCCAACAATGTTAGTCACAATAGATTTTGGAACCCAAATGGTCCTAATTTGGATATTATTGAATTGACTAACATAATTAGAAATAGGTTTGCAATAATTATTCCTCCTAGGCAAATGATTGGCATTTTTATGAAAAGGCTTAGGAGAGCAATGATATTTTGCAAAACCATTTCTAGTTTGATCTCTTCTAAGCATATGATAATTGAAATTATGCATTGGCTTAGAGGATCTAGCAAATCTAGCAAATGGTTTGCTATTGTTATCTTTCCTAAGCACATGATCAACATGATTTTTCTTGGTCTTAGGAAGTCTAGCATTTTGAGCAAACACATTTCTAGATTCATCTCTCTAAGCAATTTAATATCATAATTTTGCAAATACTTGGGAGAATCGACAAACTTGGCAAACACATTGCCATTTTGTCCTTCCTAAGCAAATAATGATCATTGACAATAATAGGCTTAGGATGATACCTTTGGGACAATCCTTACCGATGTGTCCCTTTTTCGACAGATTGTAGCAAGTAGGCTTTGAGCGTCTCTTCTTCTTCTTGACTTGCTCTTTGTCGGTTCGCCTCATTGTTGATGGTTGTGGCTTGATCTCCACTTTATTAGGGCACACGGAGGCGACGTGTCCCTTCTTGTTGCAAGCAAAGCACTTGATGGTCTTCGAAAGTCTTTCGTTGTGCCTTGTCTTGCTAGTCTCCCTCTTGGAGATGTAGCCGAGTCCTCGCTTATCTTGAGGCGCCCTTGGCTTGCTCAAGATCTCGTCGAGAACGGCTTTTCCTTTGATGCACTTCTTCAAGTCATTTTCTAATCTAATGACTTTGGCCTTGAGCTCATTGTTTTCCTCTACAAGATTAGTCTCAATATGCATAGAGGAAGTTGAAGCAATATTTTTATTTGAGCAACAAGGCATATCATCACTAGAGGTGGGCATATTAATTTTAGATGAAATGCTAGAATTAGAAATTAAGCATGGCATATCATCAATTAAATCACATGTAATTCCTATGTCCACCTTAGGCTTATGAATTTCTTTGGAAAGGAGGGATTCATGATTTTCTTGAAGCATGTTATAATCATTTTGAAGTGATTCATGTTCAAGCTTCAAAATTTTATATTTCTTTTCTCCTTTCCAAGACATTTATTGAGCTCCTCTAGCAAATTCATAAGTTCATCATAAGTGAGCTCATCATCATCATCGTCACTTACCTCATTCTTACCTTTCGCCATGAAGCAACGGATTTGTGATGGAAGAGCATCTTCATCGTCACTTGAGGCGGAGGTTGAGGTTGATGGAGATGTCGGTTCTTCATCACTTGAGCTTGAGGTGGAGTTTGATGTTTCATCTCCGACATCTCTTCCTTAATGCAATCCTCAATAGAAGTGGATGATTCAAATAGTTCTTGAAGCTTTATCCACATTTCATGAGCGCTCTTGAGATTGCATATTCTATCAAAGATTTCATCGCTCACAACACAAAATAAAACATTAGTAGCTTGAGCGTCGAGATGTAGGCATTTCCTCTCTCTTCGGTTGGAGCAACTTCATTCAATGGAGAGAAAAGCCGACATCTACGATCCACCATATTTGGGGCTCATGGATTTAAAATGAGAAGTCATAATTAATTTCCATGAAGCATAATTTGTGCCATCTAGCACAAGTGGATCATGTGAATGCACTAAACCTCTAGTCGACATCCTTTACTCTCTAGACGGTTAAATCTAATAAAAGAGAGACCTTGCTCGATACCAATTGAAAGGACAGGGATGTCGCCTAGAGGGTGAATAGGCGAATTAAAAACTTTATAGCTTAAATGCGTGAATAAAATATGCACTAAATAAAATCTCCGAGTTTCTGAACAATCCGGAGTGTCCGGATATTCAATCCGGATACTCGGATAGTCCGATCCGAGGGTCCTAACCCGAGTGTCCGGTTATTCAATCCGGATACTCGGATTATCCGGATCGTCCGGGTATTCAATCCGGATACTTGGATAGTCCGATCCGAGGTCCTAACCCGAGTGTCCGGTATTCAATCCGGATACTCGGATTATCCGGACTGTCGGGTTCGAGGATTCGGATACTCGGATTGAGGATCTCGAAGAGATTTTAAATCCTGCAATTTTTCAACAATCTACTTGAACACAAAAGATCTTAGTGATGTCGGTGCACGAGGTATAGAAGATCTGGAGCCAAACACAACAAAAGAGTAGATCGGGCTCCCAAAGATTCAAAACCAAATACTAAAGCAAGAGTAAGAAGCAAACTTGGAGACAATGATTTTTCACCAGTTCGGATCCTTGAGGATCCTACGTCTCCGCTTGAGCGGCTCGGTCACACTTGAGCCGGGTCTCTTTCAACCCTCTTCCTCCGGTGTTGCACAAATGCACTCGCGGTCTTCACTCCTTTGATTCCTTCCTTACGGAGGCGGAACCGCCTTCACAAACTTCCCACGACCAACCACACAAAGCTCCGGTGGCTCGTGGCGACCTCCTAGCCGTCTAGGAGTCCTCAACCTCCAAGAGTAACAAATGCTCACGAAGAACAAGCTTGGAGATGAAATCAAGTGCTCAACCAACTCAAAACTCACTCAACAAACTCTTCCCAACCCTTCTCACAAGGGGATCACTTAGATCTAAGGGTAAAGCTCCTCAAAGCCCCACACTCCTCCTCAAAATCCACTCCAAAAGTCTCACCAAAAGCTCTCTCAAAAAGAGGAGGAAGGGCTATATATAGAACTCCCAAAACTAGCCGTTGGGGCAGTGCGCACAATCCGGAGACTCGGTTTCAATCCGGATACTCGGATTGATGAAAAGAGCTAACAGAGAGACTCAACCGGAGAGTCCGGATGAATATCCGGATACTCGGATGATCCGAATAGTCCGGACTAACTCCGGATAGTCCGAATCAAGACTTGAGCACTCGACAAAACGAGCATAACTTTTGACTCGGACTCGATTTGAGATTTTGGACTCTCCGAAAGCTAAGAACGAGGGCTACACAACCAACAAGATCTCACTATCCAAGACTCAAAGGATAACCACAGATTTCACAAAGAAACCAAGAGAGACCTACAACCCTCACTTTCCTAAGACTACCAACACCACTCTCTTTCTAAGATTAACAAGGATGGATCACTTGAGCACTTGACACATCTAAAAGTCATTCGACATCGCATCCTCTTAATAGTACGGCAATCCTTAGACTCAAATTAAATCAAAGATAAAATAAGTCTAGAACTAGTCACTTGCAGTCTTCTTTCTTGATGTCGATGCATGAAGACCTTCACCATATAATTGATGACATCTTCGCCTTGTCCAACTCGACTCGATTCACCTCATGAGACTCTCGTCCTATCAACCTTGACTTGATCATCCTCTCTCGACGATCTCCACGCCAAGTTGCTCTTGACTTAGTCCTCGGCTCTTGGTGACACCGCCGTCTTGTTGACCTCGACTTAATGATCATCCTCCAAGATACCTTGGTCATCATACACATACGGGACCTAATTCTTTCCAAACTACTCATGAAAGACATTAGTCCCAAAAGCTCAATAGATATGAATAAAGTTGATATTTGTGAGCGATTGATTACAACAAGTGTTTCATATAAAGAAGCACAATATAAATGGAAACACTTGACATAAGAAATGTTCTCTACTAAGTACATCATGATGAATATGTAATTGATCTATATGCACTAGTGAGATAATTGCCAATATGATGAATCAATTAAATCATGGCAAGGATCACAGACTTTACTTAAATGAAGCACATGATAGAATATACACGAATTGTACATGTGCAAATAATATTTGGAGTAAGAGTAAATATGTGATCCAACACTAGATAAACTTCACTAAGAGAATTGCATGAGAAGATATACAAATAAAACATGCATGCACCAAGTCAATCTATAGCAATATGAAGTTTAACTCTAGTTAATACATGCATACCATAATGAACTCAAATGAATATATATGCACAAATAAATATGACATGAACCAATGTGCATATATATAATCAACATGCTACTTGGAGTTCACTATGCATTTGCACGAAAGGAATGCAATAACAAATATAGAATAGATACCAAAATTGCATACTTTATCTTTGCTTAACTATCCCATTTGATTTTCCTCTAAATAGATGAGACTGATACTCAACTAGGCAATAACATGTTAGTCTTATAGCAATATAATCATATTAGAGGTTTGTCATTTGCTAAGCACTAAGTTAAGCATTTACTTAATTGCATAGATTGTCATTATGAGTGTTTGTCATTAATCACCAAAATAACATTCATTAATCACCAAAATAACATAAGTGCCTAGATGCACTTTCACCATATTTACTTTTCAATGTGCTCCTCGTGAAATATCAGTTTGTATTTGCACAACAGTGTGGCACCTAGTACAGCAATCCAGTAGAAATCTTAACTTTGCCTTCACTTACCATGCACTCCTTTTCTAATAACATGGTTCAGGTAGCATTTGTTGCCATTGGAGCAACGATGGTAGGAAGCATCACATTCTTAAAAAAGGAGCAAGAATACGTCCACAAAGGAGATGAGGTTTCTTTTATATTCTGTACTTTTTGCAACTATTTTACTGCCGCGTCACATTCAATCATCTAATTCCTCTTTTCTTCCAGTTTGGGTATTTCTCCTTTGGAGGGAGCACAGTAATATGTGTCTTTGAGAAGGTTTGCTCATTTTCTTTCGCTTAGAAATTTTATTTGTCCCCCATGCATTTGAAATAAGGAAATGAGAAATTGGAACTGAACGAGCTAAATCAATCTAGCGGATGAACTTAATGCCAGTTTTCTGTGTTATGGATTGCAGCAGTTGGCTTTCACCAACACTCCACCTTTTGCGCTGTCAATAGACAACAATAGCAACCAAGCTTTTTGTTCCAAACAAGTTTGGATAGGCTAGGAATGAAACCTAATCAAAGTGAAAAGACCCCTAAACCTTCGATCTTAGATCATGGTTCCGGTATGTGATTCGCGAATTTCCATAAACTCCTATGCAACGCCAACTCTTTAGGTATATTCAATACACATCGGTGTCTTAGAAGACTTCTGTTGGAGATGTTCATACCATCTCGAACGATGTTGGACAAACTTTTCTTCAATTGGTGCTACCCCAAGTCCCAACCCTATCACGTATACCATCGTTGCGGATTTGATTCGCCTTGTATGATCACAGATCCACAACAGCATCCGTAGCTCTGCTAAACTCGATGAACCTATTAGAAAATGATTTTTTTTAAGTGATTAAAACTCATTCCGTTAATCAACTTCGAAAACTATCTAATGTTTCTTGCTGGAAGTTGACCTGTTCTTTGGATGGCAGGATGCGATACAATTTGATGCTGATCTTCTGGCCAACAGTGAAAGATCACTCGAAACCCTTGTCGCGGTCGGCATGACTTTGGGCGTCTCCAAACGGAACAAAGAGCAACAAATTCCGGAGCTACAGAAATGTTCGCTTGACTGAGGGAGGTCAGGGAGTGCATCATGGTACAGAGCTGTAAACCTATAGGCTCTAGTAGGCAGGTACAAGGAATTAGTAAGGTGTATTTGAATCTACCTAGTTCCATTTCCACAGCATTGTTTCGATAATCGATAGTTAGCCTTACAGTTGGATCTCCATTGTGCATTTTGTAAAGAAAATCCTTTTTCTTGGAGCAAACAATTGTTAAAAACACGTGGATCTATTTTTGTAGTGAAATTTGAGCCACATCAGATGTTTGATTTCATCCATGAGTTTGAGGTGAATGCACGGAATCGTTTGGAAAAACATCTACATAACCATTAACCAATCCTCAGTGAGTCATGTTATGATCAGGTGGATAAAAATTAGGAACCGTTGACTCAATTGGAGTTTGGGGAGGAGCTGTACCTAAATAAAGGGAAAAAGTCCAATTTACAACACTGATCTCTAGGCTCATTTTGTTTTTCAAGCTTTCAAGTCTGAAACCGTTTGAATCGAGACCTTGAACTAACAGAACCATACACTGTGCCCCCCCGACCCAAACCATGTTGGTTGTCTAACGTGGCATCTACATGCACTTGTTTCACCGACATGGCATGCGTGTGTGCATCCACATCAGCCAGAGATGAGGCGGCATGGTGGTGGCGGCGCCGAGGAGGGAGAGAGGGGCTACTAGTGCGAGCATGAGCATCAGGGAGGAGGGAGGAACTCACCGGCGCAGTCAGTGGAGGCGGGGAAGCTTCGAGATGAGCTGACGACGAGAGTCGAGGGCAGTGAGGCGAACTAGAAATGGAGGGCCCAAATTAGAAGTTGGGGAAGGAAGAGGGAGGCATGAAGATGCTCCGGTAGAGAGTGATTGGTTGGAATCTCACCGAAGGCCAGACAGTGGCGGTGGGGCCAGAAACGGGGAAGACGACGGTGGCACGGTGCTCTTGTGGATCAAATCCAAATTGATTGAAGGGGAATGAAGAGGATGCTTGGGAACACGACATGACACAGACGGTTTTAGGAGAATCTCATTGAGTTGGCCGGCACGGCGAGGCGGATGCAGCAGCCACGAACAATGGCGCTGTCGGAACGGAAGAAGGCGGTGCGCATTCCGGTGCTCCTGTAGGAGAGAGGAAGAACGGAGGTGAGGGTTCCATCGAGGAGACCGAGGCGAACTAAAACGATGCAGGTTCCAATGTCGAAGCTCAACGGGACGGATGCACGAGTTCGGCGGAGCGCGGCGGCCGAATCCGAGGGGCTCCAGCTCGTTCTCCTCCTCTGGTGCTCTAGCGAGGTGAAGGGGGTGCGCAAAAACGGAGCGGGCGAGGAGTGAGGTCTCACCTGCGGATTAAATGGGAGGAGTGAGGTGGGAGGTGGACGGCAACACCGCGCGCGGCGACGCAGTGGCAGTGAATGGCATGGGCACCAACGGGCGAACTGACGCAGTGAGAGAGGCTACAACACGGCGAGGTGAGATGGGCGGCAACGCCAATGAGGTCTGGCCCGGCCCTTGCCAGTGCCGGACTTGGAGAAGAGAGGAAGGAGAGGGAGAGACGAATGAGAAGGGGAGGAAGAAGAAAGGAGATGAGAGGATGACAGGTGGGTCCCATAATATTTTTTTTTGTTTTATTTGCTGAGTTTGTTGCCAAGTTATGGAAGACGAGTTTGCATATCAAAACCATTGACATGTAAGCGCTATGGTTTGGGTCTGGGGTTAAATTGGACGGGTTTCGGTAGTTCAAGATCATGATTCGAGGGTTGAAAATTAAATCGAGGTAAAAGTTCAGAATTGTAAATTGGATTTTTTTTCTAAATAAAATGCTTTCGGTTTGCTTCTTTTTTGTTCTTGTTGCTTTGTGTTTGGATCGTAGTCTCCACCTTCAACACGAAAGAAATTGAAATGGCTTGCGAAGACCAAACCAAGACACTCAAGCTTTGCACCCCCTACCTGGTGAAGTCATGTCCTCAAATCTTATTGCAGCGCAGCATTCCACGTACTTCTTGCTTCTTGGTGAGGCAACTCTTCCAGTTGGACGCCATCTGCTATTTTTTAGGACAGTGTCGTGCATCTCTCAACTGCCGTGCCCAGAGACGTGGCGGTTGTGTTTTGTACTTCTTTTTATGTGAAGTTCACCATGTCGGACTGATGAATGAAATTTCCCTAGAAACAAGAAGTGAGCAGAATTCCCCCCAGTACTACAGTAGCATACACAAAAGGGCGACTGACGCTGCTCTGTTCAAGACAAGTAAACAAGAAGCCCTCAACAATCTCTAGAGGCACCCTTAAGTTCAAATACAATACATAGAATCTCCAAACTGCAACGAACTGAACTGAAGCTAGCTATCATATCCTACTACTTGGGAAGCTGCGGGCAGTTGATGATTTAAAGGAGTCCGGGCCGAGAATGGAAGGGAAAGTAGGGCGTCGCCAAGGCGGCCCGATCAAGGTTGCTTTTCTTCTTCCCTTGCTCCTCCTCTGCGCCTTGCTGCCTCTGCTTCTCCTTGTGCTGCTGCTTATTGCTGTGCCTCTGCTTCTCCTGCTGCTTCTCGCTATGATCGCCGTCGGACTCATTAGCATACGACGACGACGGAGAGGGCGGCTTCTTGGGGAGCACCCTGGCAAGCGACGGCATGCAAGAGCAGCCCATGGTTGCAGGTGCAGCCGTGCAGCTACCCAATGCTCAGTGGCAGTGGCTTCTTCAGAGGCTTCAGCTTATACCTCAGCTGGTCTTTTCTACTGTAGCCTGTGGGTGTGTGTTTGTGCTGGAAAAGCCTGGGATTCTTGCTAACCTTTTTATAGGGGAGACTGGCTCCAAACTTCCAACGGAAGATTGCCACTTCGTTTCCTCTTCTACTCTCGAATTATCGGTTAGTATTATTCATTTGAGCACATGGTGAGCACCGTATTATCTTATGCCCGTCTCGCTTTCTTTAGGCGTGATTGCGTGAACGGGATAGAGAGCAGGTGCAAGTGACGCATACATGCATCGTGTACAAGTGTGGCGTGATAGGGAGGATCTGACAAGTGGGCCTGGGGACAACACTGGGCCACCTGTCAGTCCATAGAATGCATCGCACCCTCGTGTCTTGTTCAATTGCTTGGCTTGCTGACAGAATCTGCTGCCCATCGTTGACCGGTGACTGGGCAGAGCTTCCTTGCCAGGCAAGCTTCTCAACTTCTCAAGTTAAAAGAGTCATTTTTTTTTTTTTGGATAACTTGCTATCCGACGTTTTAACGGACGTCCGTAGTATTTTTTACATATACCTGTAACAATTGTAATCATCGTGTGCAGTAAAAACGCATGATGACGGTAGTAATGTCGATCCGGATCATCGCAATATTTTTTACCCATACGTGCAACAATTATAATCACCGTTGACGAGTACTCAAACCATAGGTACCCCAACGGCCCGGAGTGACGAACGGGCTACCCCAAGCCCGACTCCGACCAAAGGCCCCGCGGGGCCACGAAGGACGATCGACTCCGACCTAACGAGCTGCCCCAAGCTCGTCCCCGACCCAATGAGACGTCCGACCCTCACAGGTCGGACTCCCCACGATCTCCGACCAAGCTGAGGCGAACTGCAAAGAGCTTTTGGGGGGGCCAAGAGATTATCTTGCGTAGAAAGCCTCACCATATTTGTGTCAACGATTTATTTCCTACTCTCTTTTTTGGGTGTGGGGGGTTGTGTAAATTGCACATAGGATTCCATACTTTTATTTACACCTGTTGAATTGCTGACAACACTATGTCTAGCACTTTCACATTCTTGTGATTATCCCCAAGATAATTTCCAAGAATAGTTTGTCTATACATCTCACAAATTACAACATTTAGGCCTTGGAGCAGTATGGAATACTGCAAAGGTTGAAGCAGGTTCCATTGTTGCTTTTTGGCCTCGGCACAGTTGGACTTGCACTAAGTTAAATTTGTTGGCACATGCTTATATACCTCGAAAGAGAGCTTTGAGCCTCTGACATCTGAACTTCCTTTTTTAGGTTGCTGCTGGGTGGGGTGGGGTTTGTGTGTGTGTGTGTGTGTTTTGGTGGGGTGGGGGGTGGGGGGTTAATCAGCTGGTGCTTCTCGGATAATTGGAATCGACATTGATAGCAAAAAGTTTGATATTGGTATGGTTTATAATTCCCGTACTTCTGTTCATTGTACCTTTTGTTTCCTTGAAAGCTTAGAAACGTGTATTCTGTTGTTTTCCTCAAAGTTGCACGAGTTTTTGATCAACGGGTGAAAGTAAGCAATTCACATTCTTGTCTTCTGCCAGAAGATGAAAGTACATGTCTAGTGTGCAAGTTGTTTGTGGAAGCTTGCTACTAAATTTCTGTTGTTTTGACTTGAAGCCAGAAGTGCTCTCTTGAGTCTAATTTGGGGAAAGAAATCTTCAATACAATGTTTGGTTAGGTTATAATTTAACATATGATTTCTACAATATAAGTGATATGACCAGCACGGCAGCACCCACTACTAGAAGTTTCAAAGGCTTTTTGTTCCTTTTTTTCATCAAAATTTATTTTTAAATTGCACAGGGCAACTTTTATGTACAGACAATCAATATCTATTGAAGCTTTCAGCCTTGTTTTTTGTTATTAACAATGCACTGCAAACTTTACTGAAGTATTTTGACAATAATATTTTCTTCCTGGTTTTTTTTTCCAGAAGGACAGGAGGCACAAAAGCTACTTGGGGAATCACTGCATATTTTGATGCTGATTTAGGTGGAGTGTGCATTTAGTAGTTTGCTCGTAGAAATAGCGACATTATGAGAGATTTTCTAGCATGTGCCAATGTATTATTTATCTGTGTATCTGCTATGTGAGGCTTTAATTGTTGAACCTAACCCAATATTAATGTTGTGAATTTTTTACGGTGTTTTTAATATATATTTTTATTAGTTCTGGTTAGTTTTGAATTTTGTTTCTTGTTTTAAAGAACTCTGCCGAATTTTTCTCTCTAATTTTTAGCAACTCTACAAAGACAGTACATTGGCGGGCTGCAAGTGTGATTTGGAGATGGGTTGAAATGGGTTGGGAAAATAAGCTGAGCCCATAGTAGGGAAATGAGTTGGGAAAATAGGCCGAGCGGGTTGGTTTGATCTAGGTTGAAATGTCATACGGTTTGGTTTGGGTCTAGTCTTGGTGGGTGTTAAATGGACTGGTTTAGATTGGAAAAGTGGAGTTTGGTTTGGATTGGGAAAGTGGAGTTTGCTATGGTGGGTTGGGCTGGAAATGGGAACCCACTAGCAGGGCTACTCCGAACACGTCACACGATACAACGTGCAGACAAGCCTTACCAGGGGAGCACGGGGCACATCGTGCTTGTGTGATCTCATCATTCAATTTTGGTAATTTGTCACCCGCTAGTCACGACATAAAATCTTTATCAAACAAAGAGAACAGATCAACTGGCATAACATTAGCAGTACGCAGCTCATTTCAAATGGAAGTTCATACTTTTAGGACGACGATAGTATGTATATTCAGTACCAAGTGACACCACATAATACTAAGATTCAGACTGCTGAGCGAAAAACAAGTTCAGAATTTAAAGGTACTCTTGAGTACAGGCACATAGTACATAAGCCAACAGGTGACAAAGCACAAACCCAGGCCAGATACTCCACGAAGCATGTTAAGCCAGATCCATTGGAAGCTCTCATCATCCCCTCAGACCAACACTTGAGCTCACAGCAAGATACAAGCACAGGCAAACGATAGTGAAGAGTCAAGAGATAGAAAGTTTTACCTGCCAGGAACATAATGTCAGTTCTACCTGCGCCTCGGGGAGGGTGAGCTGCTGCTCCGGCTGTCACTAGAGATGCTCCTTCCTCTAGGAGCCCTGCAAGACATGCCATTTTTAGTTTTTAAAAAGAACGTATCACTTATGTGATGTGCACATAACTATCGTATGTGTTACCTTCTAGGGCTGCGACTCCTCGATACCCTTCTTGGTCCCTATACAAAGAAAAATTTTAAACCACTTCTGTAAGGCGGAGCATTTAACCACTTTAGTATTGAAGAGCACAAGAAAATTTTTAAAAAGTGTCTTCTCTAAGGGGCTACAAAAACCACAGCAGATGTAACACTCACCCTTCTTGGAGGACTGGGTGATCGAGAATACGATGAATCTGACCTTCCACGCCTCAATGGAGGTCCTCGACCCCTGCTACCACCAAGAGAATTAGATGTGAGCTCCGTCGGAAGATTTAAAAGGCACTGAGGGAGGGAAAGATGAGAGATCAATTTCATTACCTTCGAGGAGAAACTGATCTGGAGCGGGAATGATGGGGGCGACGAGGAGGAGGACGACCGTGACGATGTGGAGGTGGTGGTGGTGGTGGCCTTCTTGGAGGGCTCCTCATCCGCCTTGGGGGTGGTGACCTGCGGAGAAAAAAAACAACATGAACTAACACAATCAGTATAGTAATAAAATGAGGAAAAAGATCTACCATAACCTTCCGACGCAACAGAAGTACAAAACTCGACATAGAAAAAATGGGTGAAACAAGTGAAAGAATCAGCAACTAATCTTATAAACCAGAATATTCAGCACATATATGTAATGGATTTGCGTAAACCTCATCCAAATGCAGAAGGATAATTTTAGCAAACAGATCTAAGACAATAATTGCATGATCATGACCAAAATTGTACAAGAAATCCACAAATATAAATGGAGAGAAATACCTGATACATTTGGCGCATCAGGCCAGCATACAATATAACTCAAAGTATATACAATATATTGTATTCCTCCTGGATGAGGCATAGGCACATTGCACAAAAATGATAAATAGAGACAAGCTCAAAGTGCCTTACCGCCGTCTAGGAGGCCCAGGGGAGCGCCTGCGCGGTGATGGGCTGCCACGACCCCTCCTAGGTGACGGGCTATTGTTGTGAAAAGAACAGTGTCAGCGATTCGAGTCACAATACCCTAGATAAACAAAAGAGATTTAGACATTGCTCACCGCATCGGTGACCTATGCCTTCTAGGCGGTGGAGAAGGAGAACGTCTTCTAACTGGAGATCCTGGTCTCCGGCGAGGTGTATCACCATGCCGGAGGGGGGAAGCATCTGGTCGACGACGGATAGGTGGAGAATCAGCACGACGTCTAGGAGATGGATCGGATGGACGCCTGGGTGACTCAACCCTTCGATTTGGAGGAGATCGCTTTCGTGGAGGTGAAGTTGCCTTTCTTTTTGGAGATGCTGTCACAGGAACGTAATAGGATTAATCATCGAAGCGCTATAACAATCACCTGGAAATTTAAATCCTAGTTAAGAGCGAAAGTAACAAGCAACAGATAGAAGTGCCTGTTGAAGAACCAGAAGACCACTCTGGAATAGTAGGCCTGACTAAATTATAAGCTATAAAGCTTCAGAAGCTTACGTTCCATAAGATGCTGCTGAGCATCCTTTTCAGCACTAGTAGCACCTTTATCATTCTGAGGAGCATCTCTTTTTGGAGGAGGGGGAGGTGCCTTCACAGGTGAAGAAGCCCTTTGGCGTGGTGCCAGCGTGAACCTCAACTTAACAACATTTCCATCAATTTGACCCTGAACAGATGAGAAGTTGTTGGTCATTTGCTCATCAAAAAACGAAACAAAACATAATCATAGGGCAGAAAGCATACACCATCCATGTAAAGAAGAGCCTTCTCAGCATCAGCTCGCTTCTTGAACTCAATATATCCATAACCACGAGGAAGATTAACCTAAATAAAAAAATGAAGAGTAGGTGTCAAGGGGAGCTTCCTTAGATAATGTCAATGCAACACATTCACTTACCATTCGGTCCATTGATAGCTCCACATTTACCACTTCACCAAAATTTGCTGCAAAATAAGGATAGTTAGACTAGACTATTATATTGAGTGCAAACACCCCAACCCGATATCATGGAGCTGACAATAATGTGGTATACAATGGAAGAACATGCAAATTGTTTATCAACTTCAACGTCAACCTTCAGGTCCTCCTAACCTACCATTCCGATAAAATTGATGAATGGTAATATAGCAAGTATCAGCAACTTCTCAAGCCACTTTTCAAATTTAGTTAAATATCAAGCAAAATTAAGATCAATCGTTTAGTTCCCTGTCTGCAGAAGAACAACAGTTGGGATAACAATTTGCGTTGTTTTACGAGAACATGGAACCAGAGTTGGCACATTATTATAGCAACAGGAACACACCCACTGCATGGAATCGGAGTATGTTTAACAATTGACCAACCTTAAAAACTGAAAACTTCATGCAAAACACAAGGGTTCAAGATAAAAATGAAAAAACCACACAGCACAAATTAGATATTTAAAAACTCACAAAACGCACATTGTCAACAGAGTTTCTAAATGCCAAGGGGCACCTCAACAATCAAACAAGGAAAACTTATGCAAATGCTAATATAAACTTAATTTCACCCTCTAGTAATAATTCAAATCATAACAGTACCTAACTTCCAACAAGAATGAAGCACATGGAAAAATATGAAGACAAGCTCACCAAATATCTCTTTCAAATGAGCCTCATTAACATTCCTGGATAGATGATCAATGTGAAGAACAACCGATTCGGGAGCAGGAGATGCTTTCCTGAAACAAGCAACCACCAATGCAACATTGTAGGGCACAACAAGACAGAGAGTGTTACACATGCTCAGTTAATATTAATTGTTTCAGGGGAAAATAGAACAAAGTGTTTAAATGCAAAAATCCTAATATGAGAAACAAGCCGGAAGGCAAATGCCTAACGGCAGATTATGCACGCAAGACATAACTTTCCCAGAAACATACAAGAGCCAAACTTGGTCAATCGAAGTATGAAGAGGAAATAGCAACATAGCAGCTAAAATAAGAAATTATCTCAGATGCTACCGTTAATTGTATCTTGCTAACATAAAGGAGATGGCTCAAAATATAATAGGCATCATGAACAAGCTTTGTATTGTCATCCCATGAATAACATTCCATGCATACCATATTTGTTCATGCAAGACAAAATGATAACTAGTTCAAACAGCATGCCTAAAACATATAATCATCAATGCAGTGCCAGCAGAATAAAAAAATATGCAGATATTCTGCAAGCTTGTACCTTGGAGGTGAAGCTTTTTTAGGTGGAGGTGACGATGAAGGGCCTTTTTTTGATGGTGAACCTCTTTTAGGTGGAGGTGATGATGAACGGCCTTTTTTTGATGGTGAACCTCTCCGCGCTCTAGGTGAGCTGCACAGACAACAGTACCCATAAGTAAAAATGTGCTCGGGTGAGAAAACTAGCATGAGAAACACAATAAATCGAAAACACCAAAGAACCATGTTGATGAAAGCAGCAAACATTAAGAGTAACGGAGTGACTTCATAGATGAGCTAATTTAAGTGCACTTAGTGTGTGATTGCCATAACGACAATTGAAACATAGTGATTTAAAAGGTAAAAAGAAGAACGAAAAGCAAGAAGCAGGATGAATTTGTAGAACAGAAGACAGTGAATTGATTTCAGAACAACTGTTAAATCTGGAACTATGCGATAGTACAAGAGATAATGGATTGGTCCTGTGACCGTAACACATACGTTTCAAATGGGCACAAGGGGCAGTGAAAGAAACAGAGTTGAACTCTGCAGCAATTCAATGGAGGCTCCAAAAAAAAAAAAAACAAAGTCTAAATTTGGCGAATGTAAGGCTCAATTAGTTAATTTAAATAGGGTATGTATGTCCCAACAATGGATCCATTCTTAGTTCTTACTAGCAAATAAAGGACACCAGACCTACATTGTCAAGGAAATACCAAAAGGAACATCTAAACGCTAACAAGCAGCTAGAACAAACCAAAAAAAAATCCATCTGAATTCTGAAGAAAATAAATTTGCCAACGATCAATACAATTATTACCAACGTCTTGCTCTGTTAGATACTGAAGAACTACATCCTTACTGTTGAATCCCAAGAGGACTAATTATATTTGACAAAATAATTGGAACACGCAGTCCACACCTATATTGGTTGTTGTACATGACATCAGAATCAACCAGCCTCATATACTACAGACTGCAGTTGCAGCTGGCTCCTAAAACACATACTCCAGTTGCAGCAGGTTCCTAGAACACATAATCTAGTTGCACCCAATTCCGAGAAGATTGGTACTAAGCAATGTCCCATTTCTTTAGAAACTAAAGATTTAGAAGAACAAAAAAGTAGAACTTTAACCATCGAAGCCCTGACAAAGTATACAGAATGACTGCCACACAAGCTCTAGGGTTTGTATATATATTTTTTTTTTCACAAAGTGGCACTCAAATCAGTAAATCCAACGCCGTAAATATATGAAAATAAACATTAACACATGAGACCCGCAGGTTTCCCAACAAGGTACTGCTCCAGACTTAGTGTACTGGGGGTTAGCACAAATCTAATACACGAACTATCACCAATCTAAAATCCAAATCCTAAAACACCCCCAAAGCGAGAGTGGTAGCGTGCACTAAAAAGCTACAAACTACTCGTGGAAATCCCAACATCTCTGAACAAACACCACCAAAATCAAATCTAAAACCTTAAAGCGATAGATCCTGAGCGTGGGGACGCGAGTCTCACCTGCGCCTGGCAGCGGGAGGGGAGCGGCTCCGGGAGGGGGAGGACGACGAGGAGAAGCTGCGGGAATGCGAGCGCGAGCGGGACGAGCCGGAGGAGACGGACCGGGACTGCGAGCGGGAGGAGGGGCCGGAGGAGGACCGCGAGACGGATCGGCCGCGGCGGGGTTTCGCCATCGTCTCCCACGGCGGCGGCGGCCGGGAGAGCGGGGGTGGATTTGGGGTGTTTGGGTTAGGGTTTTGTTCGGGGAGGGGAGGAGGGGAGGGGCGCGAGGGGTACGTTATGCTCTCCGCCCTACGAGGTGGACGGATGTGATTCGCCCCAAATTTCTCTTCGGGCCCACCTGCAGTGCCTCATAACACTCAGTTGGGAACTCTGGGATAAGTACTAATGACAATAGCTTAAGTTCAAAAACAAAAAAAGCTGTACGCTAATGTCTTTTGTTTAGACTTCTCTAAGAAAAAGTTGTCCGAGCTTGATTTTCGCAGAATTTTTATAAAACTTCTCTTTATAAAAGTAATACAATTATTTCACGAATATATTCTCGTATTTCAAATGGAACGTAAAGAATAACCAACCCTTTCCTCCATACACATGAATGTAGGTGTTATCTGTTGGAAAATTAACATGACATAAAATTAATTTAATTTCATATATACGCCATAAGAATACGAAGTTAAACATTGTGTCTACAACATGGTTATTAGCAGCCAGCATATTTACAGAACATGCTAGTAAAAAAAACATACTTACACATGCTAGATAGTCCAAAAGATACATAGATGTAAACAATACTATCATAACAGTATACATCCTCAACAGATCTAATCATAAAAAGAATCATTTGGACCAAGAACTATTTAATCCTGAGCACTCACTTTGGGCTTGATGAAGAATAGGAAGTAGCAAAGGAGTGACTTGATGCGACGATCGATGACAAAGACGAGTAGTCGCTCGAAGCGACGCTTCCCAAACTTATCGTCGGTCTCCCGTCGTGCAGGGCATCAAGGGTCGACGTCGGATCGAAGACACCGCTCTCCCTCATACCCGTTGCACGACAGATAAAGGGACGGAATGGCTCCAAAGCAGAAAGTACGGAGGGAGGAAGCAGAGGTCGCCAGAGAGAACGAGATTGATTTTCTGTCGCGTGTGCTCTCACAAACAGGGACGTCTCCTTTAAGAAAACATGAACCGAAAACCGCCTCCCAAAAAAACAGTCGAACGACACGATTCTAGGAACCGCCCCTAGAATCTCGCAACGCAGGCGAGCGGACTAACCGCACGAAAACGTACGTCTCCTTAAGTCCGCGACACCACGTCAGCAGCCGAGGCGTAAGATGATGTGGCATAACGATACACGTGACAAAAGGTTAAATACACTTAGCACGTCTCGATCACGATCGCACGACGTCGCAACGATCACGATCGCACGACGTCGCAACGATCACGATCGCACGACGTCGCAACGATCACGATCGCACGACGTCGCAACGATCACGATCGCACGACGTCGCAACGATCACGATCGCACGACGTCGCAAGTCACAAGATAAACACACGATATACACGCGCATGTACATAGCCTATCAACACCCCATTTGATTTCATCCATTGATTAATTCAGGATTAATTCCAACATTATCATCGACCAACATTCATGGACAACGCAAAAACATGCAATTTGAACCAAGGAAGAATTCAGTTGAATATTGGCTAATAAATTGCGGTATACCATATATGTTCTTATCAAATTTTATCAAAGTAGTGTTGATTTGCATTTTACTGCACGACAACCTACATCTACATATAATTTTATCAGGATAACAGTGCATCACATAATCTAACAATAGAGGCACAGCAACTACGCAGATCACTTGATGGGACGCGCGATGTTTTGGTCAGAATATGCGGTTGATCGCATGGATAGCTTTCATTTCGGAAGTCAATCTACTCGTTCTTCAAATATTTACCAACGCTACCAATGCATACAATAGCGATATAATACAGTCTCAAGTTTTCTTCAGCAATATCTATCCCTGCCTTCCTTCTGTATTGTGACTAGTGAGCTAACATCTTTCAAAGATCCTGTAAAGTTTCTCCAGAGAAGCAACCTGCGTCATAAGTTTAAAATCAAACAACCCAAGGTTAGCAAGTCTTGGTCTTAAAAAAGAGAGAAAAAGGGTTAGCAACCCTTATCATCTATAAAGGTGGTTTGTGCAACTTCTTGTGGTGACAATTAAATTTGTTCCAATTTTTTTTGCTACCTGTCAACAGAAACCCTGAGAATCTACTCAAGAACATGTCACCTGTAGGCTGTATGTGGGGTGGTGGTTTAGAAATTGCTGCTTCTGAAATATCTTTTGTGCGTGATGATTCTAAAATAATTTAAATAGTTTTGCACTTTAATTTGTACCAAAATTTTTACAAGTTTATTAGCAATTCTTTAAATAATCTAATGCGATGCTTAGATGGGAGGGTAATGGAAACAAAACTTGTAGATAAACATAGCAAGAACTTAGGGTGAGAGAAATGAGCTTTCCATTGACAAAAGTGCAGTTTCAGGGGTTATGACATATCAAATGTTTTTCTGAACTTCAGAAGTCGAGAACATAAGTAAAAGCCTGGAAGCACATAATTACCAAAGATAAAAAATGAACCTGAACCAAAGTTAGAAAAGAACCTGCACAAACGTTCCATCAGTTGCCATTGACTTCGGGGGCTTGAGGAAAAGTCGCATGGACGGAAACAAGACATGCTGAATGGTCCATTCGCGCTGAGCCCATGCTGTTTCTGCTTCCGCAAGTAGTTCTTGATCAATGCCATCTTCATCTGTTGTGCAATTTGTGTTTAGCACCAATAGCAATTAGCTTTGAATGAAAAGACATACATTTGAGGCTGCAACTGGCCCCATGAAACATCTAGCTGCAACATTATATATCATGGATATTTGTTGGGTATATCATCAATTTCCATGTCATGTTATCTGAGTGGATACAGATTAGTAAACTGGGAGAAACCCTGGATTCAGTTGTCTACTAAGGTGTAAAATTTGGCATATCTGCTGTGTGTTCAATTCAATGGTTATAGAATACAGATATCCAACAAGCTCACCTGTATTTTTTAAATCATTATCAGCATGTTCACCACTTGCCATGCAATCCTTATTTTTCTTGTATAACTGAATGCCATTCCCAGATGGATTTGGAAGGATAGGAGGATGAAGTGCGTAGAAGTTTCCAATAGCAGCAGCTGCTGTTCTGAAGCAATCTTTCTCATCATCCCAGGTAACCTATTATAAGATGGTAATTGCTAAAAATCAGGATTGCCAGAACTGGGGAACTAGAGTAGAATCTCAAACAAAATATGACATGAAGCAACACCTCTTGGGACTGAAATTAAGAAATAAGCTAAAATCTAAAATAAGAAACATAAGTTACTGTTGGAAACTTAGGTTCCATATCTACATGAAAAGACAAAATTAAAATTTGAAACAATGAAACAGCCTGCAGATTTATTATTTACCATCACCTCAGCAAGGAGTGGACTGTCAAAACCCAAGCCCAAATTTAAATTAGCATAGATAATGAACATGACAGCTTAATAAGAGGATTAGAGGAAATTAGGAACCTACATCATTCCCCAAAGTCAACACGAATTCTGGAAGACGATCCATATCAGGGGTGTACTGATCCAGTACAACAGGAAGCCTGGTCAGGTTGCTGTCTTGATCAATGTGGATAGAGAAGTACTCATTAATCATCTCAGCACTTTCTTTGAGTACCTCAGTGTTCACCTGCAAACAAATAAAAGTTGTTTTCATCAAAGGAGCGATGCTACAGGAGTTAGCAGACCGAGCTGTTATAAAAGAATCAAGAAATAGAAACAGCATGCATATGGACAAATAAAAAAATCCATCACATACAAGATTAACAAAGACTTGAGAAGTTGAGAAAACAAGTTACTTCTGCAATCTCCTGTTTCTCCTCATCGTTTTCATCATCCATTAATTCATCATCTTTCAGTGCCATCATCAGCAACTCCCGAAGTGGAGCTGGTTCACTAAGCTGCATAGCATTGAAGTTTCCAAAACGGCACAAAGCTTGCTGGTACATGAGTTCTTTACTGCATCACAGGTTTAATCATCAATATATACATGAAAAACAATACCCAAATGGTTTAGCACAGAAAAGAATTAATGAAACATTTTGAAGAGGTGGCAGTAGTTGCAGGCTTGCAGCTGGATATGATATGAATGAGACAGCAGTTTGATGATGTTGTCTATGAGCAACATGCTTGTGTAAGCGTGCATGCATTTGCACATGTGTAGAGTGGAACTGGAGTTTATGGCCACCATCAGTGAATCACGTCCAAAATTTGAAATCCCTAGCTCAAATAAGACCTATAACACTAGTCATAAGTGGAAAGGGTGACTATAGAGTTTACCTAACATTTACCACATTTACAAGGTATAAGCGGGTATTGTGCTGTATCAAG